>OY821520.1:72359860-72959860 GCA_963682025.1 Cordilura impudica
AAATTAAAAATTAAAAATTAAAAATTAAAAATTAAAAATTAAAAATTAAAAATTAAAAATTAAAAATTAAAAATTAAGAATTAAAAATTAAAAACTAAAAATTAAAAATTAAAAATTAAAAATTAAAAATTAAAACTTAAAAATTAAAAATTAGAAATAAAAAATAAAAAATGAAACATTAAAAATTAACCTGTTCAAATAATAAATAATAATAAATATTTTTATATTAGCAGAGCCCCTGCAGTTCATTGTTGTAAGTGTTACATAGATGACGCTTTCTGTTTGATTTTAAAAAAGTGCCATAAAAAATCTTTAATTACAAGATGTTTATACTTCTCCCCTGTAATCGGACTCACATGATATTTTTTTTTCAAATCTCTTCGCACATCTTTGGTTCTTGTTCCCCTTTTGGTTAGTATTTGCACAAAAATTGTTAATTTTCTTTCATAAAAGGTAAATATAAATAATTTAGAGCGGTTGGGTACAATCACATGAAATTACACATCATTACCGCTGTCCACATATTTATTGTTCAACGAATATGTCCGAATAAACAAAGTACTAACTACTTCAAGAAACACACGGTCGACAAGCAAAACTACACAGAAAAGACGACACACTTCGTCACAACAAATTATTTACTACAACAACTTTTTTATGAAATCTATCAATAATATATTTGTTTATATAATTTTGGCAAAAAATGTGTATGATTATAAGCAATAGCTTAAGTGTCAGACACTATAAAGCTAAATGTCAGAGAACAAAAAACCCCATCTTGACAGCTTGGCTTTAAGTCATGGGTTGTCACCTGAATTCAATTATTTATTTTCGGTATTTTAAAATGTTTAGTACAAAATGCCATTATCCCTTTTTTTGAAATAGTAAACTATAAAAATTTCCGATTAAGAATACAGTGCAGTTATGAATTTTTGAAATATATGCTTTCTTCTTCTTTACCACGCACTATTTAAACAAAATTAATATTAATTATAGTAGTAATTACAATAGGTCTGAAAAATGACTATAAATCTAACAAATATAAAAATTTAATTTTTGCCTCAAAAACCAGCTGGAGGGTAAAAGATTGACAGAGAAAACAGATTCAATTTTTCTACCGAATTTATTATTATCCGTAATGAGATACAGGTAATAACCAAAATACGAGTTGATTGCGATTACACTTCTGTTGTCTTAATAGTAAATATGGTACCTCAATAAAAAATGGTTGGCTGCTATTAAATATATGGGTGGTTTCATGTCAAGTGACCCAACTTTTGAAACTGATGTCTTCCGATCGTGATGGAATTTGCACCAAGATTAGTCCTATTGGATAGTAGTTTAGACACAATTTTTAAGCAAGATCGGTCAAGAACTCTCTGAGTAAGAGGGGTCAAAATTTGACATTTTGGCCAAACAGGTGTTTTTTCTCATCCATGTAACTTTTTACCTATTGTTCTTGGCAAAATTTGTCCTAAATAGTTAAGATATGTAAACAATTTTTTTTTAATTTTTTTTTTTTTTGCTAAATCAAAAAGAACGCTCATGCCTGGTTTTCATTATGTAATTTTCAATGGCAATTGTTGTCAATTATTGTCAGTTGTATGAAAACGGAGTTTAATGTCTTGTCATTTACAACCCCTGTCAACATTTGACATCTAAAATGAAATTGCCAGCATGTTGGCAATTTGTTTGTGTTTGACAGCCGGATTTTTTGTTCGTTTATAAGATGTTATGCAAACGTAATGCATAGGAAGTTACGAGATGTCAGTTGGGGCAATTGTTTGTTGTCAGTTTATATGACATAGTGAAAACCAGGTATTAGTTTTTTTTCCTTTAAGAGCTTTTTGGTCGCTTAGTGGGATGCGAGTGGGGTATCTCTCAAAAAAAAAAATGTAACTCAAGACAACTGTTTTTCAATTTTTAGCATATGCACTATTTTTAATTTAACCTTAAAAATAAAACTTTTATTGAGAAACTAGACAAATTAACCTTTCCGACGGTATGTAACGTAACTAACAAAAATTTCATACCTTCGATACTGTAAAACCCGCAATATGTTAACCTCAGGAAAAAAAATCAATTTTTGTCTGTTTGTGTGTTTCTATAATCCATAGGAATCTTGGAATTGATTTTAAAGTAATTTCCCGATAAGATAGAAACTTGAAATTTTCAACATACTCAGCTCAGAATTGGATGACAATGCAATATTATATATAAAAAAATTTTCTGTGTGGGCGTGGCACCGCCCATACTCACAACACTCAAACTCACCACACTAAAACTCACCACACTCAAACTCACCAAACTAAAACCCACCACACTCAAACTCACCACACTCAAACTCAACACATTCATACCCACCACACTCCAACTCACCACACTCAAACTCAACACATTCAAATGCACCACACTCCAACTCACCACACTTACTATGAAACTAAAAATCAGAAAATAGTTACTAAGTAAAAAAATTTTTTAATATTCAACGTTATTAAAACGGACCAAAAAGTATAAAATAATTTTTCATTGCCAGAAACAGATTTCGAAACCAATATAGGTTGTCCTGGGAATGTTTGATTGTGAATTTTTAATTGATGGAAATACTAGTAAGATTTAAAACTAAAAACGTTGGGCGCAAAATAATGGTAAAGTGTTAAGAATACAGTTCATATTATTAAGTGATTTAATTATAATAGTCGCACTTAAGACTTTCAAGGCATAAATGACAAAAATTCATCAATAAAATACTTGGGATCGAAACATAAAGCATGAAAAATTGTGTCTAAATTACTGTCCAATCGGGCTAACCTTGGTGCAAATTTCATCCCGATCGGAAGACATTGGTTTCAAAAGTTGGGACACATTACATGATACCCTCCATATATGAAAACAAAAATCAGAATTTGCATATTAATTACAGTATTAATTGCAATATGTCTGAAAGTGACGTCAAAATCTAACAAACTATTGAAAATGCGCTTCAGAGCAGCATCTCTAATATATGTAAAAAGTGCAATATGTGGAATGTACGAACCATACATCACATATGGCAACTCTTACGAAACTGAGAATAGAGGAAATTAGAACTTCTAGTTAGAAGTAAAAATGCAAAAATATTAAAAATTCAAAAATAACGATTGTTTGTTTGACAGAGTTGTATCTTCTGAGATTAAAACGAAGTAAAAGCTGTATGGTATGAAAACTGATTCTTAACCACACTGCTCGCAGGCCTGACTTTTAGGTGAGGGTATTAAGGCGCTGACCAAAGTGAGCAACTGCAAGTAAGACTGTATGTGAGATAGACGCAGGCTCAATTCTCACGGCCACCCTAAATAGAGAAATTTCATATAGAAACAATTTATTCAATTATAACTTAACAATTCCCAATAAACATTTTTGTTTGCTATCAACTTGAGGTGCATTTGAGATCAAATACATTTCTCAAATCTCCAACGTTAATTCTCAAATGCACCTCAATAGTCCGATTATAGTCTTCTCAACTTAAAAGGCACATTTGTTATATGGTGATTTTCTTAGTTATCAAATTGAGAAATTTGTGATTCTCAACTTGATAGCAAAGAAATTCTCCAATCGGTATCAAATGGAAGGTACGGAATTGCCATATTAAAAAATTGTACTAATTTTAGATATGAAAACAATGTACTTTTTTAATGTTTCAATTTAATTTCATTACATATTTAACATTATTATGTAGATCTTAGTATTTTTTTAAAAATAAATGAACTAATTATTTGTACATTTTATGAATATTAATATTAAATATATCATAAATAAGAATTTAAATTAAAAATTCGACAAAAAGCAGAAATAATTAAAAATATATCAATTAATTATTTGTACTTTTTTTTGGCATTTTTATACCCTATACCACTATGTGGTTTGGGTGTAATGACTTTGTGCTGCTGTTTGTAACAACCAAAAATATTTGACCTAGACCCATCTTTAATTATACCGATCGAATCAGAATCACTTTCTGAGTTGATTTAACAATGTCCGTCCGTCCGTCTGTGTGTCCATGTAAACTGCAGGTCACAAATATGAATATATTTTGACGAAATTTGGCATGTAAGCTTTTATCGGCCACGGGATAAACACTATTGAAATTGGTGAGAATCGGTCCATGTTGAGACCTAGCCCCCATACAAATTACCCCTATGAAATCGACATAAATTGCCATAAGATCCAAATTGTCATATAGATCTTACCCAGATTGGGTTTGTATGCGTTCATTACATGCATCCATGAGTAGTCCAAAAATGATACCTTTGACCCCATATAGCGCTGCTTCCCGATCTTCATTTAAATCTATTAAAAAACAAAAATATTGCACTGATTCTTCTCAAATTTTGTTTGTATATATTTTTGCAAAATACAAGAGACTTCACCAAACATGATCAGAATCGGTCCATTTTTGGACCTAGTCCCCATATGAACTTTTCATATCTGCAGCCGATATGAACTTTTTCATATCTGCAGCCAAAAAAATTAAGAAAAATCCCACTCAAATTTGGTTTTTGCTTATTTTCTATGTCCAGTTAGTTGGGCCTAAGAGATAGGGTTTCTAAACGCATGGTATAGGGTATCGTATAGTCGGTCTAGACCGACTATAACTTGCTTACTTGTTTAATTTAATTTATTATTTATGACATATTTAAATGATATCTCAAACTTAACACAAATCGTATTCAAGTTGAAAAAATGTTTGGTCTCAAGTGGAGAAAAGTGTTGCATATCCAATTGAGAGTAAAAATATTTCTCAAAGATTGGAAAAAATGTTAAGTCTCAACTTGTTGTCAAGTTGAAAGCAAACAAGGAGGAAAATTGTTGAACTCAAGATGAGAATTACATTTGACATCATTTTGAGAACTTAACTTTTCTCCAACATTGGGGAAATAATATATCAATGTATACTGGGTTATCACATTTTCAATAAAATCACTGATGAAGGCTGAAATGCCAGAAACCGGTATTTATGAATGTGTTTTATTAGAAAGTAATAAATTAAGTAAATAAGTCCTTGCGTATGACCAATGCTGCGTAAACGTTTTCTGACTGTTAATCAGTATTCACTCAAATTAATCCGTAATTAATCTATTTGTCGCTTTGTTCATTATCTTCTTATTGATTAGGCGCATCATTGTATTTCTCGCGAAGCCATCTCAGGCAAATTGCAAGAAAAGTCAAAAACTAAATATTTTTGTTTGTCTGAGAGCGGGGTTTTCCCATAATTTTTTTTATTTATTAATTCCATTAATTTTTAGTAGGTATGAAGAAAAAAGACATTATTTGATGACTGAACTGATCAAGTTTTTTTAATGAACATTATGCAAATATAAAGTCATATTATTGCAGGGGTCTAATCGTCGAATTATCAAAATTTTTTGATCGAAATTATTTTTTATTTTCCAAAATAAAATACTAAGAATAATTTTACTCTGTCACAGTTAACGAATTATGGCACCTGGTTAAGAGTAAAAACTTAGTCTGACGTTTATCCGCTTTCTTTAGATAACACATCAAAATATGAAACTTCGATTGATTTTTCTGGATATCGTATGCCGCCCAGAAGCTTATGTTAAAAACTGATTAATTTGATCGATTTTTATAAAACTTTAAAATTAACCCAATTAGCTATTAAGTATGAGAAGTTATAAGATAAAAACAGGTTTTTCAAGTTAATTTGAAAAATTCTAATTCTTATATTAATATAAATAAATCTAGATATGCAGACTTTATCAAAATATTTACCAAATTTTATTAATTTATTTATATCCCCTCACTTCCCCCCCATTTTCTTCTACGCTTTTTTGGCAGCCTTTAAATTTTTAATAAATTAAACAAACGTTTAATCAATACTAAACAAAATGCTAGTGCCTGTAAACAAACAGATGATGATGTAAACTGAAAAGTTATATTCGAGTGTTAAAATAAACTTAAACAGCAAAGAAAAAAAAAAAATATTGTTAAAATTGTTTTTGTAGGATTATAATATATTTTAATATTGTTATTTTTTTATTATAATTTATTAAGTGTTGTTTTTTTGCAATCGATTTTCAGGTTTGGTTTGACGATGAAGCGGCAAGTTTTTATTTAAATATTTTTTTGCTATAAAAATATAATCAATTTCCATTGGATTATACTTAACGGTGATTCCATGTTGTTTAAAAGTGTTAAATATTTTTTTTATTTCAATATTATATAATACTAAATTAATTGATTTAATTGGGGAAATACAAAGTACAATTGATTGACGCTGATAATAGATATATAAAAAATTTTCTTAGTAAAAAAGTTTCCCTAAAACTGAGTATCCTTAAGTTGAAATTACTTTTGGTTTATATTGTACTGTTCCAAATATATCATTCAAGTAGTTCCTATTTTGTGGATAAATTTTATTTAGTTTAATTCATTTTGGCTTTTTATGTTTTAATTCATTTCTTTTCTTCTTTACTCATGTTGTTAAGAAAGTAATTAATTGGGTCACAGTTTTACAGCAATTCTCCCTGCTAAGCAACAAAATTCTGCTAAAATATGCACATTATTAAAAGACCAGACAAAAAAACAAATCACAAAAAATAAACACTGAAAGCAAAATAACACCAAGAACTAACAAATCAGAAACAACTCTTTTTGTTAATTAATTTTAATTTGCTTAATCTCCAACTTTGTTTATAATAGTATTTTTATTGCTTTTATAAACAGTTTTTGAGCAGCTTATTGTAGAAGATTAATTTTGTCTTGTGAAATTTCATTTAACACATTTAAGAATATTAAATTCGGTTTTGTCGAATAAACTGCTACATTTTCTTAATATTTGAGAAAAAATTCTCTTTAGGAGAAAATTTTTTTATACCCTATACCACTATTTGGTCAGGGTATAATGAGTTTGTGCTGATGTTTGTAGCTACAAAAATTATTTGACCTAGACCCACCTTTTATTTTACCGATCGACTCAGAATCATGTCTGTCCCTCTGTCCATCTGTCTGTCCATGTAAACCTTGTACTAAACTACCGGTCGCAAATATGAATATTTTTTTAATGAAATTTGGTATATAAGCATTTGTCAGCCATATAATCGAACAACAGGTCGAAAATATAAAATTTAGTATATAAGCTTTTTTTTGACAAAGTACGAACGCTATTGAAATTTGTAAAAATTAGTGCATGCTCATATCAATTCCACATATATATGACTCCTATGAGATCGACTAATATTACCATAAGATCCATTTCTCATATACCAAAATTTGGTTTGTATGTGTTTATTACACCCATTGAGGTTTTAAAACCTTTTTTTGTATTACTTTTTCTGAATTTACAACATGTCGGGAGTGTTGTATCGAAATTTCAATTAAATTGGAGCAAAATTAAGAAGATACAGCGTTTCCAGCGACCGGCCTCATACGGTATATCGTATATAAATCAGTTTTTAAAAAACTAAATCGATTATCTCGCAAATAAATGTTCGAAACCCGTGAACGTCATAACTCAAAATCTATTTGACCGATTCTCTTCAAATTCTACACACTATTTCTACACATAAATCACCATTTTCCATTTTCTTTTCCATTTTTTAACAAAAAAATCACCGAAATTTTATAGCAAAAATCGTGTTATTCACTTCAAAATGCTGCCAAAAATAACAAAACAAAAATAAAAAAACTCTTCGTGATTACCTCGGGAAACATATCAGCTTTTAAATGCATTTCGATTTTTTTATATCACATGATCCGATAACGAGTTACTATGTTCAGCGCAAAACAACAATGCCTCCGGAGATTCGCTGTCATGGACGTATTTAATAAAATTTTTAAATGAAAATTTTTTCAAACATTCTTCAAATATTATGCTATAAGGTGTATATGAAATAAATAATCCAACATTATTCATGTCTTCAAAAAAAGTTATGAAATACGCTTTTTCGCCCTTTTTTTGGCTGCAGATATGAAAACGTTCACATCGGATGCTATATTAATATGGGGACTCGGTCGAAAAATGCACCGATCCTGGCCCTATTTGGTAAAGTCACTTATATTTTGAAAAAATATATACATACAAGCCAAATCTGAAAAAAATCTGTGCAATATTTTTTGTTTTTTGATAGATTTAAGTGAAGATCGGGTAGCAGCTTTATATGGATCTTATGGCAATTTATGTTGATTTCATAGGGGTCATTTGTGTGAGGACTAGGTCTGAATTCGACCAAATTTCACCAATTTCGATAGCGTTCATCCTATGGACGATAAAAGTTTATATACCAAATTTCATCAAAACATGTTCACATTTGCGACCTGTAGTTTGATTGAAAGGTTCACATGGACACACAGACGGCCGGACGGACGGACATCGCTAAATCGACTCAGAGAGTGATTCTTAGTCTATGTCAAATATTTTTGTTAGCTACAAACATCAGCACAAAGTCATTATACTCTGACCACATAGTGGTATAGGGTATAAAAAATGCATCTATTTCACTTTTTTATGCCCACCAAACCACTGCAAAGAGGTCATATATCAGCTTTTTCATTCCGTTTGTAATGCATCAAAAATTAATTTGTGACCCCATAAGGTTTATATATTCTTGATGCTTACAACAACTCGAGTAGATATAGCAATGTCCGTCCGTCCTTTTGTCCGTTTGTCTTTCTGTTGAAACCACACTCATTCAAAAAATAAACCATTTACCTGGAATAAACTTAAGATTATATTACTTGCCGTTATTTCGAATAGGTTGGTATGTGAAATATAAACGAGCACTACTGTGTCAAGATATGACCTAAAATATGGAGACACCTCTAAAGAATGCCACAATTTGAGAGTGTAACTTTTTAAAATATTGTGTTTGCGTTGGTTATAAATAGATCAATCAGTCGAGACAACAATGCAAATGCAAAATTTTGGTGGATAGCATCAAATATTCGGCATAGCCCAATTTAAAAATTGTAGTTATTTACATTTCTCGGTGCCATATTTCAGGAACTGTTACATCAAGAAGTCCAAAAAGTTTATTTTTTTATTGCGATAAAACAATTGTATTAGTTTTGATGAGGGCAAAGGTAAATTTTTTCAATGAAAAAATCTAGTTTGTTGTTTAAATTATTTAGTACTTTGTTGGAAGTATATCGTTTAGGTTTCAACTTATTTTCGGGGGGTTTTTTTTTTTTTTTTGTAAAAATTTATTTTAAATATCGTCAATTTAAAATTCCCATTAAGCTCAGTTTATTTGGGAGATTTTTTACTTTTCTGCCTGTGTTCGATTTTTATTTTTGCTCGAAGAAAAAAAAAACATTTTTATATTCAGTACCACTATGCGGTGAGGATATAATGAGTTTGTGCTGATGATTGAAGCTACCACAAATATTTGATCTTTCATTATAATGATCTTTCATTATAACAACGAGTCGATATGGCGATATATGTCCGTTCGCCCTTACCAACGCTCGTGAAATTGGTGAAAATAGGTGCATGCTCAGATCAGATATTTGCAATATATACTGTAGAAGTGAGTGGGAGCAAAGTTGTATCATAAAGTTACTGGTCCGCCAGTGACGGTTGATACTTCGCCCATGCCTATAACCTACCTCCACGTGGTGCTCCCGGGCAACGCTAGGCAAAGCCAGTTAATTCTGGTGATTATTCCTAGCGGCTAAAGGTTAAGGTCAGGTCCGCCAAGTACTATTCTTTTTGGAGAATAACTTGGTAGTGGCTAGTATGTGGCCAGACTGGCTGCGAAGCCTTACCTAAGGCTATAAATAGGTACCACGGGTAAGCTATCAAGCCCAAGGTTACCTCACGGCGTCTTCATACTCAAAGACAGCATAAGCAAAAACATAAAACTGGAGGTGTTAAAACCTACCAGATGAAATGGTTCTCACATCCCATAATTGTGTAGTTGTCCCAAAAGGGAATGGAGTAATGTAGGTAAGATGGCAAGATGGTACATGAGCGAAAGGAGACCGGGTGTGGGTGCGTCAGTTGTCCTGACAAGATACCATGACGGAGGAATGGAGCGAGAGTGTGGGTCGAAGACAAGTCGAAGGCGTTTGAGGCAGACGCGTATGTCAATACAGCGTCCAAGACAAGTCGGAGACCAGTTGAAAAGCGAATTACCGAAAGTTGACGTACGCATCATCTAGCATGATGGCGCCGATTAGTAAGTTCGGAGCGTAGTAGACGGAAGTAGGCATGAGTCGAAAAGTTCGGAGCTGCGAATGCAGTAGAATAAGTAGGCAAGAGGGTCGGATGGAAGATGAGTCCAAGAACGCTTGAGTCATTCGACAATACAGTGTTTCGCGGACGAAACGGAAGTCGGTTGAAATGTTGGTGATGAACGTTGTACATATCAGGGCCACCTGATAATAACAGCTAGTAAAGAACGAATGTAGTAGACAAATGAACGGTTATTGGAAGTATGTGTTTTTGATATTGCTGCCGATGACCGAGGACAACGTGTTGTACCCTTAAATAGCTTTTATGGGAACGGCCCTTCGGGGAGTTTCGTGGTGGCTGTGGTGGCCCAAAAGCGCGGGAAGAACACAGTTCGATGTGGAGTTGCATTTCAACCAACCGGGTCTACGACCCATAGGCTTTTAGATCGGGCCAACCCAATAGCAAAGGAAGGAGTTTTGCCAAAACAATTCTCCTAGTTTGCTACCATCTAAGGAAGGGGCGAAGGCAAGACGCATAGTATCTTCCATGTGCTAAAACCACCGTGTGGTTAAGTCGTCAAGACAGGAATACACGTAAAACCCAAAGAGACTCTGTAGAAGTGAGTAGAGTTGAATCATGATTCATAATTGTGGCGCGACATGACGAAAGGGACCTTATCTTGCCAGGGGTCAAAATCGGGTTTTTGATACCAATAGATAAAGGACAAAATTCTGAACAAAATCATGCAAAAATCTCAAAAATTGACTAAGTTACACCATTTTGAAGTTTTTATTTCGAAAAAGGTAGTTTCGAGATAATTGAGGTTAAAGTTTAATTATGTTTTTGAACGTGTTTTTAGGATTTTGGCTGCCCTATGAAGTGCCCATGTGTTTATTTTGATTTCGTTGGGAATTTTACCCACCCCTGCCATTTTTGAACTCCTCCTCCCCCCAAGTGCTGACCACCCCCACCCACAACTGCTGACCTCCCCCCACCAAAAGTTTATTTTGCGTGACCTTTTTCTTCATAAATGATATGAAATAGTATATTTTTATTAATAATTTTTAAGTATATGTACATAAGGGTGGCCCTTAATAAAAAAAAGTGTTCAAACTGTTGGTGTCACCCCCTAGAAATATGCGAATAGCAAAAAAACTGAAATACAAAGTTTTGGGCCAACCAAAAACGTTTAGTCGTGGCGCAAAGCGATTGAAAATTTCAAGTGTGTCTATATGGGGAAAATATGACTTTTGTGCCAAAAAAAAAACTGGGTCATGAAATTTGATGCCAAAGCCATCATTCTTTTTTGGTCTCTATACTTATAAGTACTCAGATATGAGGTATTGTTTTAGTACCACGTTGTTAACCTATTGAGCATTGAGACCGAAAATTGGAAATTTTTTTGATTAAATTTTTAAAACTCCTTTTTCAAGTTTGAAAAAATTTTCTTTAACAAAATTTAAAAAAATGAATCTACCACTTTAAGGTTTTATTAAATACATATTGAAGATTAACTGTGTGAATTTTTAAGTAAATCCCTCTACCAGAATTTTTTTTTACAAGGATTTTATTTTTGCGGATTTCGAGAAAAATTGGAATTTTGTGGAATATTCTGTAAATGTACTCTTTCTAAATACTTTGTATCAAAAATTCATCACTTTTCTACTTTTAAAAGTTATATTTTATCTTAATAGCCTAAGGTTTTGGAAAAAAAAAAATTAGACTCCATTAACCCTTTTGGAATTGGGGTCACATATGAGCCCAAGCTAATAAAAGACAATTTATGCAAAAAAATTCAAATATTTTGTAAGTGCTGTCCAATTTTTAGATGCGACGCTTAAAATATAATAACCAAATGTGTAGGTTTCGTTCCAAAAACTTGGGATAAATCCGAGAACGATAACCTATTATTTGCCAAGGCCAGCTTTGGATTTTAAGAAATTTTAAAATAAAAATGACCTAAAACGCGTTTTTCTATTAAACTCGTTGATACCACTATTTAGAATTTAAGAAAAATAATTGTGTTAATTTTTATTTATTTAACCTGAGATCAAAATTATCCATTGCGACGTGGTACTAAAACAATACTTCATATCCGAGTACTTATAAGTATAGAGACCAAAAAAGAATGATGGCTTTAATCAATTTCTCAAAGTTGAAAAAATGGCATCAAATTTCATGACCTAGTTTTTTTTTTGGCACAAAAGTGGTCTGGGGCATTTGCTATTTCTTAGCGAGGTTTTATTCGATTTTGAAGTTTTATAGCCTTATGAAGGGATAATTTAATACTGTATAATAGCTTGTCGGAAAAATTAAACTATAGAACCAAATTTTCGTAAAATCTGAAAAAAAAGTCATATTTTCCCCATATAAACACACTTGAAATTTTCAATCGCTTTGCGCCACGACTAAACGTTTTTTGATTGGCCCAAAACTTTGTATTTCTCAGTTTTTTTGCTATTCGCATATTTCTAGGGTGTGAGACCGACAGTTTGAACACTTTTTTTCCCTCCATATAACGAAGGGCCACCCTAATGTACAGGTAACATTAAAAAGCTTGTAAAACTACAATATAGGCAAGTACCAAGTAAACATATTTTTGAAAAAATAGAAAAATTTAAAAAAAAAAAAATGGGTGTTAAGTAGAAAATATTATCCTTCTATTTCGCAAGGTTCTTTTTGGTCGCTTTGGAGCATGGGCGCTGTCTTGTTCGAAAATGACCGATAATGTGATGTAGACACACGACGCAAAACTTCAAAAACACGCAACCAATGCAAAGGACCAATCACAGCAAAGCAAAGTGACAGCTAGAAACTTTATCCTTGTACCATGGGTAGAGGTTTGGAAAATGGACTTTTATGCCATCTTGCGGATAAAAAATCAAATAATCGATCAATTATAGTTCATCTTGAGATATGTAGGTAGCGTTAGGTGTAAAACACCCAAAACATGAAATTTAGACTTTCATTTACGTTTTGGCCTGTACTGAAAATTTTAAGGTCCCTTTCGTCATGTCGCGTCACAATTCCTTATTTCCGAATTTCATATCCATTATAAAGTTTAAGGTACTCATGATGCTTATACTTTGAAACATTTATGACGTTGTTGATTTAGACTTCACTTTACTCAATTTGTTTAGATGACGCAAAAAAGCATGATTCGAATACGAACATTTAAATACTCACTATGTGGTTATGAATTTGCTCTGTTCATTTATATGGTGAATATGCATATATAAATTTACACTTATTTGTATATGGATGAGTTGAACGATTTGAATTAATTGTGAGTGTTATAAGTATTTTCCTAAAATAATAGAGCAAACTGATATGAATCAAACAGATTTGGAATGGTGTAGGTATGATGTAAATGTCAGATTTATATTTATTGCAACTTATATTTGTGACGTTATTGTGAGTATTTTCAGTACATCAGAGTACTTGAATTTCAATATTGATTCTGAATAGCGAAAAAAAACGATTCATTGCGGCATCTAGTTCAGGGGTCTAATCATCGCTTTCGTATCGAATGAAATTTCGAAACGTATCGAATAGCCTAATCACGGCATACGATTAGAATCGAAACGAAATCTAATAAACATTGTAAGAGATTTATTTTTAATGTAAATAAAGAAAAACACATGTTTAATGAAAACGAATTGAAATTTTAGAAATTGTGGTTTTAAAGACATTTAAAATAGGAATTTGAACTACGTAAATATATGCTTTTAAATTAAATAATATTAATAAAATAAAATGTTTCTAAAATAAAATATACTTCACGTATTGAATATGAATTTATAAGTTAAAATATTAATTTTGAAAAAAAATTGAGCTTGTGTTACTTCGACAGATAACCATTTTCCTCTAGCATTTCTAGTTCAACTGATTTTATTTCATAATCAGTCTTTTTTATTGAAATATTAGCAATATGTTCTTCTTCCTTTAATTTTAACGATCTTTCTTTTATATTCAATAACCGATCAAGCTTACAGTTTATGCTTCGTTGGGAATCTTCATATTTTTCGATGTGACACCTTAGAAGGTCTAATTTAAATTCACGTTCAGTAACTTTTTTTGCTTTTATAATGGGTTCCTTCTCTACTGCCTCAGGTTCATTTATATTTTCGTCGTCTTCCTCATCTAACATATCATTAAATGCTTTTTCGATATCATCAGCACAAATTTGTTTCGTAGTTTTAGAAGAACCAAAAGATTTGTTCGATGAAAGACCATCACCAGAAACTCCTACACCAGCAGCCTGAAGAATTTGCTCTTCTCTTTTTGGATGCCTTATTGAATGACAGCTTTTTTTTTTGACATTGTGTTTTTGGTCGGCATAAACCTTGAAAATGTATCTATGTACGTATAATTGGAACACTTAAAAAACACCTCAAAATAATTGTACCTTTCTCCACATTTTTCATCTTTAACTGGAGGGCCAAACTTATTTAGTTGTATTGTAAGCTGATCCCATAATCGCTTTGAAACATCTTTTCCCTGTAACATGTCGAACATGTGCAATTAAATGAGCATCTTTAGCTACAACTGTAGACTCATCTACTTCTATAGTGAATTAGGTAAAATATTTTTTGTCAAAGTTGGGTGCTCAATCATAAATTCAGCCATGAGTTTCTTTTGTTTGCCATTTATTTTAAATATATTTGCCCTTAAAATTTTTAATTAGATTTTTGGAATTTTAATTTATCAAGTGATTAGTATTACTTAAATTTTAAGACCTTTTAGTTATTATTTTATATATCCCGCTTTTATTTTTTCGCTTGTTGTTCTCAAGAAGTTTAAGACTTTAGTTTACGATTGGCTTTGAAGTATCGAATGACATTTTGACACTCGATCGATCGGTCGTTATCGTGTGCCATCATCTCAAATTTCGATACTACTTACACGATAGCGAATGCCGTGATTTCAAAATGAAAAATTTCGATCAAATTCACTCGATCACGTATGCGACGATTAGACCCCAGACCTAGTGCCCTAGTGGTCGACTTAAATTGTCATAAGATCAAATTATCACATTGATCTCTTTAAAATTAGGTTTATGTCTGTTCATTACACCCATTAATCAGTAGTCAAAAAAAAAAAACATGTAGGACCATTTTTAGTCATAGCCCTCATATAAAGCTGCTTCCGGATCTTAATTTAACTCTATCAGAAATAAAAAACGGGCATATATTCCTTAAATTTGGTTTGTGTATGTTTTTGTTAAAAAAATAAGCGAATTTTCCAAATATGGTCACCATTCGTCCTTTTTTAGACCTCGTGCCCATATAAATACAACATCCGATATGAGCTTTTTTACATCTGCCAGCAAACAACAATAATAACACCACTCAAATTTTGTTTATGTTTATATTATATATCCAATTAGTTGGACCTAAGATCCTTACTCTAACCGTGTACTCAGTCTACACCGCTGAAAATTTTCTTTCTTGTCAAAAAATAATTCCATTTTTTGCAAAACTAATTGATAAGACTATTTTAATCTATCATCCGGCATTTACGAGTACTCATGTACGCGTATGTTTTTTTTTACAATTTTAGCAATAACTGTTATTTGCATTTAACGGAATTTCAACTTAAGTAGCAAAAACCTTGAAAATATTTAAGATGTGTTACATTTTCAACATACTATAGAATTACACTTATCAGCCCTTTTGTGCCATATGTATATATTTAGCTTAGATCTGTAACCTTGCGAAAATTCAGAATCTTAATTTAAATATTTGTTTATTTTTTATTCAAAAGCCTACATTGTAAAAAAAAAACTGTAGTTCTATGTTAATTGTTTGTACTTGAATTCTTGTTGCATATAATTTATACAACTTGAATGGCAACAATATATCTGTATATAGCCACAGATATTTTTTTTATACGAGAACATGAAAACAATTCAATGAAATACTCGTAAACAAGAAGCTGGTATTTCATTCCACCATTCGTTTATTCTTTCAAGAATCGACTGCAACTTTTAGTATTTTTTAAGCTACAAAACCCAGACGTCGCCAATGTGAAAAAAATTTATTATTAACAGCGATTGATTATTGCAAAGTAGTAAACCTTAAAAAAAAGAATGATGTGAGATTTTATAAATTGCTTAAAAATATACTCGTATAATATACAAAAAAAAAAAAAAATAAAAAAAATACTTTACGTTTTAATTTTTTTTATTTAGCATGAAATTTTTTTATGCAATTTAAAACAATATTCAGGGGGAAAAAACCATTAAAATTTTATGGGAAATATCACAAACGGAATTAATACATATTTTAAGTACCTAGTAATTAAAATTTTTATATGATATAGAAATCGAAGATGAGCTAGAAAAGAATTAGCAAATTCATATAATAAAAGTTCGCTTCAAGCATTTTTAAAGCAAGAATACACGTGTGAAAATTACTGCTGAAAGAAAGCTGGCTGGCCGGCTTAATTACATATTTTTAAACTAAATTTTTGTCCATCTTTCTATTTCAGACTTAACATATGTTAATTATTATGCTTAAATTCTTTTAAGTATTCAAATCCTTAAAAGTTTCCAAGGCCAAGTGCACAAAAACAACTTATAAACCGATTTTAATATTAAAGCTATAACAATTCTCTTTCCTATAACACTTCTCTTAAGAAATTTGATAATAAATTTAATAAATTTCAAATTCAAAAACTGTATTATTTTTGATATTTAATCTTTTCATCTTCACACACTTTGTATAAACATAATTTAGTTTTTTTTTTCTGTTTTCATCATTAGTGGTCATTCATTTCAATATTTACAATTTCAGGCATAGTATTGATAATTTTCTGTACTGATAACTAATGTTTGTTGTTGTGCATCGCATCGCATCACAGCTTTTTTTTACAATTATGTACAGTGAGTGACACAGAAAACGACATTCCGAAAGGGATACCAATAAGAATGTCTTAGAAATTAAAAATTTTTTTTATATTTAATTAAACGAACTTTTTATATATAAGTTATTTTTTAGTGTCTTCTACCAGAACAATACCTAACTTTAATCCATTCTCGTCGTCTAGCTGAATTGTCTTTATAAATATGACGAAAAGTTATAGAAACAAAAAATTTTTCTATCAATGGTACGTGGTAGAGAAGAAGAAAGCATACTTTCTAAAATTCATAACTACACTGTATTTTTAATCAGACTAGTTTCTGGCATTTCATCCTTCATCACTGATTTTATTGAGCATTGTGATAAAATTTTCCATTTTAGTATATTTGAACCTTGAAAAAATGTATCAAAACGTTTTATATCATTTTAAGGGTAACAGGTCTTACCTTGACTCTTATAAATAACCAACTTTCAGACAGAATTTTGAAAATGACTTCGTTTTAAGTTTTACTTACTTCAGAACTGGACTGGACCTTAACGTATCAACATGGTTATACAGATAAAACCATTAGAGAATTTTTACAGCAATTTTTCGGCAAGGTTTGCTTTTCTTCGTTAATTGAAATCAAGTAAAAAAATTATAGTCGGTCTGGACCGATTATACGATACTCTATACCATGCGTTTAGAGTCCCTATCTTTTAGGCCCAACTTACTGGATATGGAAAATAAGCACAAACCAAATTTGAGTGGCATTGTTATTATTTTTTCCCTTTGAATATGAAAAAGTTCATATCGGATGATATATTTATATGGATACTAGGCCGAAAAATGGTCCTATCTTGACCATATTTGGTAATGTCACTTATTTTTTTCAAGACCATATGCAAACCAAATTTGATTAGGTATAAACAACAGCACAAAGTCATTATACCCTGACCACATAGTGGTATATATAAAAAGGTTCTCACGGAAGTCGTTGATTGCTGTCGGAAGTTTAAGGTGATTATCTCCATGGATCAAAAGTTTCAAGTTCTGGTTTCTAGTTAGCGGACGAGGAATACCCTGATGATGTAAAAAAAATCAAAGACGAAGAATTGGAGACTTTGCCAAGTGTACACAAATGTCAATCGAAGTCGTTTGACATGACACAAGTAGCAATTTCCAATTGGGTGTCATACGAGTTGAAGCAGAGAGACATAGGAAAGCAATTCTGCATGTCTGAAATACTACTTCTACGCTTCCAGTTTTTATTGGAGATGCAAAGTGGATTCATTAAGACAACGCAAAGTGCATGAAATCAAATGTGAGACACGGCCAATAAAGAACATCAATACCAAAGGGCAAAAGCTATTGAAACCGTGAAAAGCTATTAGCACAGAAAACATTTGAAGGAGAAATGGCCAGAATGGAAGACCAGACAAGATAGAATAATGTTTCATCATAATAGTGTCACGTGACCAATTAAAAACTATTTCGGTAATATCGGGTGGAAAATTCTAAGCTCTCCGCTGCACAGTAGGATGAGTAGCAACTGATCCGTTCAAATTACTCTACACCTCACATAGTTCAACTGTTTGAACTGTTTTTTTTTTAATGTTCGTGTTTAATTTGCTCATCCAACCTTTTTTTTTGGGATTTTTGATTTCTTCTCACATTTTTCTACAATTTGTCTCCAAAAATTGGTTTTCACAAAAAAAAAAAAAAAAAGAAAAAAATGATTTTTGGCGAAAACGTCGCCCTACGGGGCGCAGGAATGGGGATTTTTTCAATAATTTTCAGCTGAGAATCCTCGTTGCTATAAATACTAAATATCTGTCTATGTGAAACGCCGGGGACAAATATTACATTTTAATTTTTCCCAAAAACGGCCATAATGTTCCAAAACTCTTCGTGGAGAAGCGATGTTTTTACTAGAAAATTATTATGCACTTCTAGAAGAAAATTTTTCAGGAATTTTTGACGAATTTATTGAAATATAAAAAAAAAAATTTTTAAATGTATGCAAAAATTCTGAAAAACGTGAAAAATTCATAATTTTCCCCCGCAGTTTCACGTAGACAGTTTTTTAGTATTTATCGCAACGAACATTCTCAGCTGAAAATTTTCGAAAATAAACCCATTCCTGCACTCCGTGCGGTCATATTTGCGCCAAAAATCATTTATTTTTTTTTTTCGTAAAAAACAATTTTTGGAGTCAAATTCCAGCAAAACGTGAGCTGAAATCAAAAACCAAAAAGAGGAATTGAGGAGCAAATTCGAGGCGAACAATTTGAAGAAACCTCAGCTCAAACTTCAGCTTGTTGATATTTGTCCAGCTGTGCCTCGTATAGCGCAGACCTTTCCCTTTCTAACGATCGCTCGGTTAGATCGATGCAAAATACCCTTACCGGAATACGTTTCGTTACTAACTGCAAAAAATTTAAGGTGTATTTTTGTAAAGGAATCCATAATTTACTTGAATGAGAATGTAGAAATGTAAGAGGTAACACTCGATTATTCTTTCAGTATTGTATCTGTTAATTTTGCTATTAAGGCGGAGCAATATTTTTGGGGAAACAAACATATTTTTTAGTTATGCACTCAATATAAAAGCGAAGATTAATTACGGTTTTTAGGATTTTTTTATATTGGTCGATTTCAATCAAACTTTCTTTTGTCACCCACTGTATAACTTTTCATCTACGTACGTACGATTCTATTCCACTTGTATTTGTTTTTTGCCAATAGTCTTTTTTTAGTCTTGATAGTATGTATTCTGTGCATAGGAGAAGAGCAAATACATTCATAACTCATTTGTCTTCATGTTTGTACTCCATTAATGTCACTTTTTATTATTATTTTTTTGTTGTTGTTGTTGTGAAAAAGGGACAATAAATTTACATTTTTAGTTGTTTTTCCAGCCATATTCCATGGTGATGGTTTCTCTGTACACAGCTTGTTTTATTTGTATTTTGATGTTGATGATTGATAACTCGCTCATTTAATGATGAAGAGCAAATAGTCATGGTACACAGAAGTAGTCATAGTCATATGGAACAGATCAGCTAATATATGGGAATGTGTGTAAATAATGAAAATTACTATTGACACTACTGTCAGTATTTAAAATTTTACTATTTTATTAGGTCAAGTATTGTTTTCATTTGTTATTGAAATTGTTCTTAGTGAGTTGTGAAGGAAACATTTCATTATTAATACAAGGTTTATACATAGTATTTTTTTTTCTTTTTGGTTTCTCAAATGAATTTCTAACCAATGTTAAAAACAATGTCCTTAGCAATCTTTCAGACAAGACGTTATTTGTAGTTTTGTTTTTAGCGTTAGTAGATATTAGTTAAATGTTGATCCTTACAATACTAGACGACTTCATTAAGCGACATACACATTAAATAAGCATAAACAAAATTTTAGTGAGATTATCTATTACACTATGGAATATTTTCCGGGTCACAGTGTGGGCGTGAGAAATTCCAAGTCAGGCCGAAAGTTTAGTCCATTATAATAAAACCTCCGAAGGTTTTGGCGTTCTTGGGCCAAACTATGACCTTTTATATTTTTTCCTTGTCTTGATGTTTGTTTGATTAATTTTTAAACTATAACTCAAGAACCAACGAAAATGGATATATCTATAATATTAATAGGCAAGGCGGTTTCTTGTGACCGATTTTAAGGCTTCAATAAATAACCGACCAGACTTACAGACTTTTAAATGTTTTCCTTTATTTTGAATAAATCGTGTTTAAAGTTGCTACGAGTACTAACACATACATAAAATTATAAATGCTATGTGGGTATAATGCTATGTGGGTATTTATTAAATTTGTTAATTTGTTTTTGAAGAAAAGAGTTTGTTTTCTTCATTCACACTAATAATTGTGTTGAATTGAAAAATGTGTTTTGGACATAAACCAAAAAGGTGTTGAATTGTGATTTCGGATTTCGAGCGCTGGAATCTGCTAGTTAATGGTTTATTCAAAATCATATTCAGCGTCCACTTACAGCTACATGGCATGATTTCTTATAGCTTTTAGTGAATATCAAAAAATTTTCTATTGTTTATTTTTTAACTAAAGATTTATAGTTGAAATACACTGAAAAATTTAATTCCACCATTTTTTTTTTTTTAGGGATATCTGTGTTTAAGGGATTTCTAAGTTGAAGTTATGGGAAGATTTTTAGGAGCATAGGTGTGAGGAAGCATCGTTTTTCTCCAGTTTCGAGAGAAATAGCCCTTTTGTCGGTAAATAAAAGAGTCCAAATATACAAATAACTTTATGTGTTCGGCTTGATGTCTGATGGGTTTGGTCAAGTAACAAACATTTAGAGAAAATTGAAAATAAAATTCTTTTATATATTCACTACAAAACAGGCGGCATCCTTGCTACTCACTTTTCATTAATAATAGATATAAAACAGTTTTACCTGTTACATCCGCTACCAAATGAATTGATAATGTATTTTATAAGTTTTGCATTTTGATTTTGCTATAGAGTATTTTATTTGTAGCAAATCCAAAATACAAAACGTAAAAAATTCATTATCATTTCATTTATTTTTTTTTATTTGGGGTTTTTTATTTGAATGTTAAATCCTTGCGATTAATTATGGAATACAATTTCATTCAAATTAATTCATCGGTTGGCCTTGCAGTAGCCCAAAGGATCAACTTTTCAGTTCATTTTTGATAGTTCGAAGCTGTATTTTTTGCCGACTTTTATTTTTTTTTCTCAGTGTCCCAATAGACGCAGGCTGATTAGAGTAAGGTTCATCCTTAGCATCCCACAAATAATAGTCGAAAGGGGTCAAATCGCGGCACCGCGGTGGCCAATGTACATCGCGACTTTCAAACTTGCATGTTAAAAACAAATATTATGCAGATCCATATCTTCGAAAATGGGCCACAACTAATCAGTTGTAATTGCACCGTAGCGCTGACCGTTTATTGTAACGCATATGCCCTCCACATCTTCGAAGAAAAATGGCCTAATTATACCTTTGACCCCAAAACCACAACAAAGTTCATGATGTATTAACTTTTCAGTCATGTAAAACTTTTCTGTGACCCAGATGCAACAATTTTGTTTCTTGAAGTAACCACCGACATGGAAATGTGTTCCATCAGGAAATATGAATTTTCTGTAAAATTTTATTTTTCTTCCAAGCGTTCCGAAGCCCAATTTGAGAATCGAAAATATTTCGGATGGTCGTATGGCATCAGCTCCTGCACTAATTGATATTTGAATGACATCATAACGATATATCAAAGAAGTGCATGAAATGTTAAATTCCTACGACGATGAAGAGTTGAGGTGCTTGGTTTTACTTCCACATTCTTGGTAACAGTAGCAATATTTTCATTTATACGCACTGTTAAAGCACGAGAACGTGTTTTATCCAATAACGATTCACGCAAACGTTTGATAAAATTCTTTTTTACCGAATTTTGAACGTAATTTGAAGATCCACCGTAATTTTTCCTAACTTCAGTCATATCACAGCTGATACTGGAGTTGCCAGACCCAAAATAGCAGTTAGTTCAAAATACAAATACTAGATGGCCCACTATGAGAAATTGCTAAATAGGAACATTACACCACTTCTTTGGAAAATAAAAAACATCCTACCTTTTTAGATCTGACCCCAACTAACTTACTTTAGTTCTGTTTTTTTTATACTTAATAATCCTATTCGCTTCAATAATCCTAACACATTGCTTAAGAATTTATTTTTTATATATAAAATATTGCTGACTCATCTCTCGATTCTTTACCCATAACAATGGTGTCACCTACAGATCATCTCAATACATTTGTCGTTTGATTTTTATTTTTTTTTTATTATTACTATAACGTGTTTTCATCAATATTGAACAAAGACTAAAATAACATCATTTTTGTTGTTGTTATTAACACGTTTTATTAAATAAAAAAATAAATAACACAAGAAATGTCAAAATGTTAAAATTTTAAAATAAAATTGATGAAAAGCAAAGGAAGAAAAAAATAGTACTAAACAACAAAATATTCTTTTCGATGATAAAAAAAAAAGATAAAAAAACATGAATAAATGCCTGCTGCTGACCTTTAGGGGTCTTTTATTATAGAGCAATAATATTCAACTGGGTACATTTGTAGGCTTTTATATACCAGTTATATATGCATGTACTCGTACATATTTATGTGTATAAATATTAATACTTATTAATAACATTTATAATACTTGTAATGATTTACAAAAAACTAAAAACAAAATAACAATTTCAAAAGATTAAACTCTAATGCTTAAAAATTTTATTGATTTTTTATGTTAAGAGTTTTACTTCAATTAGGTTAACAAAACTATTTGACCTTACAAAAATTTCTACCCTAACCACTATTAGTTCGTACACCAATATTTTCTTTTTTTGACTGTGTAACATTAAAGGCCACCTTTGTAACGTTATAATGTGAATTGCACCAACAAAGTTGTGCATATATATCTGGAAGGTTATTTTATTTTCTTGAAGTTTATTAGAAAATGTTTGCACGTATTATAACAAATTGATTTAAGATCTAAAATTAGCCGATAGCTTATTATATTTTATAAAAATAATTTGACTAGCAGATTCCAGCGCTCGAAATTCGTGTGCAATTTCTAGTCAACTTTAATTTTCAACTTACCCAGTTCACAAACCTTTACTTTTTCCGTTTATTATTAATGTGAATGGAAACTCACTAACAAACACATTAACAAATTTAATAAACACATACAGAGCATATGTATAATTTTATGTATGTGTTAGTAGCAACTTTAAATGCAATTTACTCAAAATAAAGGACAAAATTTTAAAATCTATAAATCTGGTGAACAGCTAAAACGAATTACCTTTCAAATACGCTTGGTCAAAATCGGGATAAAGCGGTAAAACAAAACATCGGTAACAAAAAATCGCCTAGCCTATTAATATTATAGATTTGTAAAGTAAAATATTTTTTTTTTAAATACGGCGTCCTTGAATTAATCATCATTTTGACTATCATTCAACATACTGTGGACTGTGAGGTTTGAACCTGCGTCTATCTTACACACACTCGTATATGCAATTTTTGTCTTGCCATCCAATCATAACAAAACACTTGTATACGTCAGTTGTCCGACAGATTTTGGAATACGGTTCTGTTGTTTGGGATCCACATTATGCCGTTCACAGTTATCACATTGAGTCTATTCAAAAACAATTTGTACTGTTCTGTTTCGAATTCTATATCCAAATCCTTCCATTAATCTACCGTCGCACATTATCATATCAAAAGTCTGCAACTTTCTTGTTTTTATTAATACAATAAAAACCACTATTTGAGAAAAAAAATATATTTTTTTTAATTTACATGGTTCACAATTTTTGATTTAACTTTGGATTATAAAGAGATAAATTAATGAATAAAATTGCAAACCACAGTATACTTAATGCTCTATTAAAAAACAAATAAATATGTTTATATATTATAATAAATTTAATAACAAATACTACAATTTTTATTATTTATTTTTTAACTATGCTCCATAGCATCAAAATTTTCATTATTGCAATCACCAATACATATTGTTTCACACTCATCATAATCATCATCACTTTCATAGTCATCATCTTCATATTCATCATCAATAACCTCTTTTTTCACCTGTTGTGTTTTGCAATAATATTAAATCTGGTGCCATCTGTGGTATAGGATGAATATTTTTCTTATAACTTTTACTTTTATTGTTATGTAATGTATCTGAACAAAGTAACGTGTAACGTGAAAGGCATGTAAAACTACGGGTAGAACTGAACGTAATCTCTGGCCGTGTTGTGATTATAATTTCTAAACTTTTCGATTTGAATCTCATGTCCACAGGATACAACAATAAGTATCGCATGCATTCGTTCTATCAATGCTTTGTGGTATCCAAAGCCTGGCTTCGGTTGGTCAACGATCATTAGTAGGACATCATTGAGTAGGATTTCGGCAGTATTTATTTATACCCTATACCACTATGTGGTTTGGGTATAATGACTTTGTGCTGCTGTTCGTAACTACCAAAAATATTTGACCTAGACCCATCTTTTATTATACCGATCGAATCAGAATCACTATCTGAATCGATTTAACGATGTCCGTCCGTCCGTCTGTGTGTCCATGTAAAGCTTGTAATCAAACTGCAGGTCGCAAATACGAATATATTTTGATGAAATTTGGTATATAAGCTTTTATCAGCCACAGGATGAACGCTGGTGAGAAGCGGTCCATGTGCAGACCGAGCCCCCATACAAATGACCCCTATAAAATCAACGTAAATTGCCATAAGATCCAAATTATCATATAAATCTTAGTCAAATTGGGTTTGTATGTGTTTATTACATCCATTAATCAGTAGTCCAAAAATGATCCCAATGGCACAACTCTTAGTCATAGATGCCATATAGAGCTGCAAACAAAAATATTGCACAGATTCTTTTCAAATTTTGTTTGTATATATTCTTGCAAAATACAAGAGACTTTACCAAACATGGTCAGGATCGGTCCATTTTTGGGCCTAGTCCCCACATAGATATAGCATCCGATATGAACTTTTTCATATCTGCAGCCAAAAAAAAAAAAAATAATAAAAATCCCACTCAAATTTAAAATTTGGTTTATGCTTATTTTCTATATCCAGTTAGTTGGGTCTGAGAGATAGGGTCTCTAAACACATGGTATAGGGTATCGTATAGTCGGTCTAGACCGATTATAATTTTGTTACTTGTTTTTTTATCATTTTTATTTGGGATTCTGGCCTGAAAATTAAAATAATAAAAGCTACCAGGGTTATGACATTTTAAGAATGTTGAACTAAAAAATATTATTCCACAATTTGTAATATTGAGATTTTCTGATGTGCTCAGTTTATGGAATAAAGTAAAAGCTGTGATTTTTATTAAATATAATGCATTTCTATTTGGATGACGGATTTTTTGCAAACCGCAATTTTAAAAGTTTTCTACAATTTGTCTTATCGTTGTAGTTTTAATATTTTCGTTCCACTCTAATATACATGATCATTAATATAAGTTGATATACTAGGTTACATATTTACAAGACCATTAGCAAAAATTACAGTAACAAAAAGAAAGACAAAATAAAAAAAATTAACAAGTGCTAGCTATTGCGTTTGCATCATATTTTGATTTGCAATTGGGTATTTTTAGAAGAAAGTTAAATATTTTGCGTAATTGCAAATGTACGCAATTTTTTTTTTTTTTTTAATGCGCAAGTTGAAACTGATTTACTGTGGAAACAGTTTTACCCGATCTCACCCAATAACACATTAAAACTCAAAATTTTTTTTTCAAAAATACCTCTTTATTGGGATAATATTAAAAAAAAAAAAAATTTAAAAATATTTCTACATGTTGCTAAAAAAAAATTGTCAACAGGAGAGTACGATATCTAAAGTTTAAAGCTTCCAGTTAAAAACATTTTGATTTTAGAATAAATAACCAAAGAAATAAACTTGAATTTCGTAGTATTTTACTTTTTACCACTTAAAAGCGATAACTAGCGATAAATATTTAACTTTGAGAGAGTATAACAAAAACAAGTAAGAGTGTTAAATTCGGCTGTGCCGAATCTTTGATACCCTCCACCTCGGTTTGAGTCTTGATAATAAATGTAAATTAAAAAGTAAACAATTTGTTAAACTTAATACCAAATTATTTCAGCAAATTCTTTGGGTTGGTTTTCGTTCTTTCTATTATTTCGGATTTATTTCGGTGTTTGCTTTTTGGTCATCGTGGTTGCTGATCGGCATGCATTTAGGTTATATACTTATGCATGCGTTTCCGGTTATGTGACATAACTTCTCGTTTAATTTAGTTTTTGATAATTAAATAGCTCGCTCTAACCTCCATTGCAAAGGTAATGGTTGTGTAGGGTGGCTATATGCACTAATTCGTGCTAATTGGAGATGGCTGTATAGTTTCATTTAACTGGCCAAATATTTCTTCATTGCGGCCATATAGGTCGGATTGAGTAACAAAATAATAACCAAAAAAAAACTCAATTTTTTTATTAAAATATTGCCATATTTGGAAAACATAGAGAATAAATTTATAATAATAAATATTCAAATTAGGGATGCCAAACGCAAAAAACCAAATGTCCCAAACATTTTAAATAAAATAATTTGTTCTCTTTATTTTCTGAAAAACTTCAAATTTTCATCCAAAAAAATTGTGAAAATTTATATATAAAAAATAACATTCTCATCAAATTGCGTTTATTTATGTAACAGTTTTTATGTTCGCAATTCTTAAATATAATTTGAAGTTTTCTAAAATTCATTGAATTTAAATTAATGTTTTCTGTAGTCCGATTCTGTAAATTTCAACGATCCGACAATCGCAAAATATATCGACAGCTATTGTTGTTTGCCCTAAGGATTAAGTGATTCACTAAGTACATACATCTTAACGACAGTCGACAAATATATTTTTCTATTTATTTAAATTGTAAACGAGTGGCATCTCTGTCAAAATAAGCGAAAAACACAAAGAAGAATAGAAAAAAACAAACTACTTCATGTTTGACAGGATGATTTTATGTTTATGTTTAATATCTTTATTTTTTTACTAATATTGCTGTTTCTTTATTTGAAAATGAAATAATGAATTGAATAGGCTATTTAATTTTTTTATTTATATAAAAAAGTTTTTTAATTAAAGCAAAATATTTTCACTATTTTATGATTTTTATTTATGTATGACGACATTTCAACCTAAAAACTTAAGTTTTTATCGATTGAAGAAACAACACAAAAATGGTCGTCGTTTAGATAACAATAACAGCTGACTTTAACAATAGCGAATATCGTTTAAAAATTTTACTGATAATTTTGCGATTTTATTTTTTTAACGATTCGACTATCGTTAGAAGAAGTTACTGAATCGCGATACTGAAAAGCTATTAATTTCTCCTGAATGTCAATACTTTTTTTAAATGTAAAAATTTTTTAAATGTAAACATAGGTATTTGGTGTTTTTTTTTTGGAATTTCAATTTGTGTTTAACGAATAAAATTTATATATTAAAGATGCAATTGATGTTTTCTAAATTTTAAATTTTAATTTCCAATGTTTTGATATGATTTTCTGAAATTCAATTAATTGTAATTTATAATTGGAAATTTTTAATTCCAGTTTTTAGAATTGATATTTTCTTAAATTTGAATGGAAAACTTAAAAAGTGCAATTTTGTATTTATGTGAATAATAATGCTTTAGTAATTATAAACAATTTTTAAAAATTAGATGTAATCGCAATCAGATATTTTGTAGGTAAAACAGAATAATAATTCTGTATAACTATGTAGAACTTTTTTGAAAGCAAAAAACTCATTGATAACTCGGTAACTCTATTTTGTAATGACAACAAAAAGTTAATATGCCAAACTTATGTTCATATTTGTAAAAGAATAATGAAAATACGTATGAAATAAAGGACCAGCCCGTGTATACTCTTAACATTGTTCTGTATGATATCTAGTTGAAAATATTAACATTCATGTTAAAATAGAAATAACTATTGCAAAGCTAATTAGAACAAACAAAAATTGTGGCGCCATCTACTGCGGCATAGTCACGCTGAGCAAAATGAAGTGACACTCTGTTAATGCAAAAGAAATGTATTTTCCCCACAACAAAATATTGCAGAATTTTATGTAAATAAAATAATATACCGACTTATTTCTAACATGCAGTTGTTATGGATATACATATATAATATATGTATATTATTTGTATTATTTAATATGTTTATATAAATTTATAAATAAATTTATACGTAAAATTTTCTTTTTGCTATATTTAAATTATTTTTTTTTTATTATCAACTAGGTATTTTAGCATTATTTGCTTAAGATATTGGTGAATTTTTACTCCTTTTATATTAACTCGTAGTGTCTGCTTGTCGAAAAAATTTTGGATCGATTTTAACCAATTTCCCGTGAGCCATTCGGTCTAAAATTTTGCAGGCAGGCTCGTGGTAATAACAGAAATGATCTAACAAATTTTTAGAGTGATGCCAAAACAATGGAATCTTTTAAATTTTTCTACCAGAGTTAATAAAAAAAAATGTACAAAGGGTTAGTTTTTATTATATTATTACCACAACGACCACAAAAGCAACAAGTCCAGCTATGACAACAACACAACATTTAGAATAACAAAAAGAACAATATAGAAACATCATATTTTTCATTTTTTTTTACTTTTTCAGAGATTTCCCTGGACCTGTTCCATCGATTTTAATGATTTTTGAAATAGAAATCTTCCCACGAATTTGGTGAATCATTCTCGCTAAAAATGATCACTGTAGCTGCACTATTCAGGGCGTGATCGTGACAAGAACAACATAGAATATTATATTTTTTCAAGACTTTTTTTAGTTCTTCATTCAAATCTCGGGCCCTAATCGACCGATTTAGACGATTTTAAATAGCAAACTTTTCAGGATGTTAGTGAATCATATTTTATGTCAACGAGCACCCTAGCTGCCCGATTGATGCCGTCATCGTGATTTCCACAGACGGACAGACGGACATCACTATATCAACTCCGGTTGTTATAAGGATCACAACTATATATATTTTATGGGGTCCAAAATTTTTTTTCTAATTATTACAAACGGAATGACAAACTTATATATACCCTCTGCACAGTGGAGTGGAGGGTATAAAAAGCAAACAACATTTCTTTTGACAGCTGTAGATGGGGAATTTTATCTGCTTTCATCCGGTATCAAAACTTATTGAAATATATTAACTTCAACTTTTGAATTAATTGACACATTTCAACTCACTTACACACAGAAGCAATCTGTTTAATTATAACATAATTATTACAAATTCCAGAGACCGCTCCGGCTAAGAATACAGAGTAGTTATGAATTTTAGAAATGTATGCTTTCTCCTTCTCTACGACGCACTATTAAAAATAACCAATTTTTAATTTAAAATCAATTAAATCAAAAACTCATTTAAAAAAATATAATTGCAAAATAATACGAAACTCAATTAAATAACATAAGGGATAGATTATTTTTATCAAATTAAATTGTTTACCTTCGTATTTATGTATGTGCTGAAATTTGAAAATATAATGTTTTAATAACAAAAATTCTTCTATACCTTTTTTTCCAGCATCCATTGATGATATATTCGACAGCAAAAACAACAACAAATCTTCACACAGGAGGATAACTGAAAACAACACGTGATATATTATGATTGCTTATGATATTCAGGCGTAACATTAATGGGTATGTAGCCATTGTTTTGTCAAAGAGTCTTGAACGAATGTGTAACAAAATATTTAAGTATGAATTTGACAAGAAATCGACATTAGTTCAGTACTTTTGGTAAATTTCTACATAATAATAAGAACAAATGTATGTTAAAGCACAACCGAAAAATATTGTTATCAAATTTATTTCCTTTTTTTAATGGCTATACAAAAAAAAAAAAAAACATTTATGACAATATATCCCAGCAAAAAAAAAATATAAATATTTTAAAAAAAGTTTAATAATTTCAGTTTACTGATTGTCGTTGGAGAAAAAAGTGTTTTAATTACCCTGGAGGTAGGGAACAACAAACTAAATTTTTATTTCTAGATAAGATTTATTATTTTGTCTATTTATTATTTCACTGATATCTGTATTTTTGCTGGGATGTATTTGATTTATATACATTCGTATCTTTAAATAAAATGGTATTTTGCAGCATTATTTATTTATTTTTTGCTACACTTTTAAACATCCTTTATTGACACATACCTACATTTTGTAAGAGTTGACAGGTTTCGACAACACTATCACTAATATTTCATTCCATTCATATTTAAATTCCCAGTCAGCATTTTGTGAAATTTTTCTTCACATTTGAGACTATTTCAACTCCTCAGTACAACTAGAGCAGTTTTTGATTGTAAAAGATTATTTTGTCGGGACAAAATGATATTCTAACCGCGACTCTTCTTAAGTAGTCTTTGAAGGAATAAAGTCGAAAAAATCTTAGCATACATACATACATAAAATGTAATTGTAAGGAAAGTTTGGATTTTTTAAAATATAATTGAAATTATACTAAAGCCAACAAAAAATATAATTTTTATTGTTCTGTGCACTACTTATAAAACTAGTGATTTTCTAGAGGTTTCTGTAACTCTTTCGGAACAAATAGTCCATATCCGTTAAAAATCTTCCTCATTTTGGAACACGTATTTTGTGTTCTTCAACTTCATTTTCACAACAGCCTAATATCTCTCTACTGGCATTAGCTTCGCATATTTTGGTAAAAAAAACCAAGTTGTTATTCTTGTACCAGTCAAGAGCTTTCTTAACTTAGTGATAGATAGCCGAATCAGTCCAAAACGATGTGGACACATTATCTTGGCTTAAGATAAGAACGATCCCTTTTTCAAACACTACTTAATATAAATTTCGTTATTTTTAGAGCCCGTTTTAACAAATGACTTGCATTTTTTGGCCGCAACTGTATTCAGCTTGCAACACCAGGAACTATATTAGCAAACTTCGTCTGATTTTGAGTACTAAACTTAACTTCAAAATTTCTTGGAGCATAATCAGCATAATAATTTTGAACCGGAAGCTGCCATAAATCGGCCACTACATACATTTCCTCGTCCATTAAGGAGCAGGTGTATTTTTTATGAAACATGCTATGTTGTTGGCCTTCAATTTTTTTGCAGCGTTCCTGTCGGGAACTTTTTGTACTTTGTATGTTTTAAAATTAGCATTGGCCTTAACTTTTCGTACCAAATAGTCCGAGCTGCTGCCATTTACGAAAAGGTTACTTTTTTAACAAATGGTACTTTTTCATAAAAGGTAGTTTTTAATGAAATGTACTTTATTAAGAAAAGGAACTTCTTTAAGGGAAGGTACTTTTTTTAGAAAAGGTACTTTTTTAAGAAGAGGTATGTTTTTTTTAGAAAAAAGTTAATAAAAGGTAATTTTTTTAATGGTACTTTTTTCATAAAAGATACTTTTTCATAAAAGGTACTTTTCTAACAAAAGGTACTTTTTTAAAAAAAGGTACTTTTTTAATAAAAGGTACTTTTTTAAAAAAGGTACTTTTTTAATAAAAGGTACTTTTTTAATAAAAGGTACTTTTTTTATAAAAGGTACTTTTTTAATAAAAGGTACTTTTTTAATAAAAGGTACTTTTTTAATAAAAGGTACTTTTTTAATAAAAGGTACTTTTTAATAAAAGGTACTTTTTTAATAAACGGTATTTTTAAAGAAGGTACTTTTTAAAAACAGATAAAAAAGATGCTTTTAAGACAAGGTACTTTTAAGAAAAGGTACTTTTTCTAATAAAATGCATTTATTGAATAAATGGAACTTTTCTCATAAATTGTACATTTTAATAAAAGGTAAATTTTTAAAATTAAGGGCTCTTTTTAAAGCAGGCTCTTTTTATAAAAGGGGTACTTTATAAAAAAAAATTTACTTTTTTCTCATAAAAGTTTTTTTTTTATGAAAAGTACTTTTTTAATGAAAGGTATTATTTTAATAAAAGACTAGAAGATCCCAGCCCTAGAAATTCGAGTGCAATTTCTAGGAAATTTTATTTTTTCATTCAATAAATTATTGACCCTAAAGGTATACTAATCTATTTCATACAATTCAAAAATTTAATAAACACACACATAGCAGTATATAATTCTATGTATGTGTTAGTAGCAACTTTAAATGAGCATAACTCCAAAAAAATTTTAAAATTTTAAAATCTGTAAGTCTGGTGGATAGTTAAAAAGAAATACCTTTCAAATAAGATACGTTTCGCTAAGATCGGGAGACAACTGTGCAACAATTCATAGGTCACAAGAAATCGCCTTTTCTTTTTATATTATATATACTTTTTAATAAAAGGTAATTTTTTAATAAAAGGTACTTTTTTCATAAAAGGTACTTTTTTAAAGAAGATAGTTTTTTAAAAAAGGCACTTTTAAAAAAGGTACTTTATTTTATTTTAAAAAGTGTACTTTAAAAAAAGTTTTTTTTTAATAAATGGCACTTTTCTCATAAATGGTACTTTGTTAAAGAAGATACTTTCTCAAAAAAGGTACTTTTTCAAAAAAATTTACTTTTTAAAAAATGGTAATTTTGTAAAAAAAATGCCTTATTTTAATAAAAGGTAATTCTTTGAATAAAAAGTATTTTTTAATAAAGGATACTTTTAATATAAAACTAGAGGACCCCTGTTGCTCCGCAGCATTATATTATATTATATTAATTTTTATAATATAATACCAAAATTTGCCAAGAGAAGTTAACGTACAGCAATGCCAAAATATGCCAGAGAAGTTAACGTACAGAAAAAGTAAAGTTAATTGTAAACGCATAACTTTACTCAAACCCAACAAATTTGCCAAGAGAAGTTAACGTACAGTAAAGGCAAAATATGCCAAGATAAGTTAACGTACAGTAAAAGTAAAGTTGATTCTCCACGCATAACTTTCCTCAAACCCAACGTATTTAAGCTCAAAAGAAGGAGCTTGATCCACTGAGTGTTCTTAGACCCATGTCAACAGTTTACGTTAATTAGAACTCTAGTTATAGAGTTTTGAGAGAAGAAAAATATTGAAAAAAATCTTGAATGCAAAATTTATTCATAAATTCTTTTAATATATAAGATATTAGTATTTTTAATATGATTTCTATTTTCTTGGCCTTACAAAAATTATGTGGACCTTTCTTTCATCCTAAGCCGAGTTTCCTATCAACGGTCAAATTCTTTCTAATAACAATGGAAATAGTTTGAGTCCTTTGCCAGCTTTTTGTAGGACCTAGTTTTGATTTTGTTGAATATATTTAATAATTTTAAGATAACTTGACAAAAAAAAAAAGTAAATCAAAAATGCTTACGAAAAAAGTTAATATTGAAAACATGTGTTACGATTTCCTCGATCTCACTCCCTTTTTTCTAATCATAACCTTTTATAATTTTCGAGTTTTTTAAGCGCTTATTCTACTTATCAATTAATCATCCAAATGCTCAAATTGTTGGGTGGGTATTTACACATGCACTACATATGTATACTTGTAAGAATATGATATTTATACTGTTATTTAAATAATAATTTCTTAATGATTCAAAGTTTTTAAACAGTGCCGTTAATTGGATCGTACAGTAAATAATCATGACATTAGAACAAAAATCAAATAAAACGAAGGGGAAAAATTAAAAATTGAATTTAATTCAAGATCTCATTACCCAGCAAAAAAGGGCATTAAAGTAAGTGAAATAGATCTAATTGTTGGAATTCAGAAGTGGTGTTGGATGGAAGTTGTCTTTTATGGATTCTATGGGTTTTAATAAATGTGTAGAGTGTCACGATAATTCACCTTATTTGAATAGGTATTTCTTAGAACAATTATTGGCACCTTTGAACTGATTTATTTATTTCAGTTTTATTAAATATTTAATTTTCTTTTCACAATATAAACTTTTATTAACTTAATATAAATAGGGCGTTATTTCAATGTCAATTATTCTCTTCCCAATATTAGGTTTTTTTTATTTAATTTATTTAATTTAGATTATATTTCAACATTCGATTTTTTGGATTACTTGATATAATTCTCTAGTAACGAATCTAATTTTAATATTTTCTATTTATAACCTATACCACTATGTGTTGAGGCTATAATGAGTTGTGCTGACTAAACTAAAAAAAAACTAAAAACCACTAAGAAAATTATAGTCGGTCTAGACCAACACCATGCGTTGAGAGACCCTATCTCTCAGGCCCAACTAACTGGATATAGAAAATAAGCATCAACCAAATTTGAGTGGGATTTTTATTAATTTTTTCGGCTGTAGATATGAAAAAGTTCATATCGAATCGTGACCATATTTGGTAAAGTCTCTTGTATTTTGCAAAAATATATACAAACAAAATTTTGAGAAGAATCAGTACAATATTTTTGTTTTTTGATAGATTTAAGTGAAGATCGGGAAGCAGGGGCCTATGACTAAGAGTTGTCCAATAGGGATCATTTTTGGACTATTGATTAATGGATGTAATATATACATACAAACCCAATTTGACTAAGATTTGTATGATAATTTGGATGTTATGGCAATATATGTTGATTTCATAGGGGTCATTTGTATGGGGGCTAGGTCTGAACATGGACCGATTCCCACCAATTTCAATAGCGTTCATCCCATGGCCGAGAAAAGATCAAATACCAAATTTCATCAAAATATATTCATATCTGCGACCTGCAGTTTGATTACATGGACACACAGACGGACGGACGGACGGACATCGTTAAATCGAATCAGATAGTGATTCTGATTCGATCGGTATAATTAAAGATGGGTGTAGGTCAAATATTTTTGGTTGTTATAAACAGCAGCACAAAGTCATTATACCCAAACCACATAGTGGTATAGGGTATAAAAATGTTTAATCTGGACCCAGCTTTTATATTACGTAACGACTCAAAATCCTTCTTCGAGTCGTCTATCAGCCTGTTTGTAATCAAACTAAAGGTCGTAACTATGATGCTTTAATTAAATTTAGTAGATAAGTTTTATTAACTATAGTGCGAACGATATTGAAATTAGTGCATATCGCTGCTTGTTCAGACCTAGGCCATATACAAATAACCCTCTTTTGAACAACTAGAATGGTAATAAGATCCAGTCTATATATATCGCTAAAATTTGGTGTATGTGTGTCTTTTATATGCACTATAAGTAGTCCAAAAATAAGCCCTGTAGGACCATTTTTAATCACAGTCCCCATATAGAGCTGATCTCCGATCTTCACTTAAAGCTATCAAAAAACTAAAACAGAATTCTTTCAAATTTGGTTTATATATGTTTTTGAAAACACCAAGTGACTTTATAATATACTAGATGTAACCCTGTGTGCTTCGGTACCCTCTTAACCGTAATCCTAATTACACATTTATTATTTACTTTGTATAGGGGGTACCACGCCCCTTTGTCCGATCACGCCCGTTTTTTTCTGACTACTCACATTAATAATAGATGAGCTAAGACAAATTGGCAAATATGTCTCTGTTATAGTACTCGAGACATATGATATTGATTAATTAATTTGTATGGGAGGTACCATAGCTACTAACATTAATAATTGGTGACCTGACACAAATTTGCAAAGCTCTCCCTATCATAGTACTTTGTATTGAAGGTTCACCACCCACTAAAAATATTAAAATAAATAATATCCTATAGCACTTTTCATATCCGCAGTCAGGCTCTGTGAAAATTTGAGGAAGATCGGATCAGTAGTTACGGATATTACCTCTTACAAATAAACAAACACCTCTTTATTATATTAGTATAGATTGTCATGATCGGTCTATTTCTTGACCTAGTTCCCATATAAAAATAACATTAGCTATAAACTTTTTCATATCTGCACACATCAAATTAATAAGAACACCAATAAATTTTGGTTTATGCTTATTTTTATTATCCAGCAAAATTTGATTCAAGATCCTCTCACGAATCGCATGGTGAATTGTATACTCGGTCTAGGCCGACAATAAATTTCTTAATTGTATTATTTGATATTGTGTAAATAAGAACTTATAGTTGTTTCTTAATTTCTATAGTTTGTCATCTTTGGAAGTGAAAGACACATCCAAAAAAGTTATTTCTTTTGAAGCAATGAAACTTTAAGTCCTTGTGAATGATTTCACCTTATTTTGCTGGGAAAAGATCTCATTAAAACTAAATTGAAGATCAGATTCGAACGAGTGGGGGTATCGCTGATTTTAAACAAGCATATTTAGCTTTCATCTTTGCAAAATGACACTAAATATATAGAAACTTAGCCTGCATGCTAAGAACCTATATAACAATTTATGGTAGAACCTCCAAAAAAGAAGCATATAAATTAATTTCTTTAAATGTGAAGGGCTCAATGATTAGTTTTTTGCAAAATGTTTTATAATATTTAGCCGCCTCTACAGCGATTGTGTAAAACATTTTGGTAATTGTATATTAGATTTCACTATGAAATTTGTTCCATTATATTCGAGTATGCCAGTGTATAGTTAAATATCCGAGTAATCCAAAGAATTTTCAAAAAAAAAAAAAAAAAAAAAAGATTTCTGGAACTTGAGTTATTTTTTACGACACCAAAAAGCTCATAATTTCCATATTTCTTAGGCAAGCAGATAAACATCAATCTTATTTGGGACCAAAGGAATTCGTTTTTTTTTTCAATTTTTAAGCTAATAGGCTTACAAGACTAGGAACTATATAACAGATGCCTACCAAGCTAAATGGAATGTACAACATTTTCTTTCATATTATAATATATTTGTCATTTTAAAACGTTATAATGACTTCATCCCGTACCGTATGTGTGTATGGATTAGTGTAAATAAGCATATTTTTTCTGTGTTTAAAATATTCTGGGTTTGGGGGATAAGACGGTGTGAATAACACTAGTCATTAATATTAAATTTCATCAAAATGCGTAATATAATTTAAATTATGTATAACAACACCAATTAATATTGTAGCGATTTCATTAATTTATTTATTTGTTTCTGTGTAAATGATTAGGGGTTGTCATTTATTTGTATTTGATTGTTTTACTCATACATTTGTAAAAATATTTATACTTGTTATATTATAGAGAATTTATTTGTAAATTATTTAATATTAATGGAAATTTTATGGTGCTTTTAAAATATCATACATATTTTTTTGAATTGTTGTAGTACGAGTTAATTTAAAAAAGAGAAAGGACAACGTTCTATGGTGGCGCTGATAAAGTTAAAGCTGTAATTAATGATTTACTCATAAACTTTGTCATAAACATCTAGCATTCTAAAATATTAAATCAGTCTTAATGTATAGAATAAAATTGTTTTTTTTTTTTTTTTTTGAAGGGCTAAAATTTGCAATAAAATTCTTAAACTTTTCTAAGCGATTAGTAAATTTAATATTGAAACATTTTTTACTTTAATAGATTTGTCAGAACGTTGTCAATAAAAACAAGTAAGAAAATTATAGTCGGTCTAGACCGACTATACGATACCCTATACCATGCGTTTAGAGACCCTATCTCTTAGGCCCAACTAACTGGACATAGAAAATAAGCAAAAACCAAATTTGAGTGGGATTTTTATAAATTTTTTTGGCTGCAGATATGAAAAAGTTCATATCGGACGCTATATCTATATAGGGACTTGGTCCAAAAATGGACCGATCCTGATCATGGTTGGTAAAGTCTCTTGTATTTTGCAAAAATATATACAAACAAAATTTGAGAAGAATCAGTGCAATATTTTTGTTTTTTAATAGATTTAAGTGAAGATCGGGAAGCAGCTCTATATGGGGTCAAAGGGATCATTTTTGGACTACTCATTAATGGATGTAATGAACGCATACAAACCCAATTTGAGTAAGATCTATATGACAATTTGGATCTTATGGCAATTTATGTCGATTTCATATGGGTAATTTGTATGGGGGCTAGGTCTGAACATGGACCGATTCTCACCTATTTCAATAGCGTTCATCCCATGGCCGATAAAAGCTTACGTAAAAAATTTCATCAAAATACATTCATATTTGCGACCTGCAGTTTGATTACAAGCTTTACATGAACACACAGTCGGACGGACGGACGGACGGACATTGTTAAATCAACACAGAAAGTAATTCTGATTCGATCGGTATAATTAAAGATGGGTCTAGGTCAAATATTTTTGGTTGTTACAAACAGCAGCTCAAAGTCATTATACCCAAACCACATAGTGGTATAGGGTATAATGATCCAAAATCATCAGGGATATAATTAAATTGTCAAATAAGATTGGCTCTTATGTTTTTAGTTGAATTCAACTACTGGGAAAAACTTTTTTTTATGTGTAGAAATTTTTGCTAACCTATAGATAAATCTCATAAAAAAATTGGATAAAATTCAATGTTTAACTCAATTAAAATCTAAAATCTAAGAAGGTGAAGGTAAATACATCACATCCAATTCCGATCACATCAAAAAATTACTGAACTATTTTATTGCTTATCTTAAAATATTTAATATTTTCACGAATGTATTGATTAAGTGACACAAATTTAATTATTACGGAGTGAAACAATTATGGAACAATTATACGATACCCTCCATGTTACGCTATAGATTCTTAAGGTGAAGATACACTACAGGCCTTATACGCTTCAATGCTTTTTGGACTACTGTAGATAAGTTTTAAGTAGTGTACTTTCATAGAGTGAATTACATAAAAATAGCCTACAAAGCGTATGCCGAAAAAAGTTCACAAACGTTCAACTTTTTCAGGCGTTGTAAGCACCGAAACAGCTAATCAGCTGTTGTTGTTTTTTCCTGAATGTGAAATACAAAAAAAAAAAAAATAACTTTTAAAAAAATATAAAAAACTAATTTGCTGTGTGTGCAGAACGAAATATTGAGTGTACAAACAATAAAAAAGAGAAAAAGAATGTAAGTTTATAACGCGTGTTACGTAACTTGCATTGTTCAAAGCGCAAAAAGCGTTGACGTTGAAATACGTGCTGTATACTTCTATCTTTAGGTCTAACCATTCTGGTCATAGAAAATTATCATTAACAAAATCTTATTGAGTTGGCTATTTATTTACTGTCTGTGGATAAAAATAATTTCTGTCATATCGGATATTATTGTGGCTTAGGTCCAAAAATAGTGCGATTATGACCATATTTTGTGAGATCACTTTTATGAACTAAAATTATATACCAACCAAATTTAAAAAGATACATATTTATTGTTTGAATATCCTTTGTTAGATTTAGTGGCATATAGGGAAATAACTTCATATAGGCACACAATTTTTATTTTTAGACTAATGATTTATGGATATTATATAGACAAAGACTTTCATCTTAGGATATTTTAAGTCCAACTAATATGGGATACATTTTTATAAAGGGGATATAATATTTATTCACCGATCATCCCATAAAAACTTACATGAAACATTTATCAAAATATACATATTTATATCTCCGACCTGTAAACCTTTTCAAACTTTGCGTAGACACAGAAACGGACAGACGGACATAGCTATAAAAAAAACGTGGCTCTAAATTTAGGATTTTTTGTATTTACAAAAAATTAGAACAAGCTCATTATACCCTGACCAGAGAGTTATATTGGCTATAAAAATACAATATTAACTTGTTTACTATTTATTTTTTATTTTATTTTTTATACCCTATACAACTATGTGGTCAGGGTACAATGATTTCATGCTGATGATTGTAACTACCAAAAATAGGTGAAAATCAGTTCATGTTCAGACCTTGTCCCCATACAATTGACCCCTATGAGATCGAATTAAATGGTCATAATATCCAAATTATCGTAAAGATCCGGTCAAATTGAGTCTGTGTATGTTTCTAGCATCCGTTAATCAGTAGTCCAAAAATCAACCCTATAGGACAATTTTTAGTCACAGCCCCCATAGAAAGTTGCTCCCGATCTTCATTTAAATCTATTAAAAAAGAAAAATATTGCAGATTTTTCTCAAATTTGGTTTGTATATATTTTTGCAAAATATAAGTAACTTTACCAAATATGGTCCGGAGCGGCCCATTTTTCGACCTAGTCCTCATATAGCACCCGATATGAATTTTTTCATATCTGTAGCCAAAAAAAATAATAAGAATGCCGTCATATAGACGATATAGACCGACTATAATTTTCTTACTTGTTGTTGTTGTTGTTGCTGTGGTCATTCTGTCTGTAGCATTTGCTTGATGAGTATGTGTGTATCATATTATTATACCCTGTACCACTATGTGGCTTGGTTATAATGACTTTGTGCTGCTGTTTGTAACTACCAAAATTTTTTTTACCTAGACCCATCTTTAATTATACCGATCGAATTAGAATCACTAACTGATTCGATTTAACGATGTCCGTCCGTGTGTCCGTCCGTCTGCGTGTCCATGTAAACCATGTTCAGACCTAGCACCCATACAAATGACCCCTATGAAATCGACATAAATTGTCATAAGATCCAAATTGTCATATAGATCTCAGCCAAATTGGGTTTGTATGCGTTTATTACATCCATTAATTAGTAGTCTAAAAATGATCCCTGGGACAACTCTTAGTCATAGGCCCCATATAGAGCTGCTTCCCGATCTTCACTTAAATCTATCAAAAAACAAAAATATTGCACTGATTCTTCTCAAATTTTGTTTGTATATATTTTTGCATAATACAAGAGACTTTGCCAAACATAGTCAGGTTCGTTCCATTTTTGGGCCTAGTCCCCATATAGATATAGCATCCGATATAAACTTTTTCATAACTCCAGCCAAAAAAATTAATAAAAATCCCACTCAAATTTGGTTTATGCTTATTTTCTATTTTCAGTTAGTTGAGCCTATGAGATAGGGTCTCTAAACGCATGGTATAGGGTATTATATAGTCGGCCTCGACCGACTATAATTTTTTTACTTGTTGTTGTGGTCATTCTGTCTGTAGCATTTGCTTGATGAGTATGTGTGTATCATATTATTTTAAGCTGGTTTTGTCACATATTTTTTTAACGTTATCAAGAATTAGTTACAAAAAAACGCTAATATGAAAAAAAAAAAAGAATAATATTCGTAAGAAAGAACTCTCTTAAAAAATCACCTATGAGTTTATATAAAATGAAATAAATATATATATATATATTTTAATACATATAAAAATTAGTTGGATTTCAATAACTTTTTTCCAACACTTTAGATGAAAATAGTTTTTCTGTTAGGAACTCTAAATTTAAACCTCTAGAAAAATGAACATAATGGATGCTTTTTCATTACAAAATATTTCCAATTTTCCTTGATGAATTCAATATATCTGTTTTGTGCAAAAACTCTAAGCTTTAAAAACAGTTTCTATATATATCCTATTAAACATGTTTAAAGGTTGTTCTTTAATATTGGCCAAATTCTGCTATTGTTTCCTATAGAATCACCATAAATCTAACAAAGCTTCAGACAAGCTAATAAAAAATTATTTTTCGTAGACTTGATAAAAAAAAACCCATATAGTGCATTGCTTAACTCCCACGTTATTGTTATTGACACATTCAATCTTTTCATGGATAATTTGTGAATCGTATTTTATCAATTAATTTTTTTTTTTTTTTTTATTTATTTAAGAAATTAACTTTTTTAAATATCCAAAATATGTGAGTCAACTCAAAATTTTTCAATTTTCGCTTTTTGTAAGAAAATGATACACAGTGGTCATATCTATCCACTGAAAAAATCTTACATCGGTTTTTCTAGTCTTTTGCAAAAAAAAAAAAAAAATGCAGTTGTAACCCTCTTTGTGTTATAAGAATAGCTTCTTTAGAATCCACTAAAAATATTTTTATATTTTTAGTTGCACACAAAACACTTGTTATTTTTGTTGATCGCTGAAAAAATCACAAAAACAACTACTGTTCTATACTCATTATTCGCCGTTCTTTACAATGAAACAACTGTTTTTAAATTTTATAGTAAATATTAAAAAAAAAAAAACATTTTTTGCCTCTACTGAAAAATTGTAAATTTTGAGTTGACTCACAGGTGCGATATATTAACTTCATATAGCCTAGAGATAACACCAAAATTTTTTGCACAGCTTTCATAATATTTCATTTTGAAAATAATCGAATAGTCGGTTTGTTATGATTTTATGTACATCACTATTTTCCTTTAATTGAACTGAGTAAAAACATCGATGTTTTTCTTTAATAATAAGATTCTACCAGCAGAGCCAGGAGCCAAATTACGGCATTCGTGACCGAGAGAGCTTTCGTAGTGTGTAAGACTTCGTAACGTATCAAATGGACAAATTATGACACTCGGTAAGTTCCGTATCGAAATTAATAAATAAAAATACAGACTTTTTCTATCGTAATAGAATAAAATCATATGTTTTGAAAAAAAAAACAAACAAGAAAAAAAATAAAAGGTTTGGCACTAATAACTCGCAGGAAATTTAATTTAAATGTAACAAACAAAAAAAGAGTATACAAAAAAAAAAAAAATAATAATACATTTATAAAAAATAAAAATGGAATTCCATATAACAGTCGATCCTTTTTATTTGTAGGTCAACTTTTTTTATAGCCATATTGGCGTCATGCTTCTCTTCTTTTATTTTACGAGCTCTTTTCTTCAGGCATATGGTCATGGTTTATTCATGACGTTAATTTGAAGTTTTTGAATATCCAAAAGTAGTTACGGATAAAAGATATACAGCAACATCTATGCCACTGGCCTGAATGATTTGCTCTTCTGCAGAGGTTAGGGTCCTCATACGGACCACCGCTGGTTCCTTTCTAGGAAGCTTTATTAAAAGAAATTTTCTTTTTTTAACTAAATATGAATTTTCTTCTTACCTGTCGCCATGACTTAGTGTCCTTGATTGGTGGTCCATAATGTAACCGTAGAAAACCAAACCAAAGAAAAACAAAATATATTTTAGCATATTTTAATATTTAAATATTAAAAACTTACACTTACAATTTTTTTTACCAGAGAAAGTATTAAAACAACACTTCAATTTGGCTAACGAGTAACTTTTTATAATTTCGCACTCGTTAACGTACTCGTTACCGAATGCTATCATCTCAAATTTTATTAGGTGATAATCGATATCGAATGCTGTGATCTCAAAAACAAAAATAACAAGATATTCAGCCCCGTTCTTGAAACGTTGTTATTTGAATAAGAGTGAATTTAAAATCACATGAAATTGAAATTTTGGGTTTCTTGAAACCACTTTTTTATTTATTTAATGGAAACATATGTTTGAGTTAAGAACCATATGTTTGAGTTAAGAACATATGTTATCTAGAAACCTAGGTGCCATATAGTTCTTTATTCAGTTTCACAAAAAACTTTTAAGTATTGTGTGCATGTTTTTTCTTAAGTTTATAGAAAAAGTATGAAGAAAAATATTTTCTTTTAAAATAACTTATTTGTTCATTTAATTGTTTTTGTTCTTCAATTTCATTCAATTAAAAATGACTTTTCTATTTTTAAAAAGTTAGGCATCACCAAAAAAAATTTCGATATTCAAATAAATTGGATTTGACTGGCATCACTACTGTTTCGAACATATGCAAAAAAATAAAAATATGCGATTTGATGAAAAAAATTTTTTTAATTCCTTTATTTGCAGTAATTAGTGCATAAAGAATCTGTTATAATTGAAAAAATTATAATAGAAAATAGATTGTGTAAATAAAAAGTTTTTGTTATAGTTATAGAACAGCATCATCGCAAAAAGTGTGTTTTATTAACATCGACCACTTATTACGAGTTTTTTTTTTTAAATCAGTGCAAAATGTAGAAGTTTTTAAAAATCGTTTTTTTCATAAAAATTAATGTCTAATTTTTTTAAAATAATGACAAGGTTCAATAAAAAACATGTTAGAGTTTAAATATCGATTAGTTTTTTTATCTCTTAAGACCTGCTTAGTAGAAAAAAGGGGCATTTGTTTTGATTTCACAAAGCCTTTTCTATGTGAATTAAAACGAGAAAAAATATTCTTATTGAAATTAGAGAACAGCAAAAAACTCGTAGATTTAAGAATTTTTTCATTTACGAGTTTTTTTTTTGTGATAGTGGTTTCAAGAACAGGGGTGATTGGCTCGATAACGAATGCCGTAATTCGGCCCCAGAACTCGAAATTCGAGTGCAAATTCTAGGAAATTTTATTTTATCATTAAATTTTTTTCTTTCAATGTTTTTATGATCTATCTATATTTAAATTTTTTTTTTCAATTTATTGATCCCAAAAATATTCTTATAAAAATTAACAATAAAATAAACAAAACTTAAAAGATAACAGAATTCCTTACATACAAAGCGTATTTATCAAGGATTATTATGCGTTAAGAAAAGAAAAAATTTTAAGCATTTATAACTAATAACATGTTTATGTAAATAAATACTTAAGAAAAAATTCATCAAAAAAGGGGAAAAAATGTATCATTATTATAATTAGTTTTGTACAAAAAGGAAATCTTACAAACTAAGGAAAGAAAACAAAAAAAAAAACAAATTAAATAATAATAATAATAAATTAAATAGAATGTATCAGCTAACATTAGGTATAAATTGCGATGTATTATAAACTGTGTTATTTATATCTAGCGAATTAAATCTTCTGTGATATAATAAAGCCTTTGAATTATTAAAAACTACGTTATTGTCATCTAAAAATTTTAAGTGTAGTGGAGAATAATATCTTTCAACTAGAGGAAATGTAAAGGTATTAATCTTTTCCATATATTTAGAAATAAGAACATTCTCAATATTATTACAGCAATCTAAAAACCTAAGACCAAAGTTGATCAAAAAGTTGTCAATCCTTTTCATTTTGCATTTTTTTATAAATGTTTCTATTAGAAACTTTTTTTAATGGAACCATCATATAGCTTTATAGTTTTTAGTCCGGGACACATTTTTAAAATTTTGCGTTCAAAAATTCTTAATCTTTCCATTTGGTGAGACGAAACTGTGAACCAAATTGGATTAGCATATGATAAAATAGGACGTATAATTTGTTTATAGCAATTTAATTTTATGTTAGACTTGACCATTTTATTTCGCCTAAGAAAATTACAATAAGAAAAAAATGCATTTTGTGCTATATTTAAATAAATTTGTGAATTTTAAAATAAAATTTATTAAATTTCTTTATAAATATTTAATGAACACACAGAAGAAATATAAATCGTATTGTTAGTAAATAATTTGATCTGAGCCTAAAGGTATGCTAATCAGTTTAAGGCGATTCACAATTCAGCACAAGGCGATTGAAAAGTACACTTTTTCGAAACCATCAATAATAAGTTCACAGACGATGAATTGTGAACTGGCTAAAATTGATTAGCATACCTTTAGGCTTTTACAAAATTATTTATTATAAATATTTTATGTTATTTAATTTAATATATTTTTAACACATATTATACATAAATTTTATCATTGTGCACTTCTCCTGAAAATGAACTCTATCTATGCCAAATTTCACAGGCCTCCGTGCGCGTATTTTGCTTAAAAACTGCTTGAACGATTTAACTTCACGTACTATATATAGATCTGAAAAATGCATTACACTGTATTACAGTTTTTGCATTACACAACTGTTTTTGATTTATATATGCTATAATTTTTTTTATGTGTAAACAGCTATACGTTCAGGGGGATAAAAATCTATTTCACAATACAATCACAAAAACAGAGTAAGACAAAAACGGTGTGAGGTACGATTGTATTGGTGAAAAGATTAAGAAATGCTTGGAGATAAAATGAAGGCGGGATTTCATTAGGAAGTGTTTGGAGATAAAATGAGGGAGCGAATAACGTTACAAAAATGTTTTGAAAAATGATAACTGAAAAATTAAAAATGAAAAATAAAAAATGAAAAATTAAAATCAAAAAGAAATGTGAGAAATAAAAAATGAAAAATGGAAAGTGAAAAATAAAAAATTAAAAATTGAAACTGAAAAATAAAGATGAAAAATGAACAATGAAAAATGAAAAAAAGAATAATTAAAAAAGAAAATCGAAAAATAAAAATTAACCAGTTGAAATAATAAATAATAACAAATATTTTAAAATTAGCAGAGTTCCTGGAGTTGTTTGCTATAAATGATACATAGATGACGCTCTCTGTTTGATTTGAGAAAAATGCCATAAAAAAATCTTTAATTACTAGATGTGATCGGACTCTTTGTTTTTATATGAAAAAAAAAAACAATAAATAACAAAATATAATAAATACTGGTAAAATCAATTAACTTTAAATTTAAAAGGCATTAGAATTTAAAGTTTATTTAAATTATAATATTAAATTTACGATAAAGTTGGAGACAATCAAAGATTCGGCATAGTCAAATTTAACTCCTACTTGTTGGACTTGTAATCCTTCCTCAAAACTCATAGTGTAGAGTATATACAGTGTATATTATACACATAGTCGACCTACATTGACTATAATTTTTTTGCTCGTATTTTATTAGCCTTATTTATTAAAATAAATTAAATTCAGATTTTTTTTTAATCCTGATATTGGTTCTGTTTCTATATTCAATGTGAATAAATTATGTAAAATAAAAAAAAATAAAAAATAATATTTAAAGTTTCTAAAAAATAACTTTATTTATATTATAAGGGAATATTTTCTCGCTAATTTTAATTTCGTAAATATGCCAAGTGATGCCAAATTGAATTAAAAAATCGCCGAGTTAAATTATCGTTTTTGTCATCTCCCCATGTTAACACACACACATGTAAACAAAGATTATATAAAAAAATAAATGGCAATAAAATAAATTTTTTGTTAAAATTTAGCAATTAATTTATATATTTTTTTACTTTATGACACTTTAAATTAAACACTTTAAAAATTTTTATTGTCAATTAGAAAAAATAAAATAACCACAAAAAACTTGTTGTACAAGTAATTAAATAAAAAATAATTGTGATAATAAAATGCATAAAGAGAAATAATTAAATTCACTTAAAACTATTACAACATATGAAAAAATACCAAAAAACAAAAAAAAAAACGTATTAAAAGCACTTAAGTGATAATAAATTATAATTATAAAGCGAATATACTTATGTATGTGGTTAACTATAAATTTTTAATACAGAATTATTAAAAACTTCAAAAATAAGCAAAATAATTTATGTTTTCATTTATTTTTCTTTTTTTTTTCTTTTTTTTATTATTATTAAAAAGTCACGTTTTTGGAAGTCTGCTGTTATTATATTTATTTTTTTTTAGCTTTTAAGGAAAAAAATAAATTGTAACAATAAGTTCAGGGCCATAATGTAATGTAATATATTGAGGCAGTATTTATTTTGTTTTCTTTAAACAAAACAATACACTTTCGGAATATTTAATCACTTGGATTTTGGCTTTATTTTTTTTTTTAGACTAAATGAAAATGTTCTTTTTTTTTGTTATTGTTTTTATTAATTATATGCTTAAAGCATATTAATTTTATAGAGAAATAAAATAAATAAAATAAAATAAATAAAGTTCTATCTATCTGTTTTGTTTGTCAGAAAAAATGACCAAAAAGCTAACAAGAAGCTTGAACATGATTCCAAAAATTAAAACAACAACAAATTCAATGGCTGATAAGCAATTTTATGACTTGCTTACTAACCAAACATATTGGATATACATTCGAATGTATGTCAGTAGTACCGAACACCAATAAACTATTAAAAAGAAAGGTTGACCTAATTTAAAATGATTTTATGACATTATTGAACATTATAAACAATTTTTAAAAATAATAAAATAACAAAAGCTTACCTCTATTGGAATCGAGTTGTAGGTATTTTCATATATTTTAAACCTAAAAATAAATTTAAAAAAAAATACAAAATTTAGTTCGCCATAAGCTAATTAATATAACCATGAGTTAGTGTTTATAAAACTTGTAATTCACAAAAGTATTAAATATGTCTTAAATGCAAAAAAAAAAAAAACGCACATTTAACAAACATTATTGTGAAAAAATCAAACTATTTTATTATTTAGTAGCTTATTTCATAGAAAACATCACAAAAATGAAAAAAAAATGTTTTTTTATGCAACATGTTTGTTTGATATTTAATATGTTGAAAATTGTAAAAATAAAATTTATTTAATTCAAGGACTTTAACTACGTAATTCGTTTATTGACACTTTTTCGAAATGAATATTTTTAGGGTTTTTTCTGTCTTATTGGTTGGGAGTGATTGCACGAATTTACGCATTTGAAATAGTCAAATTTAATAACATTGGGGTATTTTTTGTTTTGCTTTTAAATGTAATTTAAAAACCAACAATTATTTTTAACAATAACATATAGTTTATTAATTTGAAACACCTTTTCTATGTTAAACATATTTGTTAATATTAAAAATGACCTTTAAAAACAAATTACCAAAAAAAAAAAAACCATGAAATTGAATATTATTTAGACAAAAATTTATATAAAACAAAAAAAAAACAGAAACATTACGTTTAGATGTACCTATATATGTACATTAAAAAATTTATATATTATTTCTAAATATCAAATAATTAGTTTGTAAACTGTATGCGACATGTCACATAAATTATATAACGATGTATGGCAATTATTTTCGGTTGACATTATCATTTCTTCCAGCAAAACTTTAAAATAATTTAAAAGTTGATTTAATTATTAAATGATTTGTGCTTGATGTAATAGAAAATAATGCGATGTGATGCTTAAAATATAACATCCCAGAAAAAAATTTGAAATGCTGTACTACAAGGTTCTACTAGTGCCAGTCCCCCGCTTCTATAGGAATTCCTTGCAAAAACTGCTCAGAATAGCAACAAATTGTTTTTGCAAATAATTTTAAGTTCATCCAAAGTCATTAAACTAATTTTCCACAAATGCTTTCAATAACGGAATTTGTCCCTTTACTAGCAAATCCAAGAGAGTAAATTCATGCTATACTGTGCGTCTAGAGAAATTGTCTTAAGTCCAATTAATAGATATAGAATATAAACATAAACCAAATTCGAGTGACATTGTTGTTAATATGCATCGGAAGCTATACTTAAAGTTGTATATTGGACAGATCCTGATATATTGTGTAGTCACTTATATTTTGCAAAACATATACAAACCAAACATTCTGTGCAATATTTTTGTGTTGTTATACACTTATGCTCATATAATTAAGTCATGGGTAAGCAATGAAATGTTTTTGTAGTTTTTCTCTTAAGCCTATTTCTTCCGGTTCTAACCTTACTATTTTTTGCAACCATGCTATGCGAGCAGTTGTTTTCATTGATTAAAGCAAAACTAAAAATTTGGGTATTCCCCGAAAAATATGGAAAACCTCAAAAAGGTCATATGCGCTGTGCTCGCATAATTAAGTCACCAAGCGTATCGTGAGGAAATTAGTGCTTTGAAGATTTTTTGTGTGGTTTAAATAATAAATAAATTAAAAACAACTAAATTAAAAACAAATAACATCAGCTGAAATGCTAGGGGTAAACAAAAAGTTCAAATTCGGCTGAAGAGAAAATAATATGGGATTGTTTCCAAAGATACAATAATATTGCAAAAGTAGTGGAGATTTTGATCTTTTCTCGGGGTAAAATTACAAATGCCATTACGCATTACAAAAAATATGAAACTTTTGAAAATATTCCGCGCCAAAAACTGAGAAAAACGACTTTAAATGATGACAGACGCATTGCAAACCTGAGTAAAACTGATCCTTTTTTAACTTCGTCGCAAATCAGAGCTCAAATGGAAACGGATTATGGCGTAAAGTTTCGTTGCAGAACTTAAGACGACGTTTGCAAGAAAACAATTTGAATGGACGAATGGCCAGGAAGAAACCGTTGGTTTCCTTGAAGAACACTAAGAAGCGGAAATGATGGTAGAACATATGTGCGATGCCCTCCACTTAAGGAATTGGATCCAAAATACACCAAAAAAAACTGTGAAACACGGTGGATCATCAGTCATGGTGTGGGGTTGCTTTACCGCATTCGGTGTGGGTCCTATAGTCAAGATTGACGGTATAATGAATGGGGATATGTATAAGAATATACTAAAGGAAAATTTGGCCACCGAATATGCTGACAATTTGCCGCTTGCGTGGATTTTCCAACACGACAATGACCCGAAGCATTGTTCGAATGTAGTTAAGTCGTGGTTGGCAACAAGCTTCTGGAATGGCCGCCGCAGAGTCCCGACTGAAACCCTATCGAGAACTTGTGGGGCTTATTAAATGAGTCATTGCAGCACGAAAACCGGCAAATAAGGACATGTTATGGAAAGTTATCCAAGAGGAGTGGCACAAAATCACTCCAGGCCAGTGCGCTTCTCTGGTAGCCAGCATGCCATACCGATGCACCACAGTATTGAAGCAAAAAGGTTGTCCTACTCAAAATTGAGGTAAGCTAATGAAAAAATGGGACTCTCGACAAAATTTATTACTTATTTCTACAATTTCAACCATTTTTTTCAGATGACTTAATTATGTGAGCAGCTGTTTTTGACTAATTTCCAAGTTTTTTAATTTTTTTGGAATGAACCAAAATTTTGTAATTTTAACTTCACTGTAAATTGATTGCTAACGTATAAGAATAATAAAAAAAAATTATATTAGAATTTAAAAAAGGGTTTACGTATTTTTGACAATTATGTCGAGTAGCATACTAGTGACTTAATTATGTGAGCACAAGTGTAGATAGGTAGGGAAGCAGCCTGATATGTGTGCTACGACTAAGAATTGTCATACACGGTTTATTTTTGTACTACTGCTTAAGGCGTGCAATAAAAAAACACAAACCATATTCTAGTGAGATCTATATTAGAAACTTGGAACTTAAGGCAAATTTAACTCGATCTCATAGGCAGGGCTGTGGAGTCGGAGTCGGTGTCGCTAGTGATTTTTGCTTGTTGGGAGTCGTAGTCGGCTTCGTTTTTTTCGTCGACTCCGAGTCCCAAAAATATTTAATTTAAAAAACCTAATCAACCAAAAATTATTTAATTCAATAAAAATTACACATTTTTAGATCAGTACCAGATTATCCCTGCAAATGCGGTCAGAACCAAAACGTCCCCCCCCCCCTAACCCTAATTAAAAATAATAAAATTGAAATTCTGAAGAAAAAGTTAGGTTAGGTTAGTTTAGGTTAGAAGTGGCTTTTAATCCAAAAGGAAAGCACACTTAGACTCTGGGGTCCACTGTGATACCACGGGACGAATAGGTGTTCTCCTCAGTCCCCACCGTAGAACCAGTTTGAGCTGCTGATGAAGACCCTGATATGTGAAATTACCACATTAGAGAGATCAGAGAGAGCAAAGGAAGTGTTCTATGCTCTCCACCTCCTCCACAACCATGCAGCTACGACAGAAGTCATTTGACGAGACCTTGAGGCGTTCAGCGTGTCTCCCTATGAAGCAGTGCCCAGTGATAACAGCAACTACTGTTGAAATCTCCCTACGGGGGAGTGATAGTAGCACACTAGTGCGCTTATGATTCAGAACCGGCCGGATTTGTCTCGTGATCCTGCACGCTGATCCATTAGCCCATCTTTTGTCGGTTATGCCAGCGGTGTGAAGCCGAAGTTCCAGCTTGCATGATTCCAGGGGTGTACCAACACATTCCAAGTCCGCTGGAACCCGTAAGATAGTGCCCTGTCTTGCCAGCTCATCAGCTTTATAGTTTCCCGGTATATTCCTCTTCCCTGGGACCCATATGAGTCTGATGTCGAACTGCTTGGCCATCTCATTTAAAGACGTGCGGCAGCTAAGGGTGGTTCTTGTTTTCAGGAACACTGATTCCAAAGATTTTAACTCGGCCTGACTATCAGAGTATATGTTGACCGCGGTTGTAGATAGAATATTCCGACCCAACCAGTCAGCAACTTCCTTTATTGCCAGTACCTCCGCCTGATATACACTGCAGTGTTCTGGCAACCTGCGAGCCAGATTTAGTCCAAGCTCCTTTGAATATACGCCGAAAACAACTTGGCCACACAATTTCGATCCGTCAGTGTAGAAATTTATGGAACGCCTGCTCGAGTAGTGTAATCCACGTTCAATGGTAAGTTCCTGTCAGTCAGGATCACTCTATGGCCACACTTATAACTACGCCATTGAAGTGTGCTTCTTAGTCGAGTGGCCGATGAGGCCGCCGACTGAGATGTTCAAAGCATCCGAAGGTGTAGTAAAACAAAGTTACAGGTATTTTAAATTAATATATAGGAGGTAGTTGAAATTAAGAGCCCAGCACTCGAAATTCAAGTGAAAATTCTAAGAAATTTTATTTATCCATATATATATATATAAAATTTATGAATATTTAAATAAAATTCATTAAATTGTGAATTTTTAAATACAATTCATTAAACTTCATTATAAATATTTGTTAAACACACAGGAAATATATAAATGGGTTTGTTAATAAATAATTTTATAAAAGCCTATAAATATGTAAATCAATTTTGACAATTTATTATTCAACACAGGGCTTTTGATATACAATTTTTGCAAACAAATTAACAGATTTGATAAACACACATGATCATTGTATTATGTGTCGGTAGCAACTTTAAATAATTATTACTGCCAAAAAATGTACCAGCTGGTGCACATCTGCTAAGAATTACATTTCAAGTGGTATAGTTTTTGTCAAAATCGATTAATAACTAAAAGCGTAGAGAAGGTCACAAGTAATCGCCTTGCCTTTTATTATTATAGATTAGAACGACTAAAAGCAAAGCGGAGATGTTTTAGTTTTTTAAGGCAATTAAAGGAATAGAAACGTGTGATTTTTCATCAAAATTGAATGTTGAAGAATCTAGCGCTGTTTATGCAGATGCTCAAACTTAAAAGCATCGATAAAAAAGGATTTGGCTGAAGCAATTCTTTTGCAGCGAGCTATATTATAAGAACAATCTAATTTTATTTGTATTTTTTTTTTTTATTTAAAGGAATATGCATATTTTTTAGCATTTGTTTTGCTTTTATATTTTTAAAAAATAAATAATATTTAAATTGGAATTATAATCTAATTTATTAACACAATTTAAAGTTTTTTTTTTCAATACTTGTATTTACACATAATAATATATACTAGCAGATTCCAGCCCTCGAAATTCGAGTGCAAATTCTAGGAAATTTTATTTTTTCATTAAATAACGACCGTAAAAGTATGCCAATCAATTATAGCCAATTCACAAATCAACACAAAAACAAACTCATTTTTATTACAAACACATTTACAATTTTAATAAATACACACATAGCTTTGTATAATTTTATGTATGCATTAGTAACAACTTTAAATGCAATTTACTCAAAATAAAGGAAAAAATTTAAAAATCTGTAAATCTGCAAAACGTCTAAAAAGAAATACCTTTCAAATAATATACGTTTGTTCAAAATCGGGATAAAACAGTAGAACAAAACATCAGTCACAAGAAATCGCCTAGCCTATTAATATTATAGATAAATATACATTAGGGCCTGTCAAATCTTATGGTGCCGAAAAAATTCCCATGGGTTCATCGCGATTCTGGTACTATAGGCTAAAACAAGTATATTTGACCACAGAATCATACCTCTAAAATTTGCGAGCCTGCCAAAATTTCGATGAATATATTTCACATATTTTCCATAATACTCATTCATATGTAAAAAAAAAAATTAATGAGAATGTGTATACCGCAGGTTTTTTGGCTCGGGAAATCCATTTTTCACATATATTTCTATTTGTAACAGCCGCCAGGGAGCGTTTTCGGTCATTTTTGTGTATTTTTTTCAACTTTTTGGGGAAAATTGACGAAAATATTACACAAATCGACGAATCTTTGACTTTCCCATATTTAAAATTATTCATTTCATTCAGTTTAAGTAAAAAAATTTGTTTTTTTTTATTTACTCTTTGAATGCATGAAAACGCCCACTGTCGGCTGTTAAAAATACAGATAAATGTGAAAAATTGATTTGCCAACCCAAAAAACCCCCGGTATACACATTATCAATAATTTTTTTTTAAATTTGAATGAGTATTATGGAAAATATCATGAATATATCTTAATCGAAATTTTGGCAGGACAAATATACTTGTTATGACCCATAGTATCAGAATCGCGATGAATCCACGGATTAAAAATAATTGACCAACCCTAATATACATATACATTTAATTACTAGTCAAACTATGAAATATATTGTACTTTGATCATGGCCAGAACATGCACTGAATTTCATTAATTTCAATAGCGTTCGATCTGTGGTCGATGAAAGCTTACATATCAAATTTACTCAAAGTATATTCATATTTGCGACCTGCAGTTTGATTGCAAGGTTTACACTAAATCGACATAAAAAGTGATTGTGAGTGAAGCGATATAAAAAGGTGGATCTATGGCAAATATTTTTGGGATTTACAAACATCAGCAGAAATTCATATCCTGAGCAATTAGTGGTGTAGAGGAAAAAAATTATATATATACAATTTAACCTACATTAGCTTTAGCCGAAAATAAAAAAACTTTAATTTGGTGTACTAAATTATTTATTTACTAAAACTCTAACTGTTACTATTAACCCAATTTTTTAGCTTAAATGTAAAATCACGTACTTACATTTTTAATCTTCTAAAAGAGAACCAATAAATATTATTTTGTTATAATAATGTGTACAAATGAAAAAGTATCGATTTGGAAAAAATAAATATTTTTTTCAGGTTGACAGTACTGTTTCTGACATCTCTGCCAAATTTCATGGCATTTTCGTTGATTTAATAGTGACGCTCGTTTATGTAAACAATTAGTTTACTTAAGAGATAGGGTCTCTAAACGCATGGTATACGGAATCGTATAGTCGGTCTAGACCTATTACAGTTTTCTTACTTGTTTTTATATAATTTTTTTTTTTGATACTCAGATTAATATTGCAATTCCCAATATTTATAACGAAAATATAAATGTCAATTGAGTATTGGGAATATATGGAAGGTATTTTTTTATGTTGACTTTATATTGCCATCTTCGAAAGTTATAGCACCACATCTGAAAAAGTTATTATTCTACTAGCAAGGAAAAAGTGATTTTGCTAAATTTTGATACTACTTAGTTTGCTGAAAATCAAATTTCAACGAAAACATTTTTTGCTGTGAAATGGTTCATATATGTATATTTTTTATTGTTTAATTTTGTCACAAAACAAGCGAAGGGGGCTTTTTCGCGTTATCAATATACAATTTTTATTTTTTTTTTTTTTTTGTTGCAAATTTCATTAAAAGTTCATTATAGTTCAATTTATTTATTTTTTTCTTGCATACATATACTACACTTTTTTGGTGTGTCAATAATTTATTAAATAGTTTAACTTCTGTTATTTATTAATATTTTATTGAACATGTATTATGTATATGTATGTATGTTAATATTGATAAATAAAATTTTTGCTTGTACTACACGTATAAATTTTGTTTGTCTCATGAATTTTTAATTAAATATTTTAAATTTGTTCATTTATTTATTTTATTATTTTATTTATCAATTTTAAGGAAATTTTGTTCATGTATCATCAATAAAATATACTCGTATGTATGTACACATACATAAGTTCAATTAAATTATATTAGACCAGCTGAATGATTAAGGAGAAATATTGAAAAACATTATTAATTTAAGTTTAAGTTTTATGGATACAAGCAAAATATAGTTCAAATATCCAAGTTGTTTAAATATGTATTTCCTGCTGGCATAATTTGTGTCCTACATTTATTTTCTATATATATGTATGGGTTTATTTACCTAATTTAGTTTGATTGTAATTTAATTGATTGTGTCAAAGGTGGAAGCAAGTGAAGCAGAAGACATTCATATTATTATTTGCTTGCATTAAGTCAATATTTTCAATTGAGAATATTGAAATACATTAATGTTTATGGAAGTATTAGTGGTTCACAATTGAGTTTTGGCATACTGTGCCACTGTTGCATATAAACGAATTATTGGGCTTTAACAAGTCAACTTTCTGCTCTTACATTCGAATAATTATTTTATCAACTAAAATGTATATTGTGATAAACGGTTGATTCAATCAAAAGATTCGACTAGAAACAAATCTATTTTCTCTGTATGTAAAGAGGTAAGGTAAAGAGTTATATAAAAATTATAGTTTATCAAATATAAAAAGTGCACGCATCGAATTGTTCTAAAGATAAATAATTGTATTTTTGATTGCATCATCAGAAATTTAATAGTAGCTAACCATTTCCGATTATGATAACATATTTAGCGTTAACGTAGTGGAATTTAAATTTCAATTATTATGAGGAAGGTTCAATAAATACGTGATAATTTTTTCCAAAGTTTCTTAAATTTTGTTATCCATTCCAAACAAAAGCACTTCTGAAAGTCCTCAAAATAAGCAATTGTTTCATTCATGCATCCATCGTTGGAGCTAAATGTTTTTCTGCCGAGCCATTTCTTTAGGTTTGGAAATAGAAAATACAGTTACACCGTTTTACAGTTGTCACACTATTGTGTTTATGCTCTAAATTTTGAGAAAATATAGCACCCATCTTGCGGACAGCTTTCTAAAAATCAACCGATGACTTAAAACTGAAACCACAGAGCCATATGGTATGCACACTTCTGTCTTCATTGACTCTAAACCTCCAGAGATGTCTATAAAATGTTGCTTGATAAAGTACATTTTAAATTATTCGCAAAGTCGAAAAGAAATTGATTATTGATTGATAATGAGCATACAAAAAATTTTAAGATACATTTATATGCAACACTTATTTTATGACATAATAAATTGATACATACTGGCAAAAGCATAATTGATAATGAACACGTAAGAAAATTATTGTCGGTCTAGACCGGCTATTCAATACCATAACTAACTGGGTATAGAAAATAATCATAAAACATTGGAGTGGAATTGTTATTATTTTTTTGCCTGCAGATATGAAAAATTTCATATTGGATGCTATAGTTATGTATACTAGCAGATTCCAGCCCTCGAAATTCGGACGCAAATTTTATTTTTTCGTTAAATAAAGACCCTAAAAGTATGCTAATCAATTATAGCCAATTCACAAATCAACACAAAAAACAAACTCATTTTTACTACAAACACATTAACGAATTTAATAAACACACACATAGATAGCATTGTATAATTTTATGTCTGTGTTTGTAGCAACTTTAAATGCAATTTATTCAAAATAAAGGAAACAATTTAAAAGTCTGTAAATCTGCAAAACGGCTAAAAAGACATACCTGTTAGATTATAGAGTTTGATAAATTTCCTATTGGGGCTTGTATTCTTATTTGCTTAACATTCGTTGTTTTTATTGTACTATTTGTATCATAACTTGTATGTACCAACAAAAAAAAACATGTAACTTACCGTTCATCGCGACAGTCATTTAAACATTATGTAAAAAAAATGTATTTTTGTGAACCGAATTCTTTTGAAAAATACAATGTGTATAAGCAAATGCAATGATCTTTTTAGTAAGTAAAATCAAAATCATTCTTCCTTTTTCTGTCAACGAATAAGGTTGAACATTGTCAAATAAAATTGAATTTGTATTTAAAGAATTAAAAACTTGTCTTAATTTTCATTTAAATTAATTTAAATTCATTTGATTTTTTAAAAGGCAAAAAAAGCTTTGCCTTCAACAAGTAGAACAAAACATCAGTCACAAGAAATCGCCTAGCCTATTAATATTATAGATGGGATCCAGGTTGAAAAATGGACCGAACCTGACAATATTTGACAAAGTCACTTATTTTTAGCAAAAACATATACACACAAACCTAATTTGAGAAAAATTTGTGAAATATTTTTGTTTTTCGATAGATTTAAGTATAGACCGGGAAACAGCTAAAGGCTGAACCACAAGAGTGCGCAATCTTATATATTAAAAGAATTTATGAATAAACTTTGCATTCAAGATTTTTTTCAATATTTTTCTTCTCTCAAACCTCTATAACTAGAATTCTAATTAACGTAGGCTGTTGACATAGGTCTAAGAACACTCAGTAGATCAAGCTCATTCTTTTGAGCTATTAACTGCTAAATTTAGGAAAGTTATGCGTGGAGAATCAACTTTACTTTTACGTTAACTTATTTTGGCATTACTGTACGTTAACTTCTCTTGGCAAATTTTGGTATTATATTATAAAAATTAATATAATATAATATAATATAATATAATGCCGCGGAGCAGCAGGGGTCCTCTAGTTTAATTTAAAAATAAAACGATTTTTTTTTTTTTTTTTTTTTTTTTTTTTTTAGCGAGGAGTGATGTACATATTTATTGCATTGTATTACATATTTATTGCATTGTAAAGTAGACATGTTCCAATTATATATGGATAAAAATATCTGGCATATGGCTCCCGCAACTCTGATCATGAAATTTTCGATGATATTTTGATACCGATTACGCGTTGAATATCGGTCTTGGTTTATTATTTATACCCATACCAAAAGCTGACATATAGACGAATTGCAATATTGCCTTATATATCCAAAGTTTTGGAGCGTTTAATTCATACCCAAATGAGTCATTATTTATATACAAATAGCTTGCTTACTGATAGACAATCGGGTTTTAGACCAAAACACAGCTGTATATCTGCTCTAATTGATGTTTCGGAGAAGCTACGGACCCAGACAGATGATAATATGATATCATTTCTAATATTATTCGATCACTCAAAAGCGTTTGACACTGTAGATCATTATACTCTCTGCCTTAAACTGAAAGGCTTATTTCATTTTTCAGTCTGTATATAATGGATTGAATAACTCTAACAGCTGTTTAATGCCTAGAGGAGTGCCACAAGGATCGATAATTGGTCCACTATTGTATGCTATATATGCAAATGACCTGCCTTAACAAATTCATTTCTGTGGAATACCAATGTACGCGGACGATGTCCAGCTCTACATTAGTTGTAAACCATCGAGTGTTACAGAATGCATTGGGAAGATAAACGATGATCTCAACTATATTTATGAATGGGCATCAGCAAATGGTCTTTGCTTAAATGCTAAAAAATCTATTTGTATGATCATAGGTAAAGCAGAGACCTTACCAACAAATCTACCACCTATACCGATTACAACACAAAAATTGATCTAGCCGAAACTGCGAAAACCTTGGCGTTATATTCAACAAAAAATTGGTTGGTCGAATCACATTAAAATTGTCTGCGGAAAAACTTTTGCTATGCTGAGGAATCTATGGATGTCACAATATTATACGCCCTTGCATATTCGGATGTTACTTGCCAAGACCTACTTATTACCAACACTAATGTATGGATGTGAGCTTTTCTTTAGTTGCGATTCATTAAGCAAACAAAGGCTTAATGTAACTTATAATACCATTGTCAGATACATGGTATGGCCGCAAAAGACACAGCAGCATCTCACAATACTCGCAACAAATCTATAATATATCATTCGAAAACTTACTAAAATAATTTATACGGGTCAACTTGAGTACCTTTACACCAGAATAACTTTTTCGAGGTCAATGCGAGGTAAAAAAAATTAACACTGTACGATATAAAAAGCTAATAACTGAACGCCATTTCTTCCTGAATTAATTCTATTCGCCTTTGGAACCAACTACCCCCCAACATTCAAATTATTAGCAATGCAAGGCACTTCAAAGCAGCTATATTTAGCAACTTAGTTTAATTCAAAATATTTTATAATAACTATTATACTTGTTTTACTTATAATTAAATAATTGTCAAGTTAAAATTACTTATTGTTTTAAATATTTAAAGTCATATTAATTTTATTTAATTTTGTTTAACAATATTCTATGTTTGCCTTAATCTACCCAGTACTGTAATATAAGACATGTTCTTGTTGTATTGTATTTATCCTCAATAAATAAATAAAATAAAAAAATTTAGATAGACCTGGGGTTTCAAAAAACCCCAAAGAAATTGTACGGCCTTAAGTTGTACGATCTTGGCGGCCACCGATCAGCGGAATTGATCGGTCTGGAATCGTTGCTCCAATATATCGATTATTTCATACGCGGTGTGCCAGATGGTGTCATCCTGCTGAGGCCAGTTGAGACCACAAGAATTCGCTTGTAATGGGGGCTATGAAATACTAATTAATGGTTTAATAAATGTAAACAAACTAAATTTTGACGAGATCTATGTGATAGTTTGGATTTTATTGCAATTTAATTAGATTTCTCATGGGGGACTAGGTATGAACAAGCCTAATTTTCACTAATTTCAATAGCGTTCGTCCTATGGCCTACAAAAGTTTATATAACAAATTTTATAAAAAATTATTCATATTTGCAACCTGTATTATGATTACAAGGTTTTCATGGGCACACAGATGGAAGACAAACAGACGGCGCACCGTGGACAATTTCACGAGAAGGCGGTCAAAAATCCATAACTTTTAATTGGAATTAAATTTTGATATGCGGTTTTTTTGTTTGGTAGGTGGGACTTTAGCCCTTAATTGCTAGAAAACGTATATATCGACCGATATTAACAAAGTTATGGAGAGTTTAAAATACATTTTTATTTTTAGTTGAATTTTAGTGCAAAGTGAAGTGTTAAATGGTTAAAAAAGGTTTTTTTTTGTATAATGTCTTATTTTTTCCGTTAATTTTACAACTAATCCTTTTTAAAAATTTTTTAAGTTAAATTTTATCAGAAAATGCCAAACTTTGACACTTTAGTCCTAAACTTTTTAGTTCTAATATTCATAAGAACCCGAGTTGATGTATTAAGCAGCGACGTAAAAGTTACCTGATATTGGTAAAAGATAGAGAAGTTTCAATGAAAAAGTCGTATGTTTTTACTTTAGTTAAAATTTTTTTTAATGTCTTTCTAAATATTTCTATATCAATTTTTATTGTAAATTTATCAAATGGGCAATTCCATAAAAATGTCAACTTTGATGAAAAAAACTTTTTTTAATTTTTATGAAGTAAGCTTGAAAATGTATTAAAATAAGTTCCAAGTTACATAATGTAATTTCTTACAAGTATTCTAGATAAACAAATAATTATAATAATTATTTGTTTACTCAATTTTCTTTTAATACATGTTTAAGAAACTTTAGTCATTCCGTCACAGTGATTCCGTCACGTGAAATGACAGTTAATAACTTCAACACTACTACAGGTAAGTTACTCTAAATTATAATTCTATATTGCTTATATATCATATGTAAAATGTGCATTAGTTTAAAAACTGATTAGCTTCCTAAATCACAAAAGTTCCAAGGATTTAATACCAGGACAGAGCCATGGTAGCAAAAATGTCATTCCGTCACACAATGCGAAATTACTCAAAAATGAAAGAATAATATAGTGAAAAAATTCTTTCTGAGTTTTTTTTAAATTTCTTAATCATTAACAATCATTTTCAAGCCGAAGAATGAATTTTCAATTGCAAATAGCTTTGTAGAATAGCCTTAACTACAATTCTACTACTCAAAATGTCATTCCGTCTCATATGGAATTGCCCAAATACATAAATTTTTAAATCAAAAAAATTTTTTTATCTATATAAAACACTAACTTAATGTTAGTGTACTTAATTAACTACTTTAAATCAAACAATTTTAGTAAATATTTCTTCTTAATAGCCTTGATTTTCAAAATCTAGAAGTTAACTTCTTCGTCTAATTCAATAGAGGTAGTTTTACATTTTTTTAGAATGTTGGACATATATGGATCTGAAGTGCACAACAAAATAGTGATAAGGTCTGCATTGGTGCAATATCTGAACATTTTTCTTGTGTTGTGCTCGCGAAAGAATCTGTAGTCTTTGTTTCTTTTTTCTTGCACTTTTTCAGATAGATCTCCTATTGGTAGCATATTATTTTGAATTATTTGTTCCCCATGGTACATACTTTTATGAACTGTGGATGGCATATATCTCCAAGAGTATTTTTCGTTATAAAGTATATAGCTGTTTTATTGGCGTACTCTCCAAATTTTTTTGCATTTATCTTTCTGCTGCATGCTAGAACTAGCAATTATTTAAAATACAATTTTTTATCTCTTATTACCACTTTTTGAAGCATAAAATACCCAGATCCTAACCCCTATTAAAAGGTTAAGCATACCTGCTCATATCTTAAAAGGGTGTGTCGCAATAGCTTTTTACAATTTACTTGTCCCGGCTATAAATATTTTTGAAAAATACCTATGTAAATGTATCTCTAAATTAAAAAGATTTTACCTATTAATATAATTTAACAATTAAGCGCAATATGTCTCAACCCTTTTTTATAAGCATATAGCAACTCGTGTCAACTTTACAGTTTCCTTTTTCTGTCAGTACACGGGCGGCAACTGGCGGTTTTACAATGAGATATAGGAGCGTAGGGGAGGGTTCGGACTACAGAAGAGTGCAAAATTTTTTCTGATGGCTTTTGATATGCAGGATTTTCGAAGACCCTGTTCGCTGTGATATAGTTGAAATAGAGTCGCAATTTTTTGGCTCCCGAGGTTTACTGGTATTTACTTTCAAATGATTAACATAACTTTAAAATCGTTAACCATAAAAAAATTATTTTTGGCCGCCTTCTCAAAATATGGGATGTCAGAAAGTAATTCAGAGTCTATCGGAATAACAGAAGATGAACCTAGGTCAAATATTTGTGGTAGTACAAACTCATTATACCTTGACCACATAGTGCATAGATAGGGAGGTCTGAAATTGAATAAATAAAAGTGTATATTTAACAATAAAAGAAAATATAAACAATTGTATGTGGTCAAATAACAAAAACAAGAATAAATCATTGAGTAAAGTAAAATCAATTACTTAAAAAATTATCCCCAAAATTCCTATTCCCTTTAAATGTTTGATTATGGCATTTTGTCTTACGACAAGACCATGTTAAGTTCATCTGTTATGATTCAATTCTCCTCAATCGGGTCCCACTTCACTTTTTCGAATGTTGTTTTTGTGTTATTGATCTAATAAGTCAGCTTTTTCTTATTACTTTCGGCGAGAAAGTAAATTTCGGCTACTTGACTTGAAAGTTTTTATATAAAATTTTTCTTTCTGAATAAGTGCGCTTTCTTCTGTATAATATATTTCCATAATTAATAAAATCTGAAGTCTTCTGGGCTGCTTAGTTGAGCTGCAGAATTCTGTTCCTTAACCATAGAATGGCAAACAGCGCCTGTGAGGCGAAGCAGTTTTTTGTTTTGACGATATTTCCCAATCGCTCACTCCTATCAAAGCGTGCGTGCTCTTCTGCCAACTCAGTTAGGTATTGTGCACATACGCATGTTGTTCTGATCCATTGCGTTGCTGATATATAACTAAGTGTGTTGCCTGTGAGGCGAAGTTTACCAATAAAGATAAATTTTTGTACATATTCGTTAGTGAATTTTTTTTTTTTTTCTTTTTGCAAAAAATTAGGGTTTGCGTGTAATTTTTATAGTTTTTTGAGATAACTTATTCTGAAGCGCAGCTACTAAAATGGCTGGAGGAAATATCGCTAGATGGAAGTGAACTTGAAGACAATTTGGCAGTAGATTTCAATTCAGATGATAGTGTGGACGATGATACAGATGAACCAAGTATAAAAAAGGGCAAAAGGCCAAAATGCGATTTCTGTACACCGAAATGGAAGCGTATGAGAATACATTTCTTCGCAAAATGCAAGAAAACTTTCTGTTTAGAGCACAGATCACCTAACCAAAAATTTTAGTTTGCTTTATACAATCTTTTTTAAGCTACAAGCTTCATATTATTTTTTAATTAGATCTAAGATCTATAAGATACAGGTATCTTTTTTGATCTTGAACTGATTATTATTTATTTTTTGATTTTTTTGTAAAAGATCTCTTCATATTATTGATTAAAATATGTGATGTACAAATATGTCTACAATATGTTTAAGAAATTTAAAAAAATTATTGTCTTTTGTTTATTTTTGCTACCAAACATGTAAATATATTTTTGTTTTATTAAATTTTTGTTTTTTTGAAGCTGAAATCTGCTTTTTATAAAAGTCGCCTCACAGGCGAAGTTTAGCATTAAAGAATTGAAAAATATGTTTACCATTCGAAGGTTAATTAGGATTTTACTAAATTTGCCAAACATCTGATAGCACTTCAATACTTCTTTATACGAGTAACTGTTAGCCAATGTCATTAACTTTTATGTTTAAAGCAACAATAATAAAGAAATGACTTTTCTCGATATAAAAATATTGTTATACCTATTTATAGCACATTTATTATATTTATATCATTATTATAAAGACGTTGTTTAAACAAAAAGGTACATTTACTATGATGAGTACTTATGCATAAAAGTTTAATGCAGTTAGTTGTAACTAAACTAGCGGTTTTAAATGGCTAGAAAACATGAATAGTTCATGTCTGGCATACAACATATGAAATGTAATTCACTTTTTCTGTTGTAGTTGTAATTTACTTGGTACGAAAAGAAAAAAAAAGACAAATGTGTTTTACTTGATACGAACAAAAAAAAAAAAAGACAATAAATAAACAGTTAAATTTCACCGTATTTTTAACCACAATTAGAATAATTGTTTAATAGTACCTTGTAAACTCGATCACATATAAACTCTCTCTTTCTCTCCAGAGTGCCTTTACTACTAGAAATATTACACCTGACTCTCGTAAAAATTTATTTAACTATAGGTAGTTTTAAAAATTTGAATTTTATGAAGGAAAATAATTAAAGTTAACTTTCGAAATATCGCTGTAATAGTCAAAATAACTTTCTAAAATATCATTCTAAGTCCGGAACCATACCATTATTCATTGATATATTTTTTATTTTTTTTTGAATTAACAAAAAAAAAAAAAATCACATTAATTGATTTGGATGTATATTAGATTGGGTCAAATTGTAGGGTACCGATATGGGTACCCACATATGAATAAATCGATTTTTTCATCGAAATTTTGGAGGGTTCGAAAATGATCTTAGAGTATGGTTCCTTGGGCAAATATACTTGTTCTGACGCATAGTACCAGAATCGCCATGAGCTCATGAAGTAAATGTAATTGACCCACCATAATGTATATAGGTATATATGTAAAATATTATTTTTTCAATATGAAAAGTAAAACTATTCAAAAATGTGATTTTCACTCGTTTTATATATACCACAAAAAGTGATGCAAAGTGGATAAATTTATAGCTTCCTTCATAATGACAACCCTAATGTTGAACTTATTCGTGATTCGGCATATCACTACCTTACATTTATTATTTTTTCACTGAATTTTAGTGCTGTCTTTATTGCCTTCTAATATATGCTAAGCAACACAAAGTTTTAATTTTGTATACCACTATTTATTGATGAAGTGTTAAGCGAGGGATAAGTGTAAACACATTATGCATTCATATGTATTGGTTGTAATTGAGTTTCAATAGAAATGAAAAACAAAACATTTTTTTATTTCTTTAAGCTTACTAGATCGTTCAGTGTTGCCAGTTTAGGGGGTTCGCCCTAGATATAGGTCTTTTTATAGTTTTGGGGAATATTTAGGACTAAAAATTTTTTAAACTATTTAGTGATTTTTATAAAAAAAAAAAATAATTTAACAATTTATTCAGTATTCTGAAAGGGAAGCTTTTATGCGAAAGTTTCAACGTAGTTATAAACAAACATAAATGTTTAGAAATATAAAAAAAACGTAGGATAGCGATAGTGATTTTGAATATAGTTTTAACTATAATTGTTACAAATTTTAAAAGCTTGAGTAGCCTCTTGGGACTGCTGTTATGGCTACATTATCTGTATTTTTGTCTTATAGATTCGCAATTATACACTCGAAATTATAAACTTTTTGAAAAGTTTTATTTTCAAAACGCGTAAATCTCTAGTGGTTTTTATACCCTCCACACTACTGTGGATCCTTATATCCACTCGAGTCTATATAGCAATATCCGTCTGTCCGTCTGTGTGTTGAAATCATGGTCATTCACGAAGTAAACTATTGACCTAAGTAAAGTTATGGCAATATTGTTTTTTATTATTTCAGTCAGATTGGTATATGAAAATGGGGTAAATCACGCATCATTATGCCGAGATATGTCCAAAAAGATGAAGACACCTCTAAAATATGTTAAAAATTCAGTGTGTTTGCTGTAATAATTTCGTATTAAGTTTATGAAATTATTACTTTTTAAAATATTTTGTTTACATAATGGATGTGGAGGGTACCAAAAAATCGGCACAGCCGAATTTTTGCTCTTAATAGTTTTAAATTTTTCCGTTTGCCTGAAAAAATAATTGTTAAATTTAATGAATGCTAAATTATTTTAGAATGTGTACTGTTTTATATTTTTCGAAAATCATCCAATCTAGGGGTTTTGTAAAACTTTTTTGGGTGAAAGAAAAAAAATGATCCTGGCAACCAATACTGACATCATTGGACATTAGCAACTCCAAACAAAAAATAATTTACTACTTTTGTTTTTTTGATAAGAAACACACACAGAATTTACTTTATTGTCCATCAATTTCGATAGATACACTCCCGATCAATCAAATATACCTCAGCATGTTTTGTCTGTTACACCTTGATTTCCTCTTTTCTGCAGTAAGCTTTCACCATAGTAAGCTGTAGAAATTTTATCGATGTCTTTGCCAGAAAAATTAATTTTTAGGTGATCACCAGAATTCACTCAGAGACTTTAATTTTATTTTGCGATTAGCTATACAAGTTAAAAGGCGCAATTGGTTGTCTCACGCAATTGTCGATTGGGTAAATATAAAATGGATCAACGTACATCATTAACTTTGGAGAAATAAGACAGCAACCTATAGAGGTCTGATAGCAAAAAATTGAAATTATAGAGAAAGTATGAAAAAACAGCCAGGAAAGCACTTACACGTTGCGAAGGGAGAAGAATTGTCCGAGAAATCTCAAACTCGATGGCTCTGCAGCCAAAATTCGATTAAATTTTGGTGTAGATATAAGACTAGCTACTGTACAGCAAAATATCTAGAAAGACAGATATTAAAAAAACATCGCTTATCGACGTTCGTCTGCATGCTGTTTCTATTTTTGCTCGGAGTCACATGTCATAGAGCAGCGAGTGTTAGCAAATCATTTTTCTGATGAAAAACGCTTTAATTTGGGTGGATCCAGATGGTTCAAATAATATTTCCCTGACATAAGAAAGGAAGAAGACACTTTCACCCGTCACCATAGCGCTGAGGGGAACATAATATGTATTATGGGGCATTCGAACTACAATTCCTTTGATCTAAGAAGAATGCCATATGTTACAGGGAGCTGCTCACATTTTCACAATTTACAAACATTTTTCGACTCTTTGACATTTCAACATAATACTATCCTAAATTATATCCCTCGAGTTGTAAAGTAGAGTCTGTCAATCTGGCAATTATCGAATCCTTGACAAATGCCATTAAGAGCACTATTAAATGCGAATTGTCATTAACTAAACTCCCCTATATGATTCAATGCCTGACCGAATTTAAGAAGTGATATCCAACGAGGGTGTTTAATAAGTTTAAAACATTAAAAAAATTCGAATTATAACTTATGCCGTATTCTTTTCTGACAAAAAATGTCGCATTTTATTTACACTTCTTTCGAAAAGTGTATGTTTGTATATATTCTGAATCAAGAACAACCTTATATTATACATCAATCGAAAGGTTTCAAAGTCGAGCCCTCGTCAATGGCAAAAAATTGTAACCATTGAGATCTTTCAGGTCATAGTGTGAGAATATTTCCCCATTGTTCCCCTTTTTTCAACATTTTCACCCTATGACTTCAACGAGGATGATAATCAATTTTTTTTTTCATTTTATGAACACAGCACCTTAAGACCTTTCGATTGATGAATAAGATAAGGTTGCCCTTAATTCAGAATATATATATAAAAGTACATTTTTTGAAAAAAGTGTAAATAAAATGCGACATTTTTTGTCAGAAAAGAAAACGGCTTTAGTTTTTGGAAGATAATGTCATTTATAATAATTTCAAAACCTTGAATTATTTGATTGATCAATAAAAAGTGGCCATTTTACTTTAAGAGCTAAATTACTGAGCATTAAAAGAATATAGTTTTGAAAATTTCGTTCAGTTTCGATTTCAAATATTCAGTTTTCTATAGAAAAAAATCTTGGGACTATTCGATTGATTGGGAGTGTATTTTAAAATATGTGCTTTAACATTTGCACACGATAATTGCTGCCAGTGTCGAAACTGATGATCTTTGGCTCAATTTTTTGTAGAACTTAAAGAACTTCTTGTGCATTTTTTTATAGTTGGTTGGTTGGTTTTTATGAATTGTAATGCCAGGCATTGCGGCTTGATTGATGTGTCGCCGTTAAGTAGCCGTTAATGTCGATTTAATGAGTTTGTAGTGTAGGATTTCATAGTTTGATTTTAGTTTTATTTTTGTTCTTTATATGGTTTAATAAAAATTCACTAGAGTTCTGTTCAAATTATTACAATGATGTTTTGTGGCTTTATAGATTGATTTGATGCATATATATACATATATATATATGTATATATGTATATGTATAGAAATAATAGAAACCAATTAGTTTTTAATCAACGAATATGAAAATTTTTTTAGAATGAATAATAAAGTTTATTTATAAAACATCCAATGAGAATCGTAGATTTACTAAAGCTTAGTGATACATTTTTTTAATATTATATATTTTTTATTGCTGGTTAAAGTTTTCTGATAAAGAATAAGTCCAGAATTAACTCTCAAAATATTGCGTTAATCAACGAACTATAATTACATTCCATTTATTCAGGTTTATCACTTATTCCCAATCATTAAACTGAATGCAATGGTAATGGATTACCTATTTCTTAGAAAGAAAACTTGGCTTAAACAGAATAAAGTTTGTGTAAGGGAAAGTGGAGTTCTCTATCGCTTACAGCAATGCACACTTAGCGTTTTTTTAAGCGCTAAATTGTCATTTTACTGTGATACTGCTTTAAGCGCATTTTAATTACAGTTCATGTTAAGCAAAATTGTACATATTTGAACAACTTGTCTACAAACTTAAACTTAAAGAAAATGAAAATTCGTTGTTGCTAATGAAAAATTGTTTGAGACGACTCTGTTAACAAATACATACGTGCCATGATTCCGAAAATTATATTTATATAACTTCCTTGGCTCAATTTTATCAGAAGTATAAGAAGTAAGTCTGACATTCAAAGCATAAAATGTAGACTTTTCGATGATTTTTATCGGTTATTAAAAATTTAGACAAAGAGAATAATTGCACTTACCCATAAATTGGGTTATTTGGAGGATGATGTCAATCATATAGATAATTAATGAAATTTGTTATTTAAGTTACAGTTTTTACAAGTAAGAGGGTTAAATGCGCTTAAAAATAATCCTTGATATTCGTTTCCTTCGGTTTTACATTTTTATTAATATCTACACTTATTGCACTATTTATAACGTATTACCAAATTATTAGAAAAAACACATTTAATTTTTAGAATTTTTTGAAGGTGTCTCCATACTTTAGGTCATGTCTTGGCGCTCTGTTCACCGATGTATCCCGTTTCGAATACCAACCTGCTCGAAATAATGGCAAACAATATTGTTATAAGTTTGTCAATGTAGTTGGGTTATTTTGTAACTGAGCGTGATTTCAGCAGACAGATATACGGACGGACAACGCTATATCGACTTGAATAGTTATGTATAAGACTCGAGCAAATATATAATTTTTTTGGTCGCAAATCCATTTTCCATGTGTTACTTCTTATTTACGAATGAAGAGCTAAATTTCCATCTAATTGTAAAACTTAGAAAACTGTTTTTAGCGTGGACAACATTCTTTCAAGATAAGAAATAAATCGAAGAGTACGAACATTCTCTCAAAAGTTTAAAACTACGCAAATGGAAAAATAGAGACAGTACTGATTTTTTTTTTCAAAAACTTAATAAATGAATTCCCGTTTTTTCAAGTACCATCTATTGCCTCCGCCGTACTCGAAAGCTGAAGTCGAAATGAGTTGTTTATAAAACAAAATAAGGAATAGAATGTCTTTAAACACTCTAAATTCTTTAATAAATTTCGAATATCACCTGAAGATTAAAATTGCTTGTTGTATTAATTATAAAACTAGCAGATTCCAGCGCTCGAATTTCGAGTGCATTTTCTAGGCAACTTTAAATGAAATTTACTCAAAATAAAGAAAAAAAATTAAAAATCTGTAAATCCGGTGAAAGCTAAAAAGAAATACCTTTCAAATAATATACGTTTGGTCAAAATCGGGATAAACGGTGGAACAGAACATCGGTAACAAGAAATCGCCTAGACTATTAATATTATAGATTCCATCAAGTATATCTAATAAAATTAATTCTCTTCAAACATTCAATGGGTGACAATAGATTGGAAACTTTTACAAAATTCAAAATTTTCCAGTTTTTGTTTTAAATAATTTTGCATTAAGTTCTACAATTACGTACTTTATTTGGAAATCACTCTACCGAAAGATAACAATTTTTTTTCACAATTAAATACAATAAAATAAAATTAAAAATTGATAAACAAAAAAAATTTTTTTTTTAGCGATGCCAAAACAATGGAAACTTTTAAACTTGTGTACCAGAGTTGATTAAAACAATAACAAAAAAAGATGATGTGAAAGAAAACGTATAAATAAAATCTTAACCGTTATTTAAATATTTATAGTTTCCGATGTTTTCTTTCAACTGTTTTTTTAGATACAATTGTATTTTTCAAGGTTTATAAGACTAAATTAAAATAATTATTATAAAATAATCGCGATAATAAAGTTTTGTTAAGGGCTCAAAACTAGAAGAATAGAAAATTTTGCTGCTAATCTTAAGCAAATTTAAGAAAATTTTTGAGAAATATTCGTAATTTCATAATTAAAAATATTATCAAAAAATATCGTGAAAGAGGCACGGTGACGTCTTAACATTTAGGCGCAGGCCTAGTAAAATGAATCAAAGACACGATAATTTATAAGCAAAAAAAAATGCTACATAAAGAAGTTATTAACAATCTGAAACTATAACAAATAAGAAAATTATAATCGGTCTTGACCGATTATACGATACCCCACACCATGCTTTTGGAGAGCCTAAGAGCTAGGCTCTAGGTGCAATTAACTGGATATAGATAATAAACTCAAACGAAATTTGAGTGGAATTGTTATTCATTCTTTTGCCTGCGAATATGAAAAAGTTTATATCGGATGCTATATTTATATGGAGTCTAGGTCCATATATTTATATGGAGACTAGAACCGAACCTGACCATATTTGGTAAAGTCGTTTATTTTATGCAAAAACATATACAAACCAAATTCGAGAAAAATCTGTGGAATAGTTTCTTTAATAGAAGTGAAGATCGAGAATCAGCTTTATGTGGAGGTTATGAATAAGAATTGTTCTATTGGGTTTATTTTAGTATTATTGCTTAATAGATATAATAAACATAAACAAAGCCAATTTGACCGATATCTGTATATTAATTTGGATACTATGGCAATTTAAGTCGATCTCATAGGGGTCATATGTATGGGGACAGGTCTAAATATGAACTTATTTTCAGCAATTTCAATAGCGTTCATCCCATGGCCGATGGAAGCTTATATACCAAATTTCATCATTGCAAGGTTTTCGTGGATACACCGACAGACGGACTGACAGACATACATTGGTTAATCGTCTCAGAAAGTGATTCTGAGTCGATCGGTAAATAAAAGGTGGGCCTATGTCAAATAGTTTTTTTAGTTACAAACATCAGCACAAAGTCATTATACCCTGACCACGTTGTGGTATATGTGCTCGAACTGTTCCACAAGAGGTTATGAGGTTGAGGCTATTCTTGGTTGTTATCGTTTTGTGAAGAAACCACAGATATCTGAGCAAAATAGACTGCTGTAAAGAACATGTGAACTGGAAGGAATTAGAATACTGTTCTCTTTTCAGATGGGTCCGAGTTTAATTTAAGAGGCCGTGATGGAAGAACGTTTGTTAGATGACCAAAGGGAAAAGTCTAGACCCAAAATATATAAATAAAACTATTAAGTTTCACGGTGCCAAAGAATGGGGCCAATTCTTGTAGTAAAAGATGCAGGCGAATTTAAAATGACGTAATGTTATCCATACGCAGCGGAAAATATGTCCCTGATCTAGAACGTCCAACATGACAATAACCCAAAACACACCTACAAAGTTGTAAACTAAGGTTACAATCTAGTATAGTTAATGTTTGGAATAGCCAGCCCAATCACCAGATCTCAATCCCATAGAAAATATATTGGAAATTGCAGATATATTTTGATCTGCAATTACGAAATTACACAAAACAAGATGGATCTCATAGAGGTAGTTAATTCAGAGTAGCAAAAAATTTCAAAGAATATCATCAGGCATGTACCCTCGCCGCTGAGCAGTACCACTAGAAAATAATGGATACCCAACAAAGTATTGAAACTAAAACTGGAGGGAAAGTTTTCAATTATTGTATTGTAAAGGTTTCCAATGTTTTGTCAACAGCATAAAATTGAATACTTTTAGATTTTTTTTTTTTTTAATAAATGAAAAGTACAAATATCTAAATTAATAAAAGATTTTTTAATTTTTTGATCCAATATGTTGGTATTGACCATTGACCGTCGTTTAAAATATATTTTCTTAAAAGTTTCCATTGTATTGTCACTCACTTTATGTAAAATAATCCAAATTTTACATTCGAGCAATACTGTATGTACCCTGATGATGAGGAACATATATATATATCTTTTTTTTTTAGCATGATATACACTAGGGTGGCCCTTAATAACAAAGTATTCAAACTCTCGGTCTCACCCCCGAGCAAAATGCGAATAACAAAAAAAAAAAAACTCAGAAATACAAAGTTTGGGTTAATCAAAAAAAAAAATTTAGAGGTGCCTCAACGCGACTGAAAATTTCAAGTGTGTTTATATAGGGAAAATATGACTTTTCAGATTTTACGAAAATTTCGTTCTATAGTTTAATTTCTTCGAAAAGTTGTTATATGAATCGATTTCAGTACTAAATTATCTCTTTAAGAAATAGTAGGTATCAAATTATCTCGCCAAGAAATAGCAAACGCCCCAGGCCACTTTTGGCCTAAAAAACTAGGTCGTTAAATGTGACGGAAATTTTTGCAACTTTAAGAAATTAATTAAAGCCATCATTTTTCTTTTGATGTGTAAACATCTATACGTGCAGGGGGGTAAATTTCTATTTCACAATACAATCACAAAAACAGCGTAACTTATATCGGTGTGAGCTGAAGCAGATAACGCTGTGTGACTTATGATTGGATTGGTGAAAAAATTATGATATAACATTGTTTTTTTATGCCACTTTTTTAAAAGCGTCATCTATGTATCACTTATATACGTTTATATTGGGATATTTTTAACGTTTTACAGCAAAGGGTTGTTGAATTAGCTGAAACAGTTTTTGCTATAAGTGATAAATATATGACGCTTTCTGTTTGATTTTAAAAAATGACAAAAAAATTTTTAATTACTAGATGTTTACACATCTTCCCTGTGATCGGACTCACATGTTTTTTTTTTTGGTCTCTATACCTATGAGCACTGAGACATGATGTATTGTTTTATTACCATGGTGGAAAAATTTTTTTGATAAAATTCTAAAAAACTTTTTAAAAGTTTTAAAAAATTTGCTTAAACAAACTTTAAAAAAATGGATCTCGCACTTCAAAGTTTTGTTAAATATATCTCAGAAATTGACTGTGTGAATTTTTAAGTAAATGCCTTTGCCAGAATTTTTTTACAAGGAATTTTTTTGGGCATTTCGATAAAAATTAGTTTTTTGTGAAATATTCAGTAAATGTACTCTTTCTAAATAGTTTGTATCAAAAATTTATCAGTTGAGGTCACATATGACCCCAAGCTAATAAAAACGCAGTTTATTCAAAATATTCAAATATTTTGTAAGTGCTGTTGAATTTTTAGATGTGCTACTAAAAACATAATAACCAAATGTGCAAGTCTTCCATGCTAAAAATTCGGAAGAAATCGAATAACGTTAATCCATTCCTTACCCAGGCCAAACTTTTAATTGTTCTAGTAAACTAGATGAAAACTTTACTATGGGTCGAGAAATAAAATTGTGCTGTATTTTACGAAAACTTATCCTTATGTACTCCTAGGGTTAAAATGATCCAAAATTCATCAGTATTTGCAAAATATTTGAATTTTTTGACTTAATCTTCCTATACTAGCTTGACGTTATTTGTTGCGCCAAATCCAAATGGGTTAATGACGTCAAATTATAAAATCATCATTATCATCAAATCATAAAAATCGTTGAAGATATAATTTAGTACTGAAATCGACTCATATAAGAACTTGTCGAAAAGATTATACTATAGAACCAAATTTACGTAAAATCTGAAAAAAAGTCATATTTTCTCCATGTAAGCACACTTTGAATTTTCAGTCAGTCGCGTTGAGGCACCTCAAAATTTTGTTTGATTGACCCAAAACTATGTATTTCTCAGTTTATTTGCTGTTCGCATATTTCTAGGGGGGTGAGACTTTAAATTCGATCACTTTTTGCCCACCATATAATAAAGGGAAACCCTAATATACACTTTAAACTTTTCATTAAATACTCAATGATCAGATAATATAAAAGTAATTTGAAAATAAATAAAATAATAAAACAAATTTTATGTTTTTACGAACATATAAGCAGCCTTTTATAGCGCTTTTATTTTCATTTAAATTTAGCACCTTCTAGCGCTTTTTGGGTATTATTTTTGCGCGCTCTCTTATTTGTGTGATTTCTTTTGTGATTTCTACCGCACAAAATATCGCACAAATTAGAAATCGCACAAAAAAGGTTTGAGTGTACACGAGTTTTGGCTTTTCAACAGCTAAAATGCGCTTCTTTCATAGTACATATGTGTTTAAAAATTATGCATCTATAAGTAAATTAAAAGTGCTTAGTTCAAATTGTAAATCACTGTCTGGTTTTGCTTTCCCTAACTACATTCATTCTCGGAAGGAAGTTATTAGAAAACTCTACTGTTTAATAAATAACTTAAAGTTTTGACAATGATGTACAAAAAAAAAAAAAAAAAGAAATACATAATTTAAGAATATCAACAACAATATTAACAATAACTATAAGAAAATGTCAGTTAAAGAATATCCTAATGTAAACACGCAATATAATACAGGTGTGTACAAGTTCAAACCTCATCATTGTTTGGTATGTAATGGCATCCTCTGCCATAAAAATTACTTGAAATATAATAAAAACAGGTTTATGATAAAAATATTCAAATGATATCTCTTCTAACTAGTAGCTATATAACTGACTACCTGAGCACGCGTTTAAAGAACGCGCCAAAAAAGGTTTTCAAACAAGAAATATCTAAAATCCGAAAATTGGTTTATTATAAAATTTTAAACGAAAAACTTGTAATCAGGATAACCTTTTTTTCTTATTTCTTTTTTTTTTTTTTTGTATTCAACAAGCAAATCAGTTTAACTCTTCGAATATGAAACATATTTTTGTCACCTTTGACGTGTTTTCTATTCAACCTTTTCATCCTATCGAGATGTCCGTCTTTTTGTCTATTGTCTTAATGTGTGCATACCTAAAGAGTTTAGAAAACCATAAAAAAAAACCTGAAAACATTTTAAAGATAATCATCGGCTTTGTTTAGAAAAGTATAATAATTTTGTTATTTATTGTGACCTAATTAAATACAAAACAAAATCATGCTGGCTGACTGTTTAATGTAGGTGACATTTCATGATGTTTATAAATTGTTTTGTTACTGACCTGCAGCTACAATATCTTTGTGTACTGAAAAAATTGTCTGCTGAAATTTTGTATACCTGCTTAGGAATTGTATCTTATTTTTTCCATTCTCCTCTCTTCTCTTCTCTTTACTTGGTTTTTTTTTTTTTTTTTAGATAAAATTTGAAATAAAATGCTACCTGTTAAAATTGGTAAGCAAGCAATGTCCTTTATTATAAAAATAAAACTCAAAAATTTTCGAACAAAATTGTTTTCTTTTTGAGTAGCATCTCAACATTTACACTTAACGGAAAGCTATAGGAAAATTATTAAACTTATTTCTGAATTTTGCAAATGAAATTGTTGTACAAACTCAGTTTACAATTTGTTTTAAAGTTTTGAGTTTAAATAAATTTTTTTTGAAAATTTAACACCCAATGGACATACATATGTATAAACGCGAAGTTAAGGAGTTGTGAGCAAAGTTATGCAATTGTTTTCCATCCGAAACAAAAATTAGCTAGTTCATATAAGACACTTATCTTTTTTTCAATTTATAATGGGGCACTACGAATATATTTTAACACATGATTTAAAAATTTTTTTTTCCTTAAGGTTTACGTTTCATTACCGGGTCCTGAAGGTTGGCATTTTTAGGAAAAACTCTAAGCGTTTCATCTTTCCCCACTTGTATATGCCTCAAAAAATTTAAAAAAAATGTTTGCTTTTCACCATTATTGCCTGAAGATTTGAAAATAAAAGAATAAAAAATTTTTCAGAACCATTTTTTGAGTCAATTTAGCTATTTTGAACCGTCAGTCCGTCTGTAAATTTTGAATTTGTAAACAAGGTATCACAAATAGATATATTTTGATGAAAATTAGAGCAAATATTTTTCTTTATATTCCACACACAACCCCTAAAAAAATAGTTTAGATATTGTAACCTGAAGATGTAAAAATGTTATATTGTGATAACAAAATGATAACACTTCTTCAGCCCATTGTAAGTGGATCAGTAAAGATATCAGAATATCTATAATATTAATATCTATAATATTAATAGACTAGGCGATTGCTTGTGACCGATGTTTTGTTCTACCGTTTTATCTCGATTTTGACCAAACGCATATTATTTGAAAGGTATTTCTTTTTAGCTGTTTTGCAGATTTACAGATTTTTAAATTTATTCCTTTATTTGGAGTAAATTGCATTTAAAGTTGCTACTAACACATACATGAAATTATGCAATGCTATATGTGTGTTTATTAAATTTGTTAATGTGTTTTTAATAAAAATGAGTTTTTTTTGTGTTGATTTGTGAGTTGGCTATAATTGATTAGCATACCTTTAGGGTTTTTATTTAAAGAAAAAATAAAATTTCCTAGAATTTGCACTCGAATTTCGAGGGCTGGACTCTGTTAGTCTATAATATTAATATGTAAGACGATTTCTTGTGACCGATGATTTGTTAAACAATTTTCTCCCGATTTTGACCAAGCGTATCTTATTTGAAAGGTATTTCTTTTTATTAAATTTGTTAATATGTTTGTGAGTATGTTTTCTTTATTCACAATAATAATTGTATTGAAGTGAGAACTAATTCTGGACACAAACCAATAAAATTTTGGACATAGACCAATAACGCAATCGATATTTAAGAAGTATTGAATTGTGAATTGGATAAAATTGATTGGTATAGCTTACCTTTAGGGTCTTTATTAGATGAGAACATAAAATTTCCTCGAATTTCGAGGGCTGGGATCTGCTAGTTATTATAAATATGGATTATATAAATTACGGTTTCTTGTTTCGCCAAAAACTAGTTGATATTCTTTTTAATTTGTAATTTAATTTAGATTAAAATATGTTTTAGTTATACATTTTCTAAGGTCTATTTAATATTTCAATGATAACACAACTGGAAAACTAATTCTTACAGATTTTTAAATTTTAAATTTTTTTGGAGTTCTACTCATTTAAAGTTGCTAATAACACATACATACATAAAATTATACAATGCTATGTGTGTGTTTATTAAATTTATTAATGTGTTTACAAAAAAATTAGTTTGTTTTCTTCATTCACAATAATTATTGCGTTGAATTGAAAAATAATTTTGGACATAAACCATTCACAATTATAATTGTGTTGAATTGAAAAATAATTTTGGCCATAAACCAATAACGCCATCGATATTTTAAAAGTATTGAATTGTGAACTGTTTAATAAAATAGTTTAATAAATTAAAAAATTAAATTTCATAGAATTTGCTCTCGACTTTCTAGGGCTGGAATCTGCTAGTATATATTAAAACAAGTATTATATACCATGAGTTTATAAACCCTTTCGCTTAGGTCCAATTAATTGGATATAGAAAATAAGCGTAGACTAAATTTGAATGGCATTGTTATTAATTTGCTTGTCTTCGGATATGAAAAAGTTCATTTCTGATGCTATATTTTTATGGAGACTAAGTCGGAAATGGACCGATGCTGACCATATTTGGTAAGGTAAGTTATTTTGTGAAAAAACGTATACAAACCAAATTTGAGGAAACTGTGCAATATTTTTCCATTTTGATAGATTTAAGTGAAGATTGGGAATCAGCTTCATATGGGGGGCTATAACTAAGGATTGTCCTATAGGTTTGATTTTTCGACTACTGATTAATGGAAGTAATAAAATACACAAACTCGATTTTACCTAGATCAATGTGATAATTTGGATATTCTGAGAATTTAAGTCGATCTCACAGGGGTCATTTTTATGGGGACTAGGTTTGAACATAAACCGATTTTCACCAATTCGTGATCAAATTGTGAGTGTTAATACTCCCCTAATTTATCAAATGACTTTCAAGTATAACGCATTTTCCTAAAATTTGGTTTGAATATGTTTTTGGAACAAATTAAATATGATTTTGATTGGACCACCCTCGGACCTAGTGCCCATTAGGGTGGCCCTTCATTATATGGAGGGAAAAAAGATTTCGAATATAAAGTCTCACCCCCTAGAAATATGCGATTAGCAAAAAAAAAACTGAGAAATACAAAAATTTAGAGGTGCCACAATGCGTCTGAAAATTTCAAGTGAAAAAATTTCCGTCAAATTTAACGCCCTTCTTTTTTTTTGGACAAAAGTGGTCTGGGGCATTTGCTTTTTCTTGGCGAGTTTTTATTTTATTTTAAAGTTTTATAGCTTTTTAAAGAGATAATTTAGTACTGAAATCGATTCACATAACAGCTTGTCGAAAAGACTAATCGATAGAACGAAATTTTCGTAAAATCGGAAAAAAGTCATATTTTCCCCATATAAACACCTTGAAATTTTCAGTCGCGTTGAGGCACCTCTAATTTTTTTTTTAATTGACCCAAAACTTTGTATTTCTCAGTTTTTTTTCTATTCGCATATATCTAGAGGGTGAGACCGACAATTTGAACTCTTTTTTTAGTAAGGGCCACCGTAGTGCCCATAGAATACATTTCATATCGTATATAATTAGGATATTCATTGTAAATTGCTATTTAGAGCATAAGTATTTTGAATATTCTAATATCATAACTTAAACCTAAGTCCTAATATTTTCATTTTTAACTTTTTTAAACAACTTCTACATTTGCCGATATATGTATGTATTGCAGTAAAATAAATGGTTGGCCCAAATCTTCGGTTATTTATTTTTTGCTTTTTAAATGAAATGTGTGCAAAATATTGAGTGTTTTTTTTACACTCTCTCATTTTTCTATTCATATTATTATCCTTAAGGGCATGAATTGAGTTAAAATCCCAGCTTATTTCAAACCCATTTTATTAAACATTTTGAGTAACTTTTTTGTTTTTATCTCGAATCACAAACACGCTGTCTTTGGTAGTAAAGTTGCGTAAGATTATCTGTAAAATATTTTGAAAACAAATATGATATTGAAAAACATTTCCTACTCTACCATCAAGCTGTTTGTGTATATGAAATTTCGTTATTGTTGTTGTTGTTGTTGTCGGTTCTTACTATATTTCCTTAAAGAATAGAAGAAATGAAATTCTCCGTTCCGTTTATAAACCATGTATAGGCTCGGGCTGGTTGGCTGACGGTTGGGTACGTACTCGTGTGATTATAATATTGAAAATCTGCTTCGGTTATTGTATGCTTGTTTTTTTTTTTCTTTTTTCAATTTTGTGTTTTTGTATTTTTACTCATTATTTTGGTGGTATTTTGATATTTTCAAATTGTAAGTGTTTCAACAAAAATCTAATACTTGTGCTCAGTTTGTATTCAGATTTCACAGATTTAACACGTAAAATTGGAATAAAAAAAGAATATATTAAATAGAAATATTTAAAAAAAAAAATATTAACTTAAAAAAATAATTAATAAATTGTTAACATAAATCGCACTTTCAAAAAAACATGTAAATTAAAATATTTAAAATTTGTATGTTTTTTAAACTTAAGCATAATAAACATAATTAATGATCTAAAGAATTTGTAAAGTGTCAGTAAAGTGTCACAACAGAAAAAGCCACATAAATATAATTTATCAAAGAAACAATTTTTTGTTTTTTAAAATTAAAATTCTTAAAAGGAATATTTTTCAAATGAAAAAAAACGAAAAATAATATCAAGTGTTTTTGACACTTTAATATATTGAAAGGAGCGTATATATAATTTTTTGCCAGTTCTGATAGCACTGTTTTGTATCAAGTAAGTTTGTATATTAAAAAAAAAATAAAAAAAATTGTAATAGTTTTAAGTGAAATTTTTATCCCAAACTAGCGTATTTATATTGTTTTCGTTATTTTGTTTTTGTTATAAGCTGATAAGGCTTCAAGGTTTTTAATATTTTAGAAACATGTGTACTTAAATTCGAACTCATTTCTCTTTAAATTTGAAAAACGTAATTTTTGTTTTTTTTTTTTTTTTAATAAAAACACAATTCAATTTTAACATATTTTTAATCAACACAATATTAATTTTTGCGCATTTAAATATTTGTTTAAATTGAAAAAAAAATAAATTATTATTTTTTTAATAATGATTTGATAAATGAAAGTTGTATGTGTAGGTGTATTTTTGTAGGTTATGTTTTTAATAAAATCCCATTCTGTTGCAAAAAGACACATTAAGTCATCAAAATCAGGGACGTAAAATTATAAGAGAAATTAAGAAACGGTCTTATTTAACCATTAACATTGATGAATTCGAATAAAGGTTAAAATTAACTGTTATTGGAATATGTATTTAATTTTGGTCATCGTAACCAATATAGGTGAGAAAAAAATTTTATTTTGGTTATGAATAACTATTTTAACAACCACAAAATTTTTTGGTTACCAATAACTATTATTGAAAATAAATTTATTTTTTAGTTATCGCTACCCGGATGCAAAGCTTATTTTTGATGTAGTGGAAAGGGTTTGTAGTTTAATTATTGAACTACCTTAATTAATCTACTTAAAGTTTAATTTTTAACCATCTTTTAATTAAATAATATTATATTTATAAAACTAATAAACATTTCTTACAAAACTGCCCGTTTTGTTTACTTTACCAAAGATATTTAAATTCCTTATCCTTCAAACACATTAGAAATATAACCAAAATATAAAATTACTTTCAATAATGGTTATTATAAACAAAAAAATATTTGTGGTTGTTCGTAATTAAACCAAAAAAAAAATGAGGTAACAAAATTATAGTACCGAATATACGATACCCTATACCATGGTTTAGAGACTTTTTCTCTACGGTCCAACTAATTGAATATAGAAAGTAAGCATAAACCAAATTTGAGTGCCATTGTTATTTGAGTGCTGCAGTTATGGAAAAGTTCATATTGGGTGCTATATTTATATGGGCAATAGGTCAAAAAATTAACCGATTTTGAAAAAATATATACAAACCAAATTTGAGGAAAATCTGTGCAATATTTTTGTTTTTTGATAGATTTAAGTGAAGTTCGGGAAGCAGTTTTGTAGAGACTTATGATTAAGAATTGTCCTATACATAATATAACAAACACATACAAACCCAATTTGACTGTGATCTATATTATAATTTGGATCTTATGGCAATTTATGTCGAATTCATAGAGGTCATTTGTATGGGGACTAGGTTTGACCATCGACCGAATTTCACCAATTTCAACAGCGTTGAGCCCATAGCCGACAGAAGTTTATTTAGCAAATTTTATCAAACTATATTCATATTTGCGACCTGTAGTTTGATTACAAGGTTTACATGGACACACAGACGGACGGACGGACAGACGGACGGACGGACATCGCTAAATCAACTCAGAGAGTGATTCTTAGCCGATCGGTTTAATAAAATTGGTCAAATATTTTTACAAACAGCAGCGTAAAGTCCTTATACCCAAACCACATAGTGGTATAGGGTATAAAAATATTTCATATTATTATTGGTGACCAAGATACTATATATCTTACGATAATGGTTAAAAATTCCCTAAAATATTTAAAGCGAATTTTAACTTTACCTTTTCTTCAGAAAGACAAAAATAACAATTATTTTCCGTCACTGATCAAAAACTATCTTCCAGGCTTCCAAGTATTTATGGGCCTTTAAGGTATTAGACACCTTTCCACGAAAAAATCCTGTAGTCAAAATTTTTTGAATGCATATTTTGATAAACAATTCAGTTCTCCTAGCCAATGCCTTCCATTATTTGAGGTTTAGAATAATACACGGGGCCCTATCTAGCAAATAGGGTGCTTTTTGCTGAGTTTTGGATCGGAAATTCAGATTTGAGTATTGATGTTTACATTAACGTGGAGAAAAATCCAATAATTGTATATTGTTTGCTTGTCATTTGTCTATCGGCAGAAATTTTCTGTGCTCAACACCATGGACCACCAAGAAAGTAGTCAACATGTAGTTGATTTTTGATGGACTTTGACATGATGTTTTGGCTGTAGCCTTCGGATTGTTGCCTAGAGTATGTGTCGTAGTCATACACTTACGACTCATTCCCCGTAATTGTGCGTTCTATGAAGATCGGGTTCAAATTTAACCGTTCCAATCAGGGCTGTGGAGTCGATGATTAAAGCTATCGACTTCATTTTTATACCCTATACCACTATGTGGTTTGGGTATAATGACTTTGTGCTGCTGTTTGTAACAACCAAAAATATTTGACCTAGACCCATCTTTAATTATACCGACCGAATCAGAATCACTTTCTGAGTTGATTTAACAATGTCCGTCCGTCCGTCCGTCCGTCCGTCCGTCTGTGTGTCCATGTAAAGCTTGTAATCAAACTGCAGGTCGCAAATATGAATATATTTTGATGAAATTTGGTATATAAGCTTTTATCGGCCATGGGATGAACGCTATTGAAATTGGTGAGAATCGGTCCATGTTCAGACCTAGCCCCCATACAAATTACCCATATGAAATCGACATAAATTGCCATAAGATCCAAATTGTCATATAGATCTTACTCAAATTGGGTTTGTATGCGTTCATGACATCCACTAATGAGCAGTCCAAAAATGATCCCTTTGACCCCATATAGAGCTGCTTCCCGATCTTCACTTAAATCTATTAAAAAGCAAAAATATTGCACTGATTCTTCTCAAATTTTGTTTGTACATATTTTTGCAAAATACAAGAGACTTTACCAAACATGATCAGGATCGGTCCATTTTTGGACCTAGTCCCGTTATAGATATAGCAACCGATATGAACTTTTTCATATCTACAGCCAAAAAAATTAATAAAAATCCCACTCAAATTTGGTTTTTGCTTGGGCCTAAGAGATAGGGTTTCTAAACGCATGGTATAGGGTATCGTATAGTCGGTCTAGACCGACTATAATTTTCTTACTTGTTATACCCTATACCACTATGTGGTTTGGGTATAATGACTTTGTGCTGCTGTTTGTAACAACCAAAAATATTTGACCTACACCCATAATTATACCGATCGAATCAGAATCACTATCTGATTCGATTTAACGATGTCCGTCCGTCCGTCCGTCCGTCTGTGTGTCCATGTAAAGCTTGTAATCAAACTGCAGGTCGCAAATATGAATATATTTTGATGAAATTTGGTATTTGATGTTTTATCCGCCATGGGATGAACGCTATTGAAATTGGTGAGAATCGGTCCGTGTTCAGACCTAGTCCCCATACAAATGACCCCTATGAAATCGACATAAATTGCCTTAAGTTCCAAATTATCATATAGATCTCATTCAAATTGGGTTTGTATGTGTTTATTACATCTATTAATGAGTAGTCCAAAAATTATGCCTATAGGAAATTCTTAGTCATAGGCCCCATATAGAGCTGCTTCCCGATCTTCACTTAAATCTATCAAAAAACAAAAATATTGCACAGATTTTTCTCAAATTTGGTTTGTATATATTTTTTCAAAGTGTAAGTGACTTTACCATATATGGTCAGGATCGGTCCTTTTTTGGACCTAGTCCCCATATAGACATATCATCCGATATGAACTTTCTCATATCTGCAACCAAAAAAATTAATAAAAATGCCACTCAAATTTGGTTCATGCTTATTTGCTATATCCAATTAGTTGGACCGAGGAGATAGGGTCTCTAAACCATGGTATAGGGTATCGTATAGTCGGGCTAGACCGACTATAATTTTCGTACTTGTTTCTATTGGCGACATATTTTTTCCGACTCAAGCTTTTCTATATAACAGGTTTTGCATAACATATTTCATAGTTTGACTAGTAGTCCCAATATTTATGTAAATTCTAATATTATTTATTTTTAAATAAATAAAAAAGCAAAAAAGTTAAAAAAATATGCATATTTATTTAAAATAGCAGAGCCCAGCCCTCGAAATATGAGTGCAAATCCTAGGAAGTTTTATTTTTTCATTCAATTATATTTCCTTCAATGTTTTTTATATCTGTTTAATGCATTAAATTTATTTCATTATAAAGATTTGTTCAGCACACAGAAATAAGAACCTAAAAGATATTTTAACCACCTTGTATGTCACCTAAGATGTGTGATTCATAACTCAATACAGGGCGTGTGATATGCAATTATTACAATGAAATTCGTATACACTTTTGCACACACTTTAATAAATTTAATAAACACATACAGCATTGTATAATTTTATGTATGTGTTAATATCATCTTTAAATGAGCATTACTCTAAAAAGTTGTTCCAGACGGTGCAAATCTGTAAATCTGGTGGACAGCTAAAAAGATATACCTTTCAAAAGAAGAATATTTATTCAAAATGTGATTAAAATTGACTAAATTACATCGGTCACAAGAAATCGCCTTACCTATTAATATTATAGATAAAAACAAAAAAAAATACAAATAATCTTTTATAGCGGTGCTCTTAAGTTTGATTTAAAAATTGTGGAGGCATTGCAGTCACAATTCTGACTTCATCACGAATAATTTTTGGTTAAACAGTGTTTGATTATTCAACATTCAATTTTGATTTGCCTATTCCTTTTACTTGTTTTAAAAAATATTCTTTAAATTCAGATTTTTCAATATCTACCGGTTTATTTTTCTCTTTGTAAACTTGAACATCTTTGCTCTGCTTTTAGTCGTTTTAATCTTTCTAAATAAGCTTCGAAATTAAAGTCATCATTAGCTGAAGATGAGTCGGATCGGTTCAACATTTCATTTTCAACTACCTCTCATTTATGAATTTCAGATGCCTGTAAATTTTTCTTCAGAATTGTGACTTTAAGAAGTTTTTCTATGTCTTTGGTTATATCTATGGTCACAAGCGATAACCGCCTTAGTCGACTTAAAAACGATTTGAGTTATGTACGCTATCATACTCTACTAACATCGCTTTATATTTACGTGAAATCTCTAAAACTATTTTTTAAAAAGTTATTAATGGAAACATGCTGACCTATGTCGTAATGAAGCCCCATTACATTTATATCAAACGTTATTTTTCTCGAAAGATGGTTTTCGGCTTAAGCGATTAATGCTTTTGACCACAGATATATAAAGGTTATATATGTGTTGCAACGAAAATTAATGCAATTGCCAATAATATACAATGTCGTTTTAAATGGGTCCGAGGTAGGAATTCTAATTTGGAGTGAGGTTATCTTAACATCGATCCAACAATAGTGTAGCACAGGGCCGTTAATCACTCGTTATACTTTGCAAGCCGTGTGACTGCAGTACATACTCAGGCGAGAGAATTTTGTTGCAGGAAACAATAATACCCACAAATAAAGATGAAAGGAAAAAAGTCTGAACTAAAACTGAAAATAATGCACATATGTTGTAAAAATTTTCAAAACAAATTTTTGATTTAATTCGTTTGTAGTATTAAAATAATGTTCAAGGTTTTATTTTTAATTAGGGTTAGGGGGCGAAGGTTGGGTTTTGACCTCATCTGCGGGGTCATATTCTTAAAGAGAAGCAAATTTTTTAAGATAAGGTACTTGTTTAAGAAACGGTATTTTTTAAAGAAAATTTCTTTTTTTAGAAAACTTAGCAAATTTTATATTTCCTGTTGCATTTATTAGGAATAAACAAAATCTAACAGTTTATCCCTTATAGAATGTGCTATTACTTCCCCTCGTGGCCGATGTTTCTTTGGTAGAATCTTCATATCAAATTTTATATCTTATGTTCGTTTTTTAAAAGATGCACCGTTTTCCCGTTTTTTTTTTTTTAAATTTTTAAGTCCACGTATTTTCCTTCTTTTAATTAAAACTTATGTGGTAAACCTACATTCCAAATTTCATGTTCATGGCACATAATATATTTTAATCATACAGTGCTACACAATCAATCAGTGTGACAGTTTTGAGCGTAACTATATACAAGGATATATATCATATAAATATATCTAATAATTATATATGGAAACTGTTTATATTTCATCAAAATCGGAAAAATCTGAAACACCCCTATAATAACGACAACAATTGTTTCAACCAAATTTATCAAAAAAAATCGAAAATAATTCATTAGCAGTTATAAAAAAATAAAAATAAAAAGATAATAATAAAAATAAAAAGATAGTAATAAATTAGAAAACAGAAAAATTTTATGCGTTGTTTATGACTGAATTTCGATTTTTTTTTTCGACCACGAGTGGATAATATTCTAATGATTTGATGTACGCGTTCAATAACATGTTCTGTTTTTTAGCAGTACACGTGCAAGAATGCGAACTTAAAATAAAGCTACACTCGAATCTGTGTGGTTTATATGCGAAACAAAAAATAAGTGATAGAAAAATGTTCGTGTAGATAACGAAATATTAAAACGAAACACAGTCATGATTGTGTTCGGCACTGTACAAAATTCAGAAACACACATAATTGATGTGAAAATAAAAATATGTGTTTGTTGGTCTGAGCTATGTTCGTTTAAATATATGTGTGTGTCTTTTTCTGAACTCTGATATTAATACATAATAAATTTAATATATGTATGTATGTTCATGAATCATGATTGACGGTAATTGTTTCACGACAATTGGTAAATTGATATTAATTGAAATTATGGTAGTAAAATTTTGTGGGAAGTACTAAAATGTTTGTATAATTCTAACACATTAACCATAAATAAGTGAGTTATCATTATATCCTGTAACAGATATTTGTAATTTCTATCATTAAATACACATAGGTTACTTGTTTATAGACAATTGATAAATTAATTAGTCTTTAAATTTAATATCTTTTGGAGTCGGAGTCGGAGATGGCTTTTTTCCGTCGACTCTGACCCAACAAGCAGAAATTACTAGTGACTTCAGCTATTCAGCTCAAATTCCAAAATTTCTTAACTGAAGACAATCTTTTTGAGGAAAATCGCCGAGCTCACCCCCATATCAACTCAGAAAATCAATAGCTGAATAGAAGCTGCCGAACCGATTATGATCACATTCCGCAATACAATATATAGTAAGAGGACAGCACCTTAAATAATTGGTTTTAAATTACAAACCCCGATACTTTTTTGACAGAAAGTTTATCTCCAATTTTTTTAAAAAAGTTTTTGAAATAGATGGCTCCATAACAAAAGAAAGGATCAATTATAGCTTTTAAAATGCATTTCTAATTGTACATATGAAGTTTGGCAAACAAGCTATTAAGCAATATGCCCATTTCACTTGGGGCAAACGGAACAATTATTGAAGAACATAATTATGGCTTAATTATTTTTGCTTAAATAATATGCAAAACAATTTTCAGTGGAAACAATTTGCTAAATCCAATTAATTTTACATAATAGAATAATAAACTTACCTATTGGACAATTAACTCTAGAATTTGTTTTAGCAATTGCATCGCTTTAGGAGAATATTTGTAATTATTTTCAATAATTTATTTTCTATTTTTTTTATATTTTACTTTTAATTCTAATACAATTTATATTGTGCAAGTCTTTATAAAATTTTGTTTTTCTTTATAAAAAAAAATAAACACCCATCCCACTGATGAACATGAAAATTTAGTTGGCGATAAAACAACATATATACATCTAGCTAAAAAATTTTTTTAAAAAATCAATGGAAAATTAAACCACCATCATAGTAATTTCACTTTTCACACTGAGTTTTTCCACAACAACATAAAAACTAAATGTAATCAATACAAAACAGAATGTTTATGATTTACACATAAATATTGTAAAATTTATCAGAATATTTTGAATATACATTAAAAAACTTTGCACTTTTGCTCTATGTTAGACGGAATACACTTTAAAAAATTTTAAAATATATTTCTGCTCGTAACGTTAGCGGAATGAGATCTGTAAAATTCCCAGCAATTAAAACGAAAGATTCAACTGAACAAATTATAGAGAAAACACTTCAAGTTTGCCGCTAAAGAATCGGCTGTAAATCATTTAACGCTGCTTAAATGTTCCTAAAGTTTTCTGTTCTAGGTTTTGCATTAACGTTTTGGTAGACCCGGGTTTGAAACTTACCACCCCCCCCCCCCCCCCACCCAAGGAATCTCAACATAATACTTAACTGATCCGAAAAATATTATAAAACGAGTTCTAAAACGAGCCCCAGAGAATCCATTTTACGTTTGAAGCAAATATCCATTTGGTAATAATTGCGCACATATTATTAGTAATCAGACTAGTTCCTAAAGTAATCTTTCACTCTTCAATGACTATAAACGAAAATATATGATTATATTAGAATTAGCTGTAGTTTGAAGCAAAAAAAAAAAAAAAAAAGTTTGATAAGTGGAACCAACTCAAACAAAATCATCGATGTAGCAACCCGAAAGTAGTAGAACTCAAGTTTTGACCTCATTTTTATTAATATTTTTTTTAAGGGAGGGTAGGGTTTTAAAGCCGAAAAAGGCGTATTCTCATATTTTTTTTGTAACATATGAATAACGCTAGATTATTTATTTCATATACATGTTACAATATAACGTTTAAAATATCCATTAAAAAATTTTCAATTAAAAATTTTAAGAAATAAGTCTGTGACAGGGAATCTCTTAAGGTGCCTCGAAAAAAAGTTGCGTTACGGTGAGCATCATTACTTGTTACCGGATCATGTAAAAAAAAAGCAAAATGCATTTAAAAGGTGATATGTGTTCCAATGTAATCGAGAAGAGTTTTTTAATTTTTTTTTTATTTTTGGCAGCATTTTGAAGTGAAAAACAAGATTTTTGCTATAAAATTTCGGTGAATTTGTTGCTAAAATATGGGGAAAATGGTAAAACGAAAAAAAGCTCTTCCTGATTACCTGGTGATTTATGTGTAGAAATAGTGTATAAAATTTAAAATAATCGTTCAGATTTTGGGTTATGATGTTCACGGATTTCAAATATGTTGTTTGCGAGAAAATCGATTTAAAGTTTTTAACATACATGTTATATCCTATGAGCGCCAATCACTGGAAATGCTGTATCACCGTTAGTTTTGCTCCGATCTACTTGAAACAACAACACCAAGATGTTGTACAATCAGAAAAAAAAAATAAAAAAAAATGTAAAGAAAAGTTTTAAAACCTTGGTTTTAAGATTATTATATCCGTTTGTCCATTTGTTGTAAATCTAATGAATTAACAATGCTACATAAAGTGCTACAGATATTTGCACGGATTGTTTCATTCATATTTTTCATGACATATGTTCGAAATGGGTTTAGTTCTAAATAATGCTTAGTATAATATTTGAGCAAACCGAGACTGAAATTGCCGATGCTTTAAATTATAAAGCACTGACAATATGCTTATTTATAATCCTTTGAAAATGATATCAGATTAAAATTAAAGTCTCAAAAACATTTGTTTTAAAAAAATTATAAAAGGACTGAAATCTTTAAACTATAAAATAAAAAAAAAATCATACACATTCTTGGGAACTAAGTTAACTTAATTAAAACTAGGGTAGATTAAAATAAATTTTCTATGAATTAATTTTTATTTAATGAATTTTTGAACTTTGTTATTTTTGACGATCTTGCGGAAAACGGAATGCTTCCGAGAAAATTTTGGAACATTATTGGTAACTTGTATTTTGTCCTTCATGACATATAGTGACACGTGAACATTCGTGATCATATCTTCTTAAGATGTGAGTGAATATCCTTCTTCATATTAGCATTCGTGACAAACGAGCTTATTATTGATTTTCTCTAATTCATTGTTAAGCCCAGATTAACACCCTATGGTTATACAACCTGGAACCACAGAATCTTGAATATAAAAATATTAAAATGATACAAAGTTTTTACAATCCTTTTTTTTTTTGGTGAAGTATAAAAAAGAGCAATGTTTAAACTACAGTTTAAACTTTAAGCGCGAACAAACAAAATTACCTGGGTTTTACAAGAAAATTTACGTTTAAAAGTGTGATAAAAATTTTCTTAATAAGCGCCACCTAGGCGTGAAACATCCAAACAAATTACGAAATAGTTGTCACCAAATATTTAAAGATTTAGGGTCTATGGTCGGGGTACAATGAGCTTGCTCTGATGTCAGTAACTGCCAAAATACTATGCCTATACCAATTTTTATAATAATCGACTAAAAACCAGAATCTGAGTTTATTGAGCGATGTCATTTTTCTGTCCGTCTGTCTGTGTGTCCATGTGAGCAAACTATATATCGCAAATTAAAATATATTTCGATGAAAATTAATTTATAAGCTTTCATAAGCCATATGAATTTCCATATTTCCATATTGAACTTGAATAATAGGCTATGCGATTTCTTGGGACCTATGTTTTGTTTTACTGTTTGACCAAACGTATATAATTTGAAAAGTATTTCTTTTTTGTCGTTTTGCAGATTTACAGATTTTTAAATTTTTCCTTTATTTTGAGTAAATTGCGTTTAAATTTGCTACTAACACATACATAAAATTATACATATGCTATGCGTGTGTTTTATTAAATTTGTTAATGTATTTGTTAATGAATTTGTTATCTTCATTCACAATAATAGTAAACCATAAAATTGTTGGTTTGTGAATTGCCTAAGTTGAAAAATAAAGCTGCCTAGAAATTGCACTCGAATTTCGAGCGCTGGAATCTGCTAGTGTTCAAAAATGGCCCTATAAAAACATCGGCTGCTTCGCGAGCTTCTCTAAAATTTATCATTCGGCTAAAAATTAATTAAATAGATTTTGCTCATTTCTGATTTGTATATCTTTTTAAGAAATATAAGTGAACTTATTTAGTTTGTTCACAATAGCACCATATATCGCATCCGACATAACATTTTTCATATCCACATACAGCAAATTTAGAACAATGCTACCCAAATTGTGTTTTATGCGTATTTATACCCTATACCACTATGTGGTTTGGGTATAATGACTTTGTGCTGCTGTTTGTAACAACCAAAAATATTTGACCTAGACCCATCTTTAATTATACCGATCGAATCAGAATCATTTTTTGAGTTGATTTAACAATGTCCGTCCGTCCGTCCGTCCGTCTGTGTGTCCATGTAAAGCTTGTAATCAAACTGCAGGTCGCAAATATGAATATATTTTGATGAAATTTGGTATATAAGCTTTTACCGGCCATGGGATAAACGCTATTGAAATTGGTGAGAATCAGTCCATGTTCAGACCTAGCCCCCATACAAATTACCCCTATGAAATCGACATAAATTGCCATAAGATCCAAATTGTCATATAGATCTTACTCAAATTGGGTTTATATGCGTGCATTACATCCATTAATGAGTAGTCCAAAAATGATCCCTTTGGCCCCATATAGGGCTGCTTCCCGATCTTCACTTAAATCTATTAAAAAACAAAAATATTGCACTGATTCTTCTCAGATTTGGTTTGTATATATTTTTGCAAAATTCAAGAGACTTTTCCAAACATGATCAGGATCGGTCCATTTTTGGACCTAGTCCCCATATAGATATAGCATCCGATATGAACTTTTTCATATCTGCAGCCAAAAAAATTAATAAAAATCCCACTCAAATTTGGTTTTTGCTTATTTTCTATGTCCAGTTAGTTGGGCCTAAGAGATAGGGTTTCTAAACGCATGGTATAGGGTATCGTATAGTCGGTCTAGACCGACTATAATTTTCTTACTTGTTTATATTTTCATTTAAGACAACACTATAGTTGGACTTAAGACCCTTTCTCGATATTTATAATATAGGATAGGATTCAATCTATATCGGCTTAAATTTTCTTACTTGATTTTTGATACAAAATTCTGTATTTTGGGTTTTTATTTTTATACCCTATACCACTATGTGGTTAGGTACTACTATACCACTATATGGTTAGGGTATAATGACTTTGTTTGAAACTACTAAAAATATATGACCTAGATCCACCTTTTTTTATACCGATCGATTCAGAATCACTTTCTGAGTCGATTTAGCGATATCCGTCCGTTCGTCTGTGTGTCCATGTAAACCTTGTAATCAAACTACATTTCGCATAGCAGACATAGCATGAACGCTATTGAAATTGGCGATAATCGGTGCATGTTCAGACATAGTCCCCGTACAAATGACACCTATGAAATCGACACTTAAATTGCCATATGACCCAAATTATCATATAGATTTTGGTAAAATTAGGTTTGCATGTGACTATACCCATTAATCAGTAGTACAAAAAAAACCCTACAGGACAATTCTTAGTCAAAGCCCCCATATAAAGCTGCTTCCCGATCTTCACTTAAATCTATAAAAAAAAATATTGCATAGATTTTTCTTCTCAAATTTGGTTTGAATATGTTGTTGCAAAAAATAAGTGACCTTACCAAATATGATCAGGATCGGACCATTTGTGGACGTAGTCCCCATATAAATATATTATCCGATATGAACTTTTTCATATTCAAAAGCAACAAAATTAAAAACAATCCCACTCAAATTTGGTTCATGCTTATTTTCTACATCTAATTAGTTGGGCCTAGGAGATAGGGTCTATAAACGCATGGTATAGAGTATCGTATAGTCGGTCTTACTTGTTTTCTTTGCCAACGTTTTGAAATACGAAAGGCCGAGTTCGTATCGATATTATCACCTTGAATCCAGCAGAGCACTCTCACATTAAAAATTTTATATTCCGCCAAACTACACCACATTTTGTTTAACATAGCTAAATAACTGATTTATATAAAACTAGCAGACTCCAGCGCTCGAAAACGAGTGCAATTTCTAGGCAAATTTATTTCTCAACTTAGCCTATTCACAAACCAACACTTTTTTGGTTACTTATTATTAATAATGAATGAAGACAACAAACTTATTAACAAACACTTTAACAAATTTAATAAAACACACACAGCATATGTATAATTTTATGTATGTGTTAGTAGCAACTTTAAATTCAATTTACTCAAAATAAAGGAAAAAATTTAAAAATCTGTAATTCTGCGAAACGGCTAAAAAGAAATACATTTCAAATAATATAAGGTTGGTCAAAATCGGGATAAAACGGTAGAACAAAACATCGGTCACAAGAAATCGCCTAGCCTATTAATATTACAGATATGTGTAAAATAAAATAAAAAATAGCCAAAATTAAAATACTTTATATATTGTGTGAGTTAGCCAATTAATGTGTTTATTTTTCTTTCATTTTTACCCTTCTCCTTTAACTTTTTTTATTATGATTTACACTTTTTTCTAATGTGACGTCATACTTTGTTCTAAACTAAAAAAAAGGCCGCAAACTCTGTGTTTATTAGCGAGATTTTGACCAGATTACGAGCACATATATGAGAAGTCTCTAGATTTTTGTGTCATATATATATTTTTTTATTATAAACCAACACTCGAGGCATGCCCCTACATATGCAGTGCATTGTGTTGCTCTCAAGAGTATAGGTTATGTGAAGGAGGAAAGAGGGAGTAGTGTTTATAGGAATTTGACTGAACTTTTATTACATTGTAACTGCCAGGAAAGCTTTATATGGGGAGTTTATTCCATACGCGACAAGTTTGACTGATAAACGAACTTTCTCTGTAATGCGTTATCTTATCAATTGGACAATAGACTACAAACGGATGTGATCTACCAGAGGTGCGGGTACAGCAAACTGAAATTCTGGCACTTGGAATAAGTTCGCTAATCTCAGAAGAACATTTCCCATAGAAGTATCTATAGAACAGTACTATATAACCGACACGGTCCATTAGGTCAAAAAAAGACTTTGAAGCTCTTAGCCAGATGTGTTTATCCGGTCGGGTATATATTGGTAGTATATATTTTAAGGAGATCAGAAGGAGTGAAGTCATTTTTACACCATTTTATAGAACCAAGACACTTGCAAAACGTGTTAGTTCCAAAGGACATTGACTTCTCATGCCCTGAACATCAAGAACATATTTTCAGATGATATTGTTGATTTATAGGCCTTAAGGGTCACTCAGAGATAGCTAGCAGGTCTTCATTGTGTCATTAATTGTCAGCCTTTTAGCCCTTTACCCTAAAAAGGAAGTGTTCTTGTTGCTATTATCCGCGAAAGAGAAAATAGGATTAAGGATTTGATTGGGTAATACAAGGAAAAGAGAGACACATAGAACAGTACATTGGGGTACCTCTGAATTAAGCCGAAACTTAATGGATGAACCTCCATCAATAACAACACGTATTATGCGGTCTGTGAGAAAACTCGATGTAAATGCAAATGCAATTAGCCTTGGTATTAATACATCAGGTCACACGCGATCGAACGCCTTGGAAATATCTAGCGGAACCACTTTAAACAAAATTGTCATTCGATCTCCTCAAGCGATCAGCAAGATAAACTAACAGGTAGAGCGATTTCTACGGAAGCCATTCTGTTAAACGATAAGAAATGAGTTGGCCTCTAGATAGTTGAGAAGATGGTAACTAACAATGCCCTCTATCACTTTTGATAGAGCAAGGCAGATTGTAATTGAATGGTAAGCTTCAGTATTATCAGTGTCACCCTTTTTAGGGGTTGGTTGATACGGTATGAGGAGTTTACATGGTTGGCCAGTATTAGTAGCGTCAGCCGTTTTAGAGGTTGATTTTCACGGTATGAAGAGTTGAAATGGTTGGCCAATAGACTAGCTAGTGCCGAATACATTTCTTACAGCACCAGTGCTGGTTTGCTATGCAGCCCTGGTGATCCGATATCGATATTTTCTAGATTTAAAATTTTAAAAGTTTCTTCAATTATACCAAAATTTTATTACGATTCTTTCCATTTTAATTTTATTCCCACAAACACATAATCAAAGTTGTGCTGAACTTTTTACCAACTCGCCTTTATTTTTGATGAGTGTATTGTTCTTAAATCAATGCGATTTTGTATATTTGCTTAAATACTGTGGCATTGTTTACAAGAGAAAAAGAAAATAAAAAAATATTGAATTAAAAAAATGTATTGAATTTTATTCAATGTTGTTTATTAATTCGGCACGCGTTTGTCTTACTTACATACGAGTACATACACAATACATTGTTGTTGTTTGAAAAATAAAACAAAAATGTATGAACTTTTATTCGTTTATTATTGAAAATTTCTGTTAAATGAATATTTTTTGTTATTTTTTTTGTAAATGCATTTTATGGAATATTTAAAAAACAAAAACAATAACAAAAATTGTTTATATGAGAACATGTTATTTGCACTTGCATAGTTTTTTTTTTTATTATTTTCAATATATTTCATTTGTTAAAGTCATCTATGTTGCATGATGGTCTTCATGTTGCAATTGTTAAAAAATTATAACGAAAAAAAAAAACAATGAAAACATTAACAAATAAACCGCACAAATGCAATGTTTTTTTCTATAAATTTTTGTTAACACTTTTGAAAAAATAACAATTTTCCAATTTGAAAACATAAATTTTTATAGTCTTAATGGTTTATTTTTATTTGAAATTTGAATATCTAATTGCATCGTATATTTGTACTGCACACAGTGGCAGCAGTAACATTTTAGCCAAATGCATTTGTGAACGCCAATCATACCATATTTTTTATTTTTTTATTTTAATTTTTATGTCTACATTTATAGTGTTTTGAATTTTTATGATTTCTATTACTTTCTTTCTCATGTTCTGTTCAAGTATTTACCGAAAAGAATTTAGGGCTTTTCATTGCATTTGTTGTATATGTATTTCGCATAAAGCGTGCTGAATTCTTCACCATTGCTGTTCGGAGAGTCTGTTTTATATTTCGACTTTTTGTTATGTATGAAGGTGTTAAATTGCAACAAGTTTTAGATGAAGCTACATTCCATAAAACGTACTCGTACAACCCTCTCTATGGGAGTTTTCAATTTAATCATTTTGTTACATTTTGTGTTGTGAAAATAATTTAGATAAATGATTAAGTATTTTTTCTGGAATTATTTTGAAAAAATTTAGCAATCTATTAAATTGAGCAATACGAAATTCCTATTGCAACAACTGCAATGAAAAAAAAAGTAATAGATGAATGAATAATGAAAGAACCATTTGTTCGGTGATTGAGACAACGGCATTAAGTTTTAAATTGAAAATTGAATTTAATTTTTTTCAAACTTAATCATTTTGTATTCTTTATTACTATTATTTAGGAAATTTTAAATCTAAAGCATCAGTAGTGATTGCTATTTTTAGGGATATCTCTTTAATAACTGAAATTAATTTAGATACAATGGATTTAATCAATTATTTTGAGGTGTACGTCTTCTAATGAGTGACGCCGAAAAAATCAAGCTATCTATCAAGCTATCTCTAAAAAATATGCCAGTTACTATGTCTAATGACAAACCTGTCCATTTATTGTTAGTTTGATAAAATGATTTATAAAATATTAGTAAGTGCTAAAATTATAAAATATTTTAAACGAAGTCAAATTTGGTCCTCTAAAAGGTCTGCCATCTATTTCCAATGTTATTGGAATGTATCATGAGAATTCTAATATTGATAGGAAACATAGTTCGGGCATAAAGAAAGGTCAACATAATGTTTGTAAGACCAAGAAAGTGGAGTTCATATTGAAGATAGCTCCCACCACAGTCAGGTTAGCTCAGAGGTTGGTCAATTTTTTGCGAAGGATGGAAAAGACGCAAGATCCAAAATGTTCCAGAACAGGAACGTTCTAAATAATTTAGAAGCCAAAAACAGAGCTTAGAAATTGAAACCATGTGTCATAAAAATACACTCCTGCTGCATAATGGATAACGAGGCGTATGTAATTTCAGCTTCTTGCAGCTTCCGGATCAAAATTTGTAACTTGTTAATGCTCGAGGAAATGTTGAGGATAAGTGTAGGACCTAAAAACAGATGCAATTTCCAAAAAAATCATGTGAGTCCGATCACAGGAGATCAAACAGAAAGCGTCATCTATGTATCACTTATAGCAAACAACTGCTGGGGCTCTGCTATTATAAAAATCTATAATATTAATAGGCTAGGCGATTTATTGTTACCGAAGTTTTGTTCTACCATTTTATCGAGACTTTGACCAAACGTTTATTATTTGAAAGGTATTCCTTTTTAGCTATTCACCAGATTTACAGATTTTTAAATTTTTTCCTTTATTTTGAGTAAATTGCATTCAAAGTTGCTACTAACACATACATAAAATTATACACATGTGCTGTGTGTGTTTATTAAATTTGTTAATGTGTTTGTTAATGAGTTTGTTGTCTTCATTCATTAATAATAATAAGTAACCAAAAAAGTTTTGGTTTGTGAATTGGCTAAGTTGAGAAATAAAGTTGCCCAGAAGTTGCACTGCAGCAAACAACTGCTAGGGCAGTTGTTACCGATGTTTTGTTCTACAATTATAGTTTTGTTCTGCATTTATAGTTGGTACTAACCCATACATAAAGTTATACATAAGCTATGTGTGTTTATTATGTTTGTTAATGTGGTTGTTAATGAGTTTGTTGTCTTCATTCATTAATAATAATAAGTAACCAAAAAAGTTTTGGTTTGTGAATTGGCTAAGTTGAGAAATTAAGTTGCCTAGAAATTGCACTCGAATTTCTAGCGATGGAATCTGCTAGTATTTATTAATATTTATTATTTCAACTGGTTAATTTTTCGTTTTTTATTTTTCGTTTTTCAGTTTTCATTTTTCAGTTTTCCTGTTTAAATTTTTAATTTTTCTTTTTTATTTTCATTTTAATTTTTTAATTTTTTATTTTTAATTTTTCAATTTTCATTTTTCAGATTTCCTTTTTACATTTTTAATTTTCCTTTTTTTTTATTTTTCATTTTGCATTTCTCATTTTTAATTTTTTATTTTTAATTTTTTATTTTTCATTTTTCAAAACGTTTTTACGCTATTCGCTCCATTATTTTTTCTCCACAGACTTTCTAATGAAACCGTGTTATCATTTTGTCTCCAAACTCTTCCAATGAATTGTGCCTTCATTTTATCTCCAAACACTTCCTTTTTACTGTCACTCATTTTTATTTTTATTGGTGTTTGATTAGCATTAATATTAAATGCAGTGATAGTTGGGTTATTTATATGGAATAAATTATAACGTTAAGTATACTTTAAAATGATTGAGGAAATTAACTATAAATGTTTATAGGAAGTGAAGAAATATAATGTAGAAAACAGCGACGAAAAGGTTATTACATATCATAATTTTTTTCACTAATACAATCATAAGTCACACAGATTTTGTCTTACGTCTTACATTTTACGCTGTTTTTGTGATTGTGTTGTGAAATAAATTTTTACCCCCCTGCGCGTATAGATGTTTACACATAAAAAAACTTCCTGGTATGGCCAGCAATATGTAGTTGTGCAAAGAAATTTATATTGAGGAGTATTTGCAACAAAGACTCCTTTCTTCATTAACAAACATAATATGTTGAAATATTTAAGGCACGATTTGGCTTCCTGTCACTACGTAAAAAATTCTTGATTGGTGCAAGAGCAATAACTTAGTTTTTATACCAAGAGAGGTAAATCCTCCAAACTATCCGTAGTTTAGGCCACTCGAGAGATTTTGGACTCTAGTGAAAAGGGAAGTGAAGGAAAGCACAAAAAATTTGTTATAAACCTAGATTTTATACGGATATGGACTAGCTAAAACCAGAAACCACTATAAAATCCGTAGTGGAAGTATTTCCGGAAAAGGTTTCTAAGGTAACACGAGGTGATCTTTTTTGCAAGCTTTGATATAATTTCAATGAAATAAATAAACTCAAAACTCTAGATTTCGATCGCACTTATTAGATATACTTTGTGTGATGCCCTCTTTAATTTTTTTAATATTAGGCGTACTCTCTAATCCGAAAATCTACCGCTTTTGGTTATAAAAGCACATTCAATCATATTGGTACCTCTTCTAAGTAATATCGTATATAATGTTTTCACCAGATACCAGAGTAATTTCACCTAAAAGTTTTAGCTGACGATCACTCGAAATTTGTTATTCTTCCAAGCAATTAATTTAAGTGATAAATAAGAATCTATAATATTAATAGGCAAGGCGAATTCTTGTGACCGACGTAAGTTTCACAGTTTTACCCCGATTTTGACAAAAAATTTATCATTTGAAAGGTATTTATTTTTAGCTGTTACTCAGATTTACAGATTTTCATCGTCTGTAATATTTTTTTAGAGTTATGATCGTTTAAAGTTGCTACTACCACATACATAAAATTATACATGCTACGTGTATGTTTATTAAATTTGTTAATGTGTTTGTGTTATTGTGTTGAGTTTGTTTTCTTAATTTAAAGTGAGTTGAATTGTTTATATGAATCGATTTCAGTATTAAATTATCTCTTTAAAAAGCTATATAACTTCAATATCGAATAGAAACTCGCCAAGAAATAGCGAATGTCCCAAACCACTTTTGTGCAAAAAAAAAAAATAAGATCGTGAAATTTGACGGAAATTTTTTCAACTTTAACATATGACCCCGAGCTAGTAAAAGACAATTTATTCAAAAAATTCAAATATTTTGTAAGATGTAGATGTGACGCTTAAAATATAATAACGGAATGTGCAGGGCTTCGATGCTAAAAATTTTGAATAAATCGAACAACGTTAACCCATTCCTTGCCAAGGCCAAACTTTGAATTTCGGCATATTTAAAAAAATTCATTTTTCTAGTAAACTAGATGAAACCCTTATTACGGGAACACTTTTTTCTTCCTCCATATAATGGAGGGCTACCCTAATGACGCTGTATCATGCATGGTTACAAACCAATGTAAAAACTCGGTTTTATTGCGGTGAAATACCGCCAATCTATTGAAACATCTTCACGACGCTGTTTTTGTTCTATTGTGAGCAAACAGCTTTCTCAGCTCCAAATTTTCATTCAATATGCGAAGTATAGCACTTTTTGACAAGCCTGTCTTTCAGCTAACTCACGAACCTTCAGCCGACGTCCATCCAAAACCTTTTTGTAGATTTCACCAAACAAACTATCTAATGTATTTGGTTACAGACGAGTGTTGGTGACTCAACTCTAAACAGCTTTATAGCCTGTCATACAAAATATAAATAAATTCTTTAAACAAATGTGTTAATATTTTTTACTTTATTCAATGTAAAAATATTTGATCTGGAGCCTGATTTAATTTCTAACTCATTTTTTTTAACCGTATCTGGTGTGGCCACCTCAATTGGTCGACCACTACGGTGTTCGTCTTGGCAGCTCGTTGGGCATCGTCTAAGCCATGCCACCCAATATTTTATAGCCGCAAACAAAAGAGCAGTGTAGTATCTAGCCTAGCTTTAATATTGGTTGGAATGAGACCATTCAAATGCATTACATAAACGTTAATAATTTTCTCCACGTTTACAAATTCACTGAATCTCAAAAAAAAAAAAACATCGTGGCAACTTGACACTAAAAACATAAGTTTTATAGGGTTGTCACTTTTCAGCAAAGAATTTTTTTTTTTCAAACTACAGAGCAGGTTGTCCTGGGAACGCCCTCTGGTTCCGGGATATTTGAAATTTTTTTATATTTCTATATTTCTAAATATGCAACAAACAAATTTCGAAAAAGCCAATTTTGGAATGTTTTTGAATCTTTATTTACAAACACTGGTCGTGCATCCAGAAACTGTGTGTAATCTAAAACAAAAATGCTATTATCCTTTCTGAGTAGTCTTTAGTTTAAGAGATGTCGCTGATAGAATTTTTTTCAATTTCAATTTAGGCCTTTTTAAGACTTAAAACAGCATCAATTATCACATAATTAAAGTGTGAATAAACTATTTTATCATGCCTCCTATAGTTTGTGAGATATGTGCAATTATTCTTAGAGAACCAATTATGAGTTTCAATTTTATAAAATTTTAATGGAAGCAATAACAATTTTTGCCTAGATGGATAACCCGTCGATAACTCGTAAACTAAATATGTGAGAAAAAGATAAAATTTGTTTTGAAATCCTCGCGTCCAATATTGAAGGTGTTCCAGAGAGGTTTAATAGAAATATTTTAAAATATTCTTGGCATTATGAGTTGCTTACATATATGGTAAGAAGGAAACTTTTAGGATTGCAATCTTTAAGTGATCGTCGATCATATTCTTCTATAATGTTTGCTTATAATGTTTTATCTGGGGACATAAATTGTTCGAATATTTGTTATCTTTTTGATTTATACCGGCCACCAAGGGATTTAAGAAATAACCGAAAATGTCTTAAATGAACCAATTATAAGGTGCAAAAAATTATGTAATAGTCTTTCTTCTTAGATAGATTTCCAAGTAACCAAAGATAAATGTAAGTTAAATGTATTAAAGTTTTATAACTAAATACATTATAAGATCTAAGTAGTCTGTAAGAATAAATATTCTGTAGATGAATAAATAAAAAAAAAAAAAAAAAAATAGATAAATTAATGTTTAATATTAAACATCTAATTAAACATCAAAAATATAATTAAATTGGTTATATTGAGATTCTAAAATCAGTTCCGGTAATTATAGCCCATCAAAGTAATTTTAAATAGCAGTTTTTATTATTCAATTGCAATTCTCATACAATAGCGAGCTGATGAAATTGGAAAAACAGATTCGATTCAAGAAATTAATTTCAATGCACAGCAAGTGTACAAAAAATTTCATTGTGTCGTGCTTCTTAGTTTAAAATAGTTCGTCTTATTAGATTTCACTATTATTTGCAATCTGGGCCCAAATTACATTATCATTAATATTTTATCTTTGATAAGAAATGCGTCAGATTTAAAACATTTAATATTCATCCTATTAATATGACAAGTTAAAAAATATGATGCCCAGAAGAACATTATTTGCCATTTATCTTATCAAAAACTTCAAAATAATCTCCAAATTAAGATCCCCCTAATTATGCCATTTTCACTTTACCCCTGAATATAATAATTTTTTTTCTTCAAAATAGCCTTCAATAATTTTGGATTTCTTTTTAAATTTTAAACATTTTCTGAATTGAATAATATAAAAACACCTGCTAGCACTTTGCGTCTTAAGCATTAGGATTAATAAATAGCAACAAATGGTTTAATTAAAAAATTAATATAAGACATCTTTATTAATCATTAAAAAAATTTATGGAAAAAACTAATTGAATTTCCATTTTCAAATCTTTGAAGATATACAAGGTCAAATAAAGCCTCAGTGAAAAACAAAAACAAAACACAACAAAGCCAATAGATAATCGCAAATTGTTTAAAATAATTATAAATATTGTATATTAAATGTTTAGAATAGAAAACTCAAAACAAAGGAAACAATTATTTCAAATAAACACTCGCAATAAACATTCTCGTACACTATAAATTTAGATAGCTTGGAAATAATCTTTCACACTCGCTTGTGATCACAAAGAAAAAAACAAACAAACGAGTTGTTTGATGAAAATAGTTTTTTGGAAATGCTATATACAAAAAAAAAGATCATTATATTATTTTACAATATTTAATTAACATGGTTTCTTAATGGACATAGAAAAAAGATTAAATAAATAATTATTATTTCCCTTATTTGGATCTCCTGAGAACATATGTATTCCAAAACAATTTTGTTATTGTGATTTCTAGGTCAATGTACTGCCAGTTGTATACAACAACAAAAAGTGAATTGAACCATCATTCTTTTGTTATATATTTATTTTGTACATCAGTACAGGTAATAATTAAATTTCTGTTTAACAAAAAACGTTCCGAGTGTAGTCTAAGTATTGTTATTTCGTTTTTAGAAATATTTTTTTATGTGTAAAGCAACAGGTGTATAAAGTTAGTCATTGGTATTTTTCTGTAATTTAGTTATCAAAACTATAATGCCTACCCATACGTGGACATTTATAATTGTAGACATACACAAACACATTAAATTAGTTATAGAAGACCACAATTATTATAATAATTTGTGGTATTTATTTATCGGTCACTGAACGTCAATTTTGTATACCTGCCACCAACACGCGTACACACATACATATGTACGAGTATGAACATTACATTACTACCATTAGTGGCAGTGGCAGAAATTATTTTGTAGTACATATGTATGTACTATATACACTCTTATATTAATCACAATGACAACACCATTTTTGTACATCATCACAAAAAAGAAAAAACATTATTGTTGCATTTTAGAAATACCTTAAATTTAAGTTTACACTAAAATGTTATATAAGATTTGACAAAGGTTTTGGAGATATCATCTAAAATGTTGCTTTTCAAAATTGTATATGTTTAACAGAATGGAACTGGACCGGTAAAATACTTTTAAGGACAAAGAACTATTTATATAAACTGAGAATGAAACTTGTTGTACAATGTTTCAAAAATAACGAAAGTTTGACCGCTACTGTTCGAAAATATCATGCAAAATATAGTCGGAATGGAGCAATTGGTGATGCTAAACGTACTGGACATCCAAAAGCAAGCCGTTCAAATGGCAATATCGAAGCAGTGCATAGTAGAGTGTTGTTGAAAGTCCAGAAGCGTCGTGGCCAAGAAGTGCAAATTTAAAGAAGCTCTCTACAGATCCGAGTTTCCTTTCTGATAAAGTTTAATTAACACAAGAAATTTAGTCCAGGTTTCGTTAAATGGATTATTGAACATCAACAAATTTGTGAACAGAATATTTTTACCTTGATGGCTTTGTTTATCTTCAAACCGTCGCATTTGGAATTAAGAGAACCAACTGCGATTCATCGAAAAAAAATTAATTCACAATGTGTCACTGTTTTGCTCGGATAATGGACTGCTTCTTCGAAAATGAGGTTAGTCAAGCAGTGACTGATACTTGTTCTTAATATCGCAACATGATAAAAGACGACAGATAAGTGGCTTCAAGAACACTGTGTCACATTCTATAAAGCCCGTGAAATTATTCATTTACTGCGTGAGACATTTCCTGGTCATGGAATCTCTCGTTTCGGAAATCAGAATTGGCTCTCTACATTTAAGATCAATCTATTTCTCTTAACAGGGTTAATTGAAATCAAATGTCCATGTATGCTAACAAGCCCACAACCGAAAATCAGCTAGATTATGCAAAGTGGTCATGGAAAACTGCGCCAAATGAGAGCTTATGAGCCAGCAGGGCCGTGGAAACCATTTGCTCGATATGTTCATCCAACCATAACCCCGCCCTGAGTACTTTACGATTCAACAAGAAAATTATAGTCGGCCCAGACCGACTGCACGTTATCCTGTACCGTGCGTTTAGAGATCAAATCTCTTACCTCCAACCAAAATTGAGTATTTTTTTTTTGCCTTTCGGATATGAAAAAGTTCACGTCGGATGCAAAATTTATATGGGGACTAGGTCGAAAAATGAACCGATCCTGACCATATCTGGTAAAGTCACTTAGTTTTTGGTAGAACTATACAAACCAAATTTGAGAAAAATCTGTGCAATATTTTAGTTTTTTTTTTTGATAGATTTAAGTGATGATCGGGAATCAGCTTCATATGAGGTGTATGACTAAAAATTGTCCTATATAGTTTATTTTTGAACTACTGATAAATGGATGTAATAAACAGATACGAACCCAGTTTGATTCAGATCCATATGATAATTTGGATATTATGACCATTTAAGTCGATCTCATAGGAGTCATTTGTGTGGGGACTGGGTCTGAAAATGCACCGATTTTCACCAATTTGAACAGTGTTCATTAGGGCGGATCGATTTAAAAATCGCGAAAGTGACAAGGAAAATCGTATTCTAGGGATCAAAATTAGAAACTTTGCCCGAGGAACTATACCTCTAAAACGAATTCTGATGTCCCGACTTTCGAGCTGTCTGTCTCACTTTGACCCATTTAGAGGGACCCAATCGAGCCCAAATGTATGATTGGCCCCCACTAACTTTGGAGGACCGACCCACCCTTGCCACTGGCACACCCCCTGGAACCCTCCTGGGAGTTCCCCATTTCAAAAAATCACCATTTTTTGTTTAGAATTGCTCTGCTAATAAATATTATTCAAAAAGATCGATCGGATGAGGGTAAATAACTTCTAGATCACTCCGTGACTATGAGTGACTATGCGTGACTCTGCGTGACTACCCCAAAATTAATCTGTAGTCACAACAAGACTATGGGCCAAGTTTCAGATCAAATGCATGAGGGGGAATGGGGTTGCCCCATGGCGGACAGACAGACAGGTCAAAGGTCGGGACATCAGAATTCGTTTTGGAGGTATGGTTCCTTGGGCAAAGTTTCTTATTTTGGTCCCTAGAATATGATTTTCCTTGACACTTGAGGGATTTTTTGCCTCCCTACAAATCGACACGCCCCATTGTTCAACCTAATGACGATAGAAACATAAACTAAATTTCATCAAAATATATTCATATTTGCGACCTGTAGTTTCCAAACTTTGCATGGAAACACAGCCAGAAGGACGGACATCGGTTAATCGCCTCAGAAAGGGATTCTGAGTCGATCGGTATAATAAAAGATGGGTCTAGGTCAAATACTTTTGGTAGTTATAAAAATCAGGGGATAATAATAACAATGTAAAATGTGTTGTCTGTTTAATTCAAATCTTGCGTGAAGTTTGGGACACCCTGGACTACTGTGCTAAAATAGAAAGTAAACTTTTCTTATAAAATGTAAAATCTATATTCTTCCATTTCATTGTAATCGCCTTCAAAGTAATTCAATCCAATAAATTATGACAAACATACTTTCCAATCCTCGAAACAGTTCTTAAAGTTGATTACCGGAATGGCTTTCAAAGCCTGCAGCTATTTGGCTTTTGTCTACTCAATCGCTTTAAAGCAATGTCTCCAGAATGACTTTTTATGTTTATTAAATATTCAGAAGTCACTCGTTGTTAAATCAGGCGAATATGGTGGTTGTGGAAGGATATAAGTCGACATTTGATCGAAATGATCTCGATGAACCAATGCAGTGTGAGGTGATGCATTTCATGGCCCAAGATTATGGCTTCCTTTTTGTAAATAGCTTCACGCAAAGGATTCACAAAACTTTAATAATATTTCTCACTAATAGTTTGGCCCGGCGCAAAGTATTCATAATGTGCCACTCCGCAATAAATTGAATTTTTAACGAGATCGTTTCAGTCTTTGTGCACGATATTAGCTTCATTAGTCGGATGTTTCGTGGACGTGGACTTAGGCTTAACTCTCATCATCTGTAATTAAGTCTTTCATCCCGTTGTGGTAGTCAGAAAGTATTATTTTAAAGACATAAATGCTAACCCCTTTAAAAAGATAATATTTTTTGAGTCCCACAATACCATATAAAATGGTGTTGACCGATCCTATTGAAATGTCCACATTATCAGCTAGATCGCCACGATTTTTTTAGCTCAAAATCTTCACTTCCTTGACGTGTTGTTTATGAGTTGATGATTTTATTATCCGGTTAGCTCTGTGCTAGTAATATTTGGTGCGAAAAGTTAAAGCCAATGCAGGTTTGAGAAAATGTAAAGCCTAAAAAGTTCCAGACAGAAACGTTGAAAGAAATTTAGAAGCTATAAATAAAGCACTTAAAGCGAAATCATGTTTCATAAAAAAAATATTCCAGCTGCATACTCGTTATGGACAATGAAACGATTCGCAGCTAGCCGTAGAAAATTGTTATGTTGCTACTACTCGAGGAACTGTCGCTGATAAGTTCACCGCTCAAAAGCAGATGAAATTTCCTAAAAACAATATAGAAGTTATGAAACAAGTCAGCTGTTACAACAGGCTTTATAAATACAGAAACACAATGTGTTTACATATTTTTTCGGCAAGAATAGGACCAAACTATGTTTTTTTTTACCGGCTCTTGTGAAAAGAGAGTTGCAGATCATAGAGAAAGTGACCCAATACATGGGAAATTTTATTGAATTTGTTTAGCCTTCATCAACAATTTAATATGTATAACTCCATTTTGGACAAAAATGGATATAAGGAATTTCTCAAATGACTGATTCAATTATAAATTTTGTCACTTTTTGTAAGCTTTTATTCGATTTCACTCCTTACTTGCCAAAATTGATAAATACGCGAAGTTTGTATTTAGGAGCAGGGCTGTGCAGTCGTCAAAAGAAGGTCCAACTCCGACTCCACCCGTTGAAATTTTTAAGGTTAGAATCCTACTCCAATTCTGACTCCGATGCTAATTATGCTGTGGGTAATTGATTCTAGTGAATCAATATAAATTTTTTTTTTTTAAATATTTTATTTATTTTATTAAATCTTTTAATAATAAACAAAATATTATAAGATCGGAAACTTAAAATAACAGAACTTCAATAAATTAATAAATAACTCTGCATTTGTCTTTGGAAATAGGATAGCCTTAATAATATCTGGCTTCGCGGATGCTCTCAAATCGGATCTCACTGAGTGCAGAAGGTAATACTTCTGCGGAAACTTGCTTCAGTGGCAATGCCGAATAATCGCAAAATACTTTGGAATTGCTCCTATTTTGCTAAATCAGAAGAACGGTGAAATTTCTCTACCTCCTTTAATGCCTGGTAAAAGTCTATTTTGAATGTAGCTAAGACTGTTGGAGTTTCTGCGTCTCCGCTACTCTCTACTAAATTGAAGCGACGACACTTGGACTGCTCCTGCTCGCCTAATTTTTTTTGCAAAATCATCATGTGTACTACATGGAGTGAAAGCCCTGTGGCCTAACAGAGAGATGGCGTGACAAGTGCCAATTTTTTCTGTTTATTCACTAGGGCCAACTGTTCGAAAAATTTTTTCAAAATGACATTTCATTAATTAGAACAAAGTTACCGTTACAAAAATTATGCTGCTTTTAAAGTTTGAAAATAAAATGGATTGTAGATTTTCGTGTTTTGATTAAACATTTTTTTTGGTAGGAAAAAATACTGTCTAAGCCAAAGAATGGATTGATAAATATTATGGTGTATCTTCGGTGTCATATTCAAGGTGGTATTCCGAATCTAAACGTGGTCGTACGAACACAAATGATGCAGATCGTCCTGGTCGTCCAAATGAGGGAGTTACCGAAGAAAATGTAAGAAAAGAAGGTTGCATTGGATGATCGAAAGTTTAAAGTGAGTGAGATTGCTGGCATCATAAAGATATCAACAGAGCGAGTTCGGCATATATTACATGATTATCTAAATATAAAAAAGCATTCTGACTGATGGGTGCTGTGATTTTTAACAGCTGAACAAAAACTGAAACGTGTTCATGATTCACAGAATGCTTTGGAGATTTTTTAAGTGAATTCAACTGAATTTTTACGTCGATTTATAACAATGGATGAGGCATGGATTCATTATTATACACCGGAGTCGAAAAACAGACAGTCTGCGGAGTGGTTACAAGTATGCGAAAGCCGACCAAAGCGGCCAAAGACTTAACAATTAGCTGGAAAGGTAATTGCCAGTATTTTTTTGGCATGCACGTTATATAATATTTATTGACTCCTTGGAGAAAGGAAAAAAATAACTGCCAAGTACTATGTTGAGTTATTGAACAGATTCGAAAAATAAATTAAGCCAACTTAAATAAGAAGATAATTTTGGTTTAAGAAAAATTTAAGTCTTTACATTAAGATTTGCTTCCCCACATACCATATTCTCCAAATCCAGGGAAATAGATTTTCCACATGTGAAGAAGTCATATCAGAGACGGAAGCCTATTTTGAAGAGTTTGACAAATCGTATTTTTTCAAGGGTATCCAGATGTTATGGGATCGTTGAAAGAAGTGCGTTTAACTTAACGGGAGATTACGATGGAGAAAACAATTACTTTAAAATCCAAAAAACCGATTTTTCGTTGTTAGGTCACGGAGTTTTCACTCCATGTAAATTTTTATTTAAAAAAAAATGATATAAAATATTTTGTGTTTAAATTAATTATTTGTATGTTTATACCTACACACATGAAGCTCAAAGTCCCCTTTAAGTTACAGTTTTCAACGCAATTCCTTTTTTATACCCGCACCACTGCACAGTGGTGAAATTTGAGTTTTTTCGTTGCAAAAATCAAAACCTTTGAACCAATCGGATATATGATAGATAATTGTCCAACCCATGAAATAAGAATTTAAACAAGGTGCTACCCCCTCCAGAGGCTTGCTTATGGGTTATCAAAGTTGGAATTTTTTAAAGGCATGAAAAAAATCATGTTTATGTTAACTAAAAAACATGATTTCTAACAATTTTAAATTTTTTATGTTTCTTTTTCAAGGTTTTTATGTTTTAAAATTATTATCCATAAATAAAAAATATAGTAATATTTTCCATCAAAGTTGAAAAATAGTGAAAAAATAGACAGTTGGCAAATAGCGATTTACTTGGAGAAACAAAAAGCAAACAGTAAATTTGTTTTTCTATAATATCTATAATATTAATAGGCAAGGCGATTTCTTGTGACCGATGTTAGTGTGTTAGTATTAATCCTATTTTGACCAAATATAGCTCATTTGAAAGGTACTTCTTTTTAGCTGTCCACCAGATTTACAGATTTTTATATTTTAAAATTTTTTTTGGAGTTATGCTCATTTAAAGTTGCAACTAACAAATACATAAAATTATACAATGTTATGCGTGTATTTGTTAAATTTCTTCATGTGTTTGCAAAAAAAATGTGTTTGTTTTCTTCATTCACAATAATAATTGTGTTGAACTGAAAAATAATTTTGGACATAAACCAATAATTGGACATAAATCAATAACGACAACAATCGACATTTAAAATTAAAAAATTACAAAATAAAATTTCCTAGAATTTGCACTCGAAGTTCGAGGTCTGGAATGTGCTAGTACTGAATAAATACGCAAATGAATAGAAGTAAAAAAAAAAATACGATTATTTTAGTTTTTTTATATTCTACCAGAACTGGAGCAAATTGCTTAATAATTGTTTTTTTTTTTTTAAATCCGCAAATCGGTAAAATCTGATTTTATTGAAATTGCCTAAAACTTTTTTTTTTTTTTAAATCCGAAAATCGGTAAAATCTGATTTTATTGAAATTGCCTAAAAATTGTTTTTTTTTTTTTAAATCCGAAAATCGGTGAAATCTGATTTTATTGAGGGTAGCAAATATGTTGTCTTTGAATAATTTCCTATAAAATGAGTTTATTCGAAATTTCGTAAGTGGACATGAAAGTTTTGATTTGTGCAAATTTCAAAGAATTTTTTTGGCAAATATTATAAAATTTTTTTGAAATATGCATGAACGTGCACTAAAGAAAAATTTTGGAGTCGGAGTCGCGAGTTTTTGCAGCGAATACGAGACTCAACAGCCCTTTTTAATAGTCACCTTTTTATTTGGACATAGTATTGTGTAGCATCTACGGATGACTTTCTGAAATAAAAATACTTTGAATTGAATAAACATGAACAAATAATTCAAAATTGTATTTGGTATTTCGTCCAATGCAATATATGTATAGAAAGAGCTTTCCCTTTTTAAGCTGTAATTTCCACTTGGCTTTAGAAAAATTATTTCTTTAGTTCATTAGAAATCCATGAAATCCATACTACAAAAAATCTTAACACAATTCTTTTAAAATATTTTTTTAGTGCTTCACATGAGACAAATCTTAATAAGTATGGGAAAATACTTAAGATAAATTTATTTATGTATGAAGTTTTTAAATTCAACAGCAATTCATAAATAAACATAAAAAACTTCTAATAACTCTTTTTTTTTTCAAAACTATGTTACAAATAACGAATATCATGTATTCATATTATTCCCATACAGAATTCACATGCTCTTTTAATATGATGTTACAAAAAAAAAGTCAAACTTCAACCACTTTACTCCGCCTTAACTTCTGTAGTAGAGAAATACTCGTATACACAAAACGTTATAAAAAATAACTTCTGAATTATTTTGTTGAAAATATTACAAAAGAAAAGAACATAATAATAGTGAAAAAGAACAATGTCATAAATGTTGTATGAAGTAATATGAAATAAACTGCATTATCATCCTGATTATTGTTAAGTATTGTTATGAGCATGTTATGAAATTTGTAATTTCAAAAATACTGTGTTTTATGTTTTTGATAAAGTACGAGGATGTACAAAGTACATAGAGAAAACATAACATTTTTTCATCTGATATGATAAATATTTTGATAAATGGTATTTTTGAATCTTTTTTTTTTTCATTATTATTTATGTATGTCTAGGTTAAATATGTGCCTACTGTTTTTTGTTTTTGTTTGTTTTTTTTTCTTAACTCGTAAATTCTTAGAATTTTATTGTGCTTAATGTTGTAATTCTGACATTCCATTTTTGTGTTACACATAAAATTCTATAATGTTTGCTTCAACAATAGATCTTCTGCTTTTATAAAAAAAAAAATGAAGTGATAAGGTGAATGGATAACGGGTTATTAAAAAGTGTTGCACGCAACCTTTAAAAAGTGTCTTAGCAATCTTTAAAATCTCATTTCATATTTGGAAAAATCGGAATGTTATGCTATATTATTAGTGAATCAAATTAAAAATTTCCTAATCGACAACATGCCCAACGTAATTTTAAAATCCGTACTAAATTTGAATGGAAACGGTGAAGAATTTTTTTTTATTTATAACTCACTGAAGGTTCCTTTTCGATCATGATGAAATTTATTTATATGATAAAGTGGACAAAAATATACCAAATTGCACCAATTTGGGTTGAAATTAAAGTTATAAAATTATATACAGTAAGTGACAATACAATGGAAACTTTTAAAAAATATATAAAATTAAAAACTCTTTTATTAATATAAAAAATTTGCATTTACTTTAAAAATAAAAAAAATTAATATATTATTTTTTAGTACTGCTTCACAAGCCGAGAAATTGAGTCAATTAAATTCTTGATGATATCCATTGGCATTTTTGGATATTCTGAATTATCTGCCTCTATGAGATCTGTCTTGTTTGTGTAGTTCTGTGTCAGTATCTTTTGAGCATCTTTTACTAAATGTTTTGGATCCATTCCTTAGCTTGAAAAGCTTAACAATTTTATTTGTTCATTTTGGGTCTAGTGTTTTTCGCTATCGTCGCACAGTGGGGCCAAATGCATGAAAAGTGGCGATTAATTCATAGAAGTCATAATTTAAAAAAAAAATATTTTTTATTAATGGATATTTATAAATACATAAAAAACCAACATTTAAAAAAAAAAACAGAGTGAAAAAACACATTTTTTAACCCTTTATGGGCCATTTTGTGTTCTGTAAAAAATCCTCTTTTTTCACATTTTTTGCTGTAACTTTGGAACGGTGCGCTATAAATTATTCAATTAAATTGCAAATTAAAGCATACTAAATGTACTGTAAGAAAAATAAGTAATATTTTTAAAAATAATAAGGAATAAATATTTTATATGTATTTTTATTAGAAAATTTTTAAATTAAAATCATACCTTTTTTCTCGAAATTTTAAAATTTTGCTCAAAAATGAAACATTTGAGAATCTAATTGTTTTTTTTATTGATAAATAACCATAAACACACTATTTAAAAAAAATTTAATTAAATTCGGTTATTCTATTTTTATACCCTATACCACTATGTGGTTTGGGTATAATGGTTTTGTGCTGCTGTTTGTAACAACCAAAAATATTTGACCTAGACCCATCTTTAATTATACCGATCGAATCAGAATCATTTTTTGAGTTGATTTAACAATGTCCGTCCGTCCGTCCGTCCGTCCGTCCGTCCGTCCGTCTGTGTGTCCATGTAAAGCTTGTAATCAAACTGCAGGTCGCAAATATGAATATATTTTGATGAAATTTGGTATATAAGCTTTTATCGGCCATGGGATGAACGCTATTGAAATTGGTGAGAATCGGTCCATGTTCAGACCTAGCCCCCATACAAATTACCCCTATGAAATCGACATAAATTTCCATAAGATCCAAATTGTCATATAGATCTTACTCAAATTGGGTTTATATGCGTTCATTACATCCATTAATGAGTAGTCCAAAAATGATCCCCTTGGCCCCATATAGGGCTGCTTCCCGATTTTCACTTAAATCTATTAAAAAACAAAAATATTGCACTGATTCTTCTCAGATTTGGTTTGTATATATTTTTGCAAAATACAAGAGACTTTTCCAAACATGATCAGGATCGGTCCATTTTTGGACCTAGTCCCCATATAGATATAGCATCCGATATCAACTTTTTCATATCTGCAGCCAAAAAAATTAATAAAAATCCCACTCAAATTTGGTTTTTGCTTATTTTCTATGTCCAGTTAGTTGGGCCTAAGAGATAGGGTTTCTAAACGCATGGTATAGGGTATCGTATAGTCGGTCTAGACCGACTATAATTTTCTTACTTGTTTTTTTTTTTTTTTTGAAAACAACAATTTTTTATTATAATCATTATTACCTTCAATGTTAGTATTTACTTCACATTCAATTTCATAATCATAAATTAGTTCGTTACAATAATCTTAATCTTCATCTCCATCTTCATCTTCATCTTCATCTTCATCTTCATCTTCATCTTCATCTTCATCTTCATCTTCATCTCCATCCTCATCTCCATCTTCATCTCCATCTTCATCATTGCTATTTTGATTGCTGGGAAGTACAAGCAACTCCAATGCAGATTTTGGCATTAGCTCTTTTTTCTTTTTAGAACTATTGTTCATGCTTGTTATAAACGGATCTGAACTTAAGAGAAATCTATTAAAGATATCTTCCATTGTTTTTTCTCGACTGCATTTACGGGCAAAATTAAAACTTTACTCGTATGATGCATGTATATGACCAACAGTTATTATGTAGGACTCAAATAAATGACAATAATAAATAGGGATGGGAGCGTGACCTCCTTCAATTTTTCAAAATAGTGCACTTGTGCCATATACAATTTTCTAATAATTTAAAATTAACAAATGTTTAAGTAAAATTCATTGAAATATCATAAACACATGTAAAATAATTTAATTAGTTTTATTCATAGTAAATAAACCCAACATACGCAATCACGTGAGCATGCGTAAATTAAAGTTACTCACGCCCCCATCTCTAATTAACAACACATTTTTTAGCTACAATAACAACTACTATAACGAAAATAATGCCAAAACAAAGTAAAAACAACTTGATGTTTTGTTTTTTTTTTTTTTTCATATTTGTGGATTTTTAGCATCTTGAGTTATTTCACAAAAACAAGCATAACTCAAAAATCGCAAAAAATCGCAAAAAAATATTTTGGGGTTTATTAGTTGAGATCTGATATTATAATACTATATAGACGATTTTACGCAAGCTCACGAACAAAGTTGTTGAAAGTCCATATATAAATCAAAAATAGCCCATTTTTGGGCTAATTTTATTTTATTAACTTTTAATATTTTTAAAACATTTATTTAAACAAAAAAACATGTACTATATAGTAAACTACCCGAAGTTGACGGTTCCATTATAAAAATTTAACTTTTAGAAGTATTAATAGAAAAAATTATCAATTGAAATATCAAAATTTCCACTTTTTTTCAATATGCACAAAAAAAATAACAATTATTCAACTTTAAGTGCTCACTTCAACTAAAGCAAACAACTTAAAAGTATAATTTTTGCAATTAGTGATGCAGAATTTTATCCACTTTCACCCGGTACCAAACACGATCATGAATTTTAAAGTTCATATTTTGAATTAATCGCCACTTTTCATTCATTTGGCCCCAATGTGCGTCGTCATACAAACGTTCTTCGATCATGGCCTCTTAGACTAAACTTGGATGTATCTAAAAATAGAATTGTATTCCAATTCCATCTTTTCCAAAATTTATGCGAGTCAGACGATTTTTCTTTGATTTCAGTGGTTTCTTCACAAAACGATAACAACCAAGGTCAACCTCAATTGCTCGTCGTGAAATAGTTTGAGCACATATTTTTGGTTTGAGATTGTGAATTACCTCTTTTAGTAGCATTTTTGAATATTTTGTAAACCCTCTTGCTATTAAATTATCATGTCTCTGACTCGTTTTACGGGGCCTGTCACCTACATATATGTTGAGTCGTCTCGATAAATTTGAAGTTTTTGATTTTTCCATATTTCTCACAAATTTTCATTTGCGTAAGACCAGCAGTAAAATCTTTTATTATTCTGGTTTGTGACTCTTTACAAAACTGAATTCTTGCCATTATCTTGTAATAATTAATTATAAGATAAAAACATTGAAATGTACAATTGTCGTTAAACCGCAGTTGAAAGCAGACGTCAGAAACTATAAATATTTAAATATCGTTTCAGATTTTGTACATTTTTCTTCATACCATCTTCTATTTTTATTGTTTTCATCAATTGCGGTACAGAAGTTTGAAAGTTTCCATTGTTTTGGTGTCACTAAAAAATATTTCTTTTTTGTTTATATACATTTAATTATATTTTTTTGAAACAAAATTGTTATATTTTGATTGAGTACACACCAAAAAGCGATTTCGCAAAAAATATTTATAGTTTTAGAACTTAACGCGAAATTATGTGGAAAAAAAAATTGGCAAAATTCAGAATTTTGTAATAGTTTTCAATGTATTGTAACCGAGTTCTTCAGTTTTTTTTATTGAAAAAACTTTCGAATTATTAAATTAGTCCCTCAGCATGTTAGAACCGATTTGATTGGGATATTCCTTTAGAAAAGTATAGAATACTACATTGATAACATGTTGATTACTTTGTGTCCGTGAGTACTTCACACTGTACATACTACCTCGCTTACTATATAGTTGAATCACAAACATTGTTTAGAGAAAGGGTGTTAAACCAAATTTGAGTCGCATTGTTATTAATTTTTTTGCTTGCATATATGAAAAATTTATATCGGATGCTATATTTTTATGAGCACCAGGTCGAAAAATGGACCGATCCTGACCTTATTTGGTAAAGTCAATTAATTCAAAAAAATATATATACAATGCGTTTAGAGACCGTTTCTCTTAGGCCCAACTAATTGGATATAGAATATAAGCATAAACCAAATTTGACTGACATTGTCATAAATTTTGTTGCTTTCGGATAGTTCTTATCGGACGCTATATTTATGTGGGGACTTGGTCTAAAAATGAAATTTTTTGTATATAGATACAAACACAAACCAAATTTGAGAAAAATGTGTGCAATATATTTTATTTTTTTTTTTTAAGATTTAAGTAAAGATCGGGAATCAGCTTTATATGGGGGCTATAATTAAGAATTGTTCTACAGGGTTTATTTTTGGAGTACTGATTAATGGGTAAAATAAACATAAACAAACCCAATTTGACCGAGATAAATATGATAATTTGAAAATTATGGCAATTTAATTCAATATCGTAGGGGCCATTTGTATGGGTCCTAGGACTGAACATGAACCGATTTTCACCAATTTCGAAATCGTTTATCATTTGGCCGATAGAAGATTATATACTAAACTTCATCAAAATATATTCTTATTTGCGACCTGTAGTTCGATTACAAGGTTAAGATGGACACACAGACGGACGGAAGGAAGGACATCGTTAAATCGGCCCAGAGAGTGATTCCGAATCGATCGGTATAATAAAAGATGGGTCTAGATCAAATATTTGTGGTAGTTACAAACATCAGCGCAAGCTCATTATACCCTAACCACATAGTGGTATAGGATATAAAAAACATATAGCCCGGGAAGCAGCTTTATTGGGGGGCTACGTCTAAGAATTGTCCTACGGAGTTTATTTTTCGACTACCGATTATTGAGTAGAATAAACACACGCAAGCCAAATTTGACCAAAATGTATATGAAATTTAGAACTTATGTCGTTTAAGGTCGATCTCACCTATACGGTGACGTTCACCGTATGGCCGATAAAACCCTATATAACAATTTTTATTAAAATATATTCATATTTACGATCCGTAATTTGATTACAAGTTTTTCGTTGACACATCGCTAGATCGCTAGATCGACTCAGAAAATGACGAGTAGAGCAGTATAATAAAAGATGGGTCTAGATCAAATATTTTTGGTAATTACAATCATCAGCACAAACTCATTATACCCTTTTCACGTAGTGGTATAGGGTTTAGTTATAGAAAATTGTACCAATTGAGGAGAAAATTAAAGATATAAAAATATACATCATTGACAAAAGACTTTCTAAATATCATATTAATCTTCTCACCATGTTGTATTCGATTTGAATAGCACATTGATAACATGTTGCTGACTTCGTATCCATGAGTACTCAAACTCTACTCACTATAAGACTTGCTATAAGACCACTTTATAATAATAAGGCTTTTTTGGTGTTATATTTTCTTTGTTTTCTGTCTCCAAATAATTTTTTTTTCGTAGTGGAAATCTAATATAAAAATATATGATAGACGTACATAAGTGAAACAATTTTTTTTTAATATTTCAAATCATAGATACAATATTTTTATACATCCCAGCAAAACTTTCCATTACAAGTAATGAGCTTTAGAATAAGAAATCAAAAGTGTTCAGTAGTTACCTTTTCATTACGAAACCATTATTTTAACATGGGGGTGTCATTGGAGGAAAGGCCTTACCGGCACCTTACTAAGTACTGATGCAAATAACTAGTTTCTTTGTAGGTAACAAGAAGGGTTTTGAGTAATTTGTTACATGAAGGGAGTAAAGTAAATTTCTGAAAAAACAACACATTGGCACCGTACAATCTGTTGTAAGTAATGTAAAATTTAACAGCTTTTGCTGTGTTATTTGTCCAATTATGACTATCGCCGCGAAATAGTTTGTTTCATTCAATTTAACACATTATTTAAAGTTGTCATTACCAGTAAGTATATTCATAACTATTATGTTGAAGTCCTTACATTTAGCTTGAAATAATTCAAAAGGTATGGAGTTAACATTACCATGTAATGCAAACGGTAATAACTAATCATTACCAAGGTTTTGCTGGGATGGATTCAATCAGTAAGTAACAAAAATTAAAGCACGCAAAATCAATAGCATATCCGAGTACTCGAAATGATTTTTAAATAAATGCGTTTTATTTGATATGCTTCCATTTCATGTGCCTTGTCCAGCAGGCAGCTACTTTTCTTATGCTCAGTGGAGACGTGATCTTTATAATTTTTGAGGATATTTCTTACACTGCCACTCATTGATGCCAAGGTAAATTGGGCACATTATTATCATATAATTTTTCATTTACTTTAATTATTTCTTTCCTAACGATTTCGAAAACGACAAAAATTTCTAAAATATAAAAAGTACATTTAAAAAAATGTCAATGTGAGCTTTTTTGTTGTTGTTGCTCCAAAACAATATCAGTGCATATAAATACAAGTTTAGGTAGAGAGGAATGGCAAAAAATAACCTTAATTTTCGCAACCTAGGCTTTAAAATATTGAAAATATATAAAACCTTCTATTCGATGTCCGTAAAATGGGTTTACATATCTGCGGGCATGGCTTTAAAGATAACTATGATAATTTCTGTTGCCCCACAAAGTTTTTGTCCCATCTGATATTATATATCATTGGAAAGGTATTTGAATTATTTATAAAATAAGATATGAGATATTCGTTGTTTTGCTTTTGTTGCTTTTTATTTTAATTTTTGATGATGAAAAAGTGTCTCAAAGACACCAAAAGAAAAAAAAAAAAATTTAACAATTAAATAAAGAACAGAAATTTTAAGTATTGTGTCTGTTTTCAGTAGAACCAGATTTTAAAATAATAACACAAGTCTACAAGATTTACAGAAGCCTGTTTTTCTAATTTCTAATAAATGTCTCATTAGAATGACGTTGTTCGCTTGATGCCAACCAGAAATATTTATAGTATTAGTTTGAAAATAGTTAAAGCTACTCAATATCCCGTGATACTTTGAGTGGAGATTTCAAACATATTTTTTTTTAGTTTACAAAACCTCATTTAAAATGAAAATGCTCAGAGTCGGAAGCCATTGCAGCTAGTACTCCTTATCCCAAATTAATTATTGTAATTGTATTATTGTAATTAATAAATAAATAAATAAATAAATAAATAAATATTTTTTTTTAACGTCAACTTTAAATGATTCAGCGAATCTTACAGTTATTATAAACTGAAGAGAAATTGTAAGTATATATGGGAATTTGTGTAGTAAAAAAATTTATAAAATTTAAAAATAATTTCATCATAAGACGTACACAGATATGAGAACTTAGCGCTTTTCGCGCTAGATTTAGCGTTTTTTTCATTTATTAGCTTCTTTTAAAAGCGCTCAATTTGTGCTTTTCGTATTTCATTTTCAGTGCTTTTAGCGCTGTTATTGTTAAACAATATTATACTTATTTGAACAACTTCCCTCTAAATAGAAACTTTTCTGCCAAAAATATTTTTAATTGGTTCGTCAGTAAGACAAATATTATAAAAGATATGTTAGCTGATTAATAAAGATTCAGATATGTCAAGAATAGTAATGATTGTAACACCAGCTAGACGGCTTAGAGAATGAGCAATTAGACCAATTTTTAATATGCGGCTCAATTTTATCAGAATTGCAAAAAACTTATATCGGGTTTTAAAAAGTTTGGCAAATATGAGAATTGCAACTACGCGTAAAATTGATTATTTGGAGGATGACTGCGATCCTATACTTAACGAAATTTGCTGTTTAGGTTAAAGTTTTGAAAAGGCCTGTTTTAACAATAATGTTGAAGAATCGGGCAAAAAATTAAAAAAAACGCAAGTAAATTGAGTTCACTAAATCGAACATATTCTCTACAATTTAAAACTACGTAAATTGAAAAGCGGATACAGAGCTAATTTATTTAGTATGCTCTGCCACGCTTCGCTACGACTTACCGAGACTTAGTGATATGTTTTATTTATTGTACACTCAAAATATACATTTTTTTTTGGTGATATATATACACATATACAATATATATTTTTTTCATTCGGTGCAACAATGATTAATTTTTTCGGCGTTCCTCCTCTGGAGCAAGCAACATATATCTGCCCATGAGAAGATCATGAATTTTTCCAATTAAATTCGGCAACACTTAACTATTGCCCTTGAATTTAGAATATCATATGGGAATTTTTCATTTGAGCGATATTTGATTTCGTCCATTTTTGATTTCGAAGATTTTTGTTTTTGTCGATTTTTGTTTTTCTAGATTTTCCGTTTTGGCGATTTTTTATTTTTGATTTGGGCGACTTTTTAATATGGAAATTCCACCCACATTTTACACGACTGCTTACATTGCGAATTAATTAACCTGTCAAAAGCTTCAAGATTGTCGCTTTCATAGTAATTTATATTTTTTGTATATGAGGTGCCACGCCTGCTAATCCTATCCCGCCTATTTGATATCTGACTAATCACATTAATATCTGATGGACTCGTAAAAGTGTCAAGCTTTCCCTTTTATAGTACCCCATTACTATGGGCGGTTGCACACATACTGCTCCGAGCACACCCATTTTTGTTCGACTGATCATACGAATAACTATTACAGTAGTCCAAATATAAGACATTTTATGTTTACTTTGTATCGGAGGTGCCACGCCCATTGGTGCGATCCCACCTATTTTTTCCCGATTTCTCTCATTAATAATATATTTGCAAAGCTGTTTCTGTCATATTACTCGAGATATATAATATTATTACTTCGTATGGGAGGTGCCACGCCCACTTATCTGATCCAGCCCGTTTATGGCATAGCTACTAACAGTAATAATAGATGACCTCATACAAATTTGCGAAGCCCTCTCTGTCATCGTAATCAATTATGTGATATTAAAAGTCCACTTTATATGGGAGGAGCCACGTCCACTAAAAATATCATAAAAATTTATAGCCTATGTCCGTCCTTCAGAACCATTCGAAATATTGGAAGTAACATTTTTAAATTAAATAAAAAGTTACGGGGATTACCTCCTACAAACAAGCAAGCAATATTAGTATAGATTAAGTACATAGCTTCAAAAACTCAATCAATAAATTCACGTAATTTAAAAACAAAACAAGGAACAGGATGTCTTTAAACACTGTAAGTTATCTAATCTATAATATTAATAGGCTAGGCGATTTCTTGTGACAGATGTTTTGTTCTACCGTTTTATCCCGATTTTGACCAAACGCATATTATTTGAAAGGTATTTCTTTTTAGCCAGTTTGCAGATTTACCGATTTTTAAATTTTTTCCTTTATTTTGAGTAAATTGTATTTAAAGTTGTTACTAACACATATAAAGTTGCTACTAACACATATATATGTGTGTGTTTATTAAATTGGTAATGTGTTTGCAATAAAAATGAGTTTGTTTTTGTGTTGATTTGTGAATGGGCTATATATAACTGATTAGCATACTTTTAGGGTCTTTATTTAATAAAAAATAAAATTTCCTAGAATTTGCGCTCGAATTTCGAGGGCTGGAATCTGCTAATACACATTAAATAGGGACTAAAAACGCCTGTTGTGTTAATTATAAACTTCCATAAAATGTTTCTATTGAAATTAATTTTCTTCAAACAAATAAAAAAATCGTGTGAGCCCGATCACAGGGCAGAGGTGTAAACATCTAGTAATTAAAGATTTTTTTATGGCACCTTTTTAAAATCAAACAGAAAGCGTCATCTCTGTATCACTTATAGCAAACAACTGCAGGGGCTCTGCTAATATAAAAATATTTTTTATGATTATTATTTCAACTTCTAATTTTCCTTTTTTCGGTTTTCATTTCTTATTTTTCATTTTTCATTTTTAATTTTTTATTTTTCTTTTTAGTTTTTCAGTTTTCATTTTTCATTTTTCATTCTTAATTTTTAAATTTTAAATTTTTCATTATTCATTTTTCGTTTTTTATTTTTCATTTTTTATTATATATTTTTCATTTCTCATTTTTAATTTTTTATTTTTAATTATTTTTTTTTTTCATTTTTCGTTTTTCATTTTTTATTTATTTTTTTTTAATTTTTAATTTTTCATTTTCCGTTCTTAATTTTTTATTTTTTATTTTTCATTTTTCACTTTTCATTTTTAATTTTTTTTTTTTCATTTTTCGTTTTTCATTTTTTATTTTTTATTTTTTTTTTTCATTTTTATTTTTTCATTTTTCGTTTTTCATTTTTATTTTTATTTTTTTACTTTTCATTTTCATTTTTATTTTTAATTTTTTATTTTTAATTTTTTTTACCAATACAGTCATAAGTCACACGATTTTGACTTACGTCTTATATGTTACGCTGTTTTTGAGATTGTATTTTGAAGTATAGATGTTTGCGTCTAGATGTTTGCAAATCAAAAATTAAAATTTTTTTATGCAAGAAGAGGAAAGAAATATTATTGATATGATTGATATACACCTCAAAACATCCCAAATTTTTTAAATATATCGTTTTTTTTATCGATAAAAATAACTTTATATTTTCTGAACAAATTAACGCATTTTAGAGCTTTTAGGTTCATTCTAATTTAGTGCCTTTTAGCGTTTCTGAAGCACTGTTTTGTGCTTTATGCTTTGAAAAAGTTGGAATTGCTGAGAGCAGACGTCCAAATTATTATTATTATTGTTAAATTTTTAAAATATTTTTTTTTTAATTTGTTTTATTGCCAAATGGCAAAATAAGGCCAACTAAGTTATGTTTATTTATTAATTTAAAACTGAAATTAATTAAATTTTCCAGAATGTAATTATTCAAAAACACAAATCAAGATTTCAAAAAAGATTTCAATAATACTTTAGATTATCCTAACAATGAAATTAGAACAGTGTGTTCGTAAGAAATATCCTAAATGGTGCTATCATAACTCTTTTTTATTTATTTTAAAAAGTGTTTGTTGACAAATAACTACACTACGCATTTAAGGGTTAACGTTATTTTATTATTATTAATGAAAATATTATCATTTTGTAAATATTTAATGATTATTTATGTATTTACAAAATTTGTATTGTTATTATTTATTTATTTTAATTCATACATCGTTTCTTTTTTTGAAATAATTTATTAACCATTTTCTTTGTTTCTTTTTTGTTTTCAGTTACAAACGCATATTAACGGATGAAAAATTAATACAGGCATTTTAAATGTCTGCAAAGATTCATAAATCCAATTTACTTCTGAAAAGATTCCAAAACAAATAAATACAAAAAAAATTGGATTAACAAAAATAAAGAAAAAAAAAAAAAAACAAAGAAGAATGAATCAAATCAAAATGAATTTCACACCCACAATATTTTTAACACAGCTACTGGCGGCCATGCAAGTTTTAATGACACTTGATATGCCCTTGAGTACAACGATGGCGTTGCCTGTTACATCGAAGCCCATTGAGAGTACGGTGGAAAATTTGGCCTGGCAAGCATGGATTGATTTACCACCAGAACAAAAACAACAAGTGAAATCACGTAAAGTAACACCAAAATCTATATTTACCTTACCAAATCGCATTGATTGTCCAGAGGGTCACAAACAAGTGGATACGAAATGCATTCCCTTAGTTATAGGCACCAATGCGAATCTTATAGCTGCGAACTATTTAACAATAATTGCCGGCAATTCTCCTACAGACGAACAATACGATTACGATGATGTGGAAGAGGTGCAATTTACCTTTAATCCTGAAATGCAGATAGGCGACGCTGAAAAGGCGGTAGATGGTTTAACTGTGGAACTAACACCACCCTCCAAAGATGAACCGTTAAAATTTAATATATTTGAAAATAAATTTAATATTTATCATGAAGAACCATTTGAAGATTATTTGTCATCCATATCAAATGAGGCCAATGGCAGTGTACCAGGCTCAGAAAAAGAGAGTAGTGTAACAGGCAATCTTACATTAGCTAATTCCAACTCAAATTCTACTTTGAATATAATGGCCATTAATGATTTGGTCAGTGAACCTTCAAATAAATCAGAGAGTAGTATTGCCATACCGAAGTCGGGAGAAACAATTACCACGCAATTGTATAGTGACTTTGCCGAGAGTAATACCAGATCAAATAATTCCAATTTCAAAGTGAATGCGATATCGTTGCCAGCTTCAGGCTTTGAATTACAAAGAACTCATAAGTTGTCAAGTGTGCAAAAAGATCAGCCAATGCAATTGATAACAACGGCCATGGATTCAGAATTAGAACATCAAAATGAAAAGCAACATCTACAACAACAAGAACATGATATACAAACTTTATTACAAACCGATTCTTTGTTGCCCCTTGTACATCAAGCAACAGCAACAACGATGTTAAATTCTCCATTGCCCGAAAGCTCATCCCTCACGGCTAACGCTACGGCGGATCACAATGAAAGCTCTTCAAATTCTTTATCATTAAATATTGGTGACGATGACGACATGACTACTTTACCGAACATAATGGAACAGGAAATGGACAAAAAAGGCGAGAAGGTAGAGTATACAAGAAGTATTACCATGAATCCTTTAATATCAGATGACGATGACAGTGCGATGGAGGATGTTAATGAAACAACCTTGGAAAGTATAACGAATGATGAACTTGCTGACACTACTACGATCATACAATTGGATGATACTACAATTATGGAAAATATTGAAACAGCTACATCGTTGTCTGCGTATTCTTCTCCTGTCGATACTTTAGATTTATCCACACAACAACAAGATCTTAAAGAATTGCTGATAAAACAAGAACAAGCTTTAAAAGATTTTGAAGAATTACAACGAATGCGCAAAGGCCAAAAAGATCAACAGACAGTAATGAAGAAATCGAAAGTAGAACCGGTTGAGGTGTTGTCCACAGCTACAACTACAACAAAAACGGCTGAGATGCTAACAACAACAACAACAGCAACAACAATGGATGAATTAATAACAGCAACAGAAACAGTGACACCGTTACTTACAGTCCATAATGAAAACGATAACAATAATAACAATAATAATAATAATGACCGGTTTTACTATCAACACTTTGCCAAACAAGATCTTAAAGAAACATTGCCGATCCCATCTACAAAGCAAAGCACAAGTGGAGACTTAACATTGGCAACAGCAACGACGGCAGCAATTGAAGCCAAGTCAACGACAAAAACAAGTGAAATTGATCTGGCTGAAGAACTACGTTTAATTAATGAATTGGTGAAGGGCATCACTCCAGCAAAAATAACAAACATTAAAACAAAAATGCCAACAACAGCAACTACAACAACAACAACAACTGAAAAAACAACAAGCTTAGCAGATGTCATTAGCTTACATTCGTCGCCAGCTTCCATCACAATGAGTGAAAGTTCAGCTGGAACAATAAAACCCACTTTAACAACATCACAAATATGGTCACAACTTATGCCTCTACTAACGAGATCACAGCCACCTGAAAGGAAGGTAACAACACCCTCCACCACAGAGGAAACGTTTAAAAGCTCCATAGGTAGCTCCACAACAAGTGAGTCATCCTCTTCAGATCGTAGTCATAGAAATAGCAAAATTATTAGAATAAATGGTTTTAATAACTTTTCTTCCATAAAATCCCTACCATCTTCTACCACCTCCACAACAACAACAACAACAACAACAGAAGAACCTTCTTCATCTACCACTTCCACTTCCACGACTCCAACAGCAGATTCATCATATTGGTGGTTACCGGTAGCTTGGCGTTTAGATAAATCTGTTACAACAGAAAAACAACAAGAAACAGAAGCAAAGCCAGAAGAACAACCGTTACTTTTACGATTCTGGTCGACATATCATGCGCCCAAGTCAAGTTAAGCTTACGTTTCAAAATTGTTAGTTTAAAAACGCCTCAAAAGTATTAAAGAAAAACTTTCAAGTTTTATTTAGTCAATGATGGGAAAAAGTTTAAGAGCTTTTAGAATAAAAAATAATCGCAAGAATAAAAGAGTGTGCGTCAAATAACATCAGTACCATTAAAAAGCTTTGATGTTTTTTTGTGAGAGTACTGTCTGGAAAAAAAATTCTACCGAAATTGAGTTTTGAGTAGAAAAATGGCAACAGCTAAAGGCTTCGGAAAGGCTTTTGTTTACGGGTATAAGTTAATTTTCAAAAATTCTTTTTAATATTTTTGCCTTAACTCAAAAAGTTATTGAGTTCATATATTAAAACCTTTAACCTCAAGTTAAATTCTGGTCACTTTAATTAATTATTATCGGTTTTCAAAATAAATTAATTTTGAAATCAAAGGTGTTTTTAAAGTTGAAAAAATAGTGAAACCTAAATAATCTTGTGAACTCATTTGCTTTGGAAAAATTTTAAAATGGACAAGGTTTCTGAGGATGTATAGTTAAGAACAAAAGTTTTGCTCAACATTCTCAGTAGGCTATAGTATCCATATGAAGCTGCTTTATAGATAATTCATTTAAAAAATAATTTCAGCCCTCTTTAAAAAGTTTTATTATTTTAAAAAGGCTTTCCTCCTCAATCCGCGGAAATTCAAAAACCACAAATTTCTATGAAATTTATGAGATAAATTTTTGTATAAACTCTGTTTCTTGTTTATAAAATACTAAAGGATTTTAACCTTTTATCCCATCATCCAATGTCGTTATATATAATCAATATTATGTTTACTTAAGAGATTTTATTTACATATTTTTCAGTCTGGGAATACAAAACAAAAATATATATATATATATATACATATAAATTTTTGGAAATAAAATTAAATATATTTTTTTTTTTGTATATTTGTTATTATTTTATCTTAAGTTGTTGTTGTTTGTATATATTTTTTTTTTTTTTTGTAAAGCCTTAAGATGAATTAGAAGAATAACTTGAATACTTTGTGTGTGCAACCAGTAGCAATATTTATTTGTGATTTCAAAGCCCTTAATAAAACATATTTACATATATAAAAAATTAATATCCAAAAATTATTAATAGGTATTTATAAATTTTTAAAATGTTAAGTGTAAAAAATATATATAAAAAATTACCATTTATTTGTCTGTATATTGTAAGCAAATTCAATTATTATTATTATTTTTCTAATTTTTTCTGTAATGTTTTATTTTTTTTTTATGTAGATTTATTAAGTACCTTTTTTAATCAATGTTTTATGTACAAATTATATAATTTCATATATTAAGTTAATAAACATTTTCTTTTGCAAAAATAAAGCTCAAGTTTCTATACTTCTAAAGAATCTCCAATTTTTGCAGAACAAAAAATTAAAAAAAAAAACTTGCCCAATATCTTCTTGATTACTAAAAAATTAATAACATTAATAAAACTTTTAAGATTTATTTTTTTTTTTTTTGTATACAGTTTAAATCTGTCAAAATTTTATCTTATCCATAATCAAATTTTATTTCTACTACTTATTTTATATGCAAATGAAAAATTTAAAAAAATTTAAAAAAAAAATTCCTTTTAGGCAAAAGCATTTTTATGTTTTTAAAATTATTATTAAACATAACATTCTAAAAATATATCAGAGTTTTCGATTTTAAAAGTTTTTATTAAATTAATAAAAATTATTTGAATATAATAATTGTGTGTATATAATTAAATATTAAGTCAAATTAAAAGTGAGATTTCTCGTTGTATTTATTGTTTATATTATGTTTTCTTAATATAAATTAATATGTGTAAATGTTAATTAACAGTGTATGTATTTAAACCAATTATTAAATTAATTATTTTTTTTTTAACAAAAATCGAAACAAATAATTAAATAAAAAAAAAAATAGTATGTTTTTACAGAATATAAAAGAAAAAATAAATGTTGTTTTATTCTGATAATGATGAGAATTTGAGAATTTAAAAAATTTCGAAAGCTTCGTCAAAAATTTGTATCAATATGAGGTCGGAATTTTGTAGTAGGTGGTTTTTTAGTGTTTACTGGGTCAAAGTTTATTTCGAAAAATTAAAAAATTTTAAATTTCAAGTTATATTGTAAACTCATATTACTAAGTAAAGTCAATAAAATTGAAAAACAACAAGTAAGAGTGTTAAATTCGGCAATTTATTAAACTTAATATCAAATTATTTCAGCAAATTCCTGTTGCACCGTGTGAGTTTTTAACATTTTAGCTTATCAAAATACAATTGTTTGATTATTTTTTTTTAGAGAATTTTAACTGAAATTTATTGATAACATTTGCAGACTTTTGTAAGACATAAGCAAGTCAAGGCGCGTAGCTCAACTTTAAATATTTGTAACTTTTTTTTTATTTTTAAAATGCAATATCTTAATGAAATTTTTTCTAGTTTGTAGTTTCATATATTTTTTATTTAAAAAATTAATAAATTGTAAAACGCGTGAGCAGAAAAAACGTTTGAAGGTTTTAAAATATATCTATTTTTTGAACTTATTTTGAAATTTTGTATTTTTTAATTGGACATAAAAATATATAGAAAAGCAAGGAAAAATAGTCGCATCATTTGCTTTAGATAACATCATCTGTCTTCTTACAGAACAACCAAAAAAATCTGCCCCAACAATTGGCGATCCAAAAACTAATCATGAGTTCAGGCTTTTCGCGCCAACAAATTTTTGCTATTTGACTGCTTGTAGAAAAAAATGAAAATGTCTGCTAGTCTTGAATTTATTCCAGGAAATATTAGTACTGGTTCACAAAAAAATCTTAATTTTCAAGCAATAAAACTTTTTTCTAAAACAATTTCCACACAAATAAACTCTAAATGGCAGAACGCAAATAAATAGAACAAAACTTCGATTTATGAAAGTAAATAGTGATTTGTTGACTCTAGAAATAGATTTATCACAATCTATTTGTGAAATGACCAATTCTTCTTCATTTTCTACCAGCGGAAGGCTAGAGAAAAAATTCTATGAGTGTTCGGAAGTAACTAGAAAAAGAAAAGAAAGAGAACTTTTGAAGACGCCTGATCATAATCAGTTATTTTTAGCAGCCAAAATGAAAATACACTTAGACGGAAAACGAACTTCTGCCTCATCTGTTCGTGAGCTTACAACCGCTTCTACAAAAAGAGGCAAACTTTTACAAAAAAGTAGAATTGTTTCAGATAAACCCATGAGCCTTTCTGTTGATCAAGCATTAGCAATGATAATACTAGATATCGGTTTATCTACACATGGCTACCAATTGTTAAGACAACATACTTCGTCCATTAATTCTAAAATGTTTCCCTGTTATGATTCTGTAAAAAATGTCAAGCGTGCATGTTATCCAAATGGAATAACTGTAACAGAATCATTCGCAAATGTCAGCCTCCAATCACTTATTGATCACACAGTCTTAAGACTTTGTTTGGCCTTAAAAGATTCATTTATTTTAATAGAAGATAATTTCAATGAGGCGACTTTTAAGATCAAATGGGGCTGTAATCGTTACAAGCAAACATTTTCTCAAGAAAATATTTTTAACGAAAGTTTATTTAGCATATCTATGGTCCCAATTGAAATGTCTTTAGAAAATGTAGGTAACAACCAAAAAACAATAATTTGGAAAAATTCTGCACCATCGTCAACAGGATATTGTCGACCTATAAAATTCGTATTTGCAAAAGAGACAAAAGAACTGATTTTAAATGAAGTTAAACAAATAGAAAATCAAATTTTATCTCCCTTGCCAGCTAGGGTTACTGTTGAGCATAAGAAATTTAAAGTTACTACTAAGCTAGTTTTGTGTATGATTGATGAAAAGTTGTGCAATGTTCTTTCAAATTATTCATCATCCCAAGCTTGCTATTTATGTGGGGCTACACCATTAGTTAGGAATAATCAATCCAATTGCAATTTTAAATAAGACAGTTGACAAAAATATGCTGCCAAGTGGCTGGGAAGTGGCTATGAAATGAACTGTGTTGCTTTTGAAAAATATACACTTAAAACCAGGAATCTATATTTGGAAAAGTATCCATGGTATTACATGCCAGTGACTGTACACAAAATACTTTTTCATGGAAAAATTGTAATTGAAAGTTGTATTTTACTTATTGGCCAGCTTTCGGAAGAAGCCCAAGAGGCACGGAATAAGGATTGCAGAAATTACCGTGAAAACTTTACACGAAAAATATCCAGCGAGGACACAAATACGAATTTACTTAATAGGCTTTTAATATCGTCGGATCCATTCATCTGCAGCTTGCGAAACCCCCCAGAAACTAAAAAAGGAATTTTAACACCCACAATTTTGGCTTTGCTGCAAGACCCGGATGTATATTGCAGAAGAATGATATGAAATGTATATGATATTACTTTTCTTATTTTTATATTTTTACTAAACTTTGTACTGTATTTTTTTGAATTGAATTGAAAATAAATTATGGTGTATTTATTTAATGATTATAATGTAATATAAAATGTTATCTTATATAGGAAGTGGGCATCAATTCCGCCCATTTTTCTACAGAAGTTGTGAAGTTAGTCATATATTACCTCTACAAAAATATAGAATATATAGAATGTCAAAACCTCACACTGTGGGTTGATCCGCTTAACAGATGATTTTTGTTTATTTCGAGAGTAGGTCTATAAAGCTCTCTCACATTATTAATTCGCGCTCCAACGAGGAAAGATCGTTTTTGTCTTTTCTATTATTTCGGATAAAAGAAAACACGTTTCGGTGTTTGCTTTTTGGTCATCGTGGTTGTTGATCGGCATGCATTTAGGTTATATACCTATATCCGGATATATGATATAACCTCTCGTTTAATTTAGTTTAAGTTTTTGCAAAGGTAGTGGTTGTGTATACGCGTTAAATCGTGCTATTTGTAGATGGCTGTATAGTTTCTTTTAACTGGCCAAATAATTCTTATTGCGGCATACATACATATTTAAAGGGAGTTTTCACTATTAGATTTTGTGGTAACACAAAATAACACAATACAATACAAAATCTAACCCAGTGATGCCAAATTTTGATTTTGAATAAAATCATGTTAATAAAATATATTTTCATTTATTGACTCCAAATACTACTACCTGGGAATTATCGAACTTAAATTTTTTGGGTATTACCTTGCCTACCATAAAATCAATTTTTGAAATCATCTTGATAACTGGGTCAAATTAGGGATGCCAAACGCAAAAATCCAAATATCCCAAAAATTTTAATTAAAATAATTTGTTACCTTAATTTTCTGAATACAACTTTTCGTCCAAAAAAATTGTGAAAAATAATAAATAAATAACATTCTCATCAAATTGCACTTCATCTATGCAACAATTTTTATGTTCGCAATATTTAAATATCATTTGAGGTTTTCTAAACTTCATTGAATTAAAATTAATGTTTTCTTATCCTCAAATGCTATTAATGTCTCCTGAATTACAATATTTTTTTTAATATCATTAATTTTTTGAATGTGTTTTAAATTGTGTTTTTGAACTTCAATTTGTGTTTAAAGAATAAAGTAGAAAAAATTTTCATATAGAAACAATCTATTCAATTAAAACATAACAATTATCACAATGTTCAATAAATCGCTGATGAAGGCTGAAATGCCAGAAACCGGTCCGATTAAGAATACAGTGCAGTTATGAATTTTTGAAATATATGCTTTCTTCTTCTTTACCACGCACCATTTAAACAAAATTATAATTTGCAGTAATTGCAATATGTCTGAAAAATTACTAAATCTAACAAATAAAATTTATATTTTTAAAATTTAATTGATATCTGCTAAATTTCAAGTTATTATTTCCGACGGTTTAATATGATTTTCTAAAATTCAATTGATATTTTCAAATTTATAATTGGAAATCTGAATTCCATTTTTCACAATTGATATTTTCCTAAATTTGAATGGAAAATTTAAGAGGTGCAATTTTACAATTATGTGATTTAGTAATTATAAACAATTCCTAAAAATTATATGTAATCGCAATCAGATATTTTGAAGGTAAAGCAGAATAATAATTTTATATAACTGTATATATAGCAATATAAGGCAAAAAAAAAAAACACTTTGCTTCTTCTTTACTCAGCTCTGTGTACACTTTTAATATGGTGTTCACACTACGATATTTTGAGGTGTTTTAGCTAATGTTTTGCAAAACAAAACACAGTCGTTCACACTTGATTTAGTGTGTTTAAGTTAAACATTTCAGCAAATTGAACAGCTGTTTCCAAAATAAAAAACAATTGAAAAGTTAAAAATTTTGAAAATTGATAAAAAAATAATATCATTAAATTGGCGGCCAACTACTTAAATTATATTAATGATGAAATTATCAATATAGATGCGTTATTTTCATTTTTGTATTGTATTTTGTATTGTATTTTTTTGATTGTAATGCCACTTTAATAGTGATGTTAAAAAAACAAGGATGCCAACTTGGCAAACATGAGTAATATTGCACTGAACATGCGCAAAGTTAAATACAACTCTGTCATATTTTCGGTTTTTGAGGTGTTTAAGATTTAAACATCTCAATTGAGATGTTTAGCCAACGAAAAAATGTATGGGAAAACATCTTAATTTGACTTGTTTATCACATAAACACTAACCACTTCGCTAAACACTTAAGTGTGAACGCCATATAATATTGTTGTGTTTGATATCTAAATGAAAATGTTGACATTCATGTTAAAATAGAAATAACTATTGCAAAGCTAATTATAACAAAAATTGTGGCGCCATCTACTGTGGCATAGTCACACTGAGCAAAATGCAGTGACCCTCTGTTTGTTAATGCAAAAGAAATGTATTTTCCCTAAGGTATAATTTTATATAAATATAATTATATACCAATTTATTTCCAACATGCAGTTGTGATTGATATACATATATATAATATATGTATATTATTTTATTATTTAATATATCGTCATATGAAATCCCAAAAGCTCTAAGTTACAAAAAAATCAAAATCGACTTTTTGATTGATTATGATGAACCATATCAAAATACACATAATATGTGTGAGTGTCCAACAGTGAATATTTTGCACTGTTAGATGAGTTTATTTTATATCTGGGATGAATCGGAAGGGAATCTTGTAGCATTTACTTTCACCACATGTATCATAAAACACTTAAAATATTGTTTACTTCAGTCACCAGATATTCACAATATTATAATATATTCTGATGGCTGTTTTTATCAAAATCGCAATGTCGTATTGTCAAACGCATTGATATCCTTATGTATTGAAAAATCCATAACAATAGAGCATAAATATTTAATAGTTGGACACACCCAAATGGAATGTGATTCAACACATTCACTTATCCAAAGAAAAATTAATAATAAAAAAATTAATCTTCCATCTGAATTCGTCAAATATGTTACGGAATCTCGAAAGTCTCCATTTCCACTCAACACCAATCACCTTACTCATACGTTTTTTCTGGACTATGATTCTCTTCCTAAGCTTTACTCTTCTATTCGTCCAGGTAAAATTGTTATATTAAATATTAATGACTTGCCAATACAATAAAAATATTCTACAGGAAAAAAAACTGGAGTTCCCACCGTCAACAGGATTCGAGCATTGGGATATGATTCATCTGGAACGATTTATTTTAAAACAAAGATTAAAGAGGAATATGCAAAAAAAATTTTGACAGCGAACATGCTGCATTACATACTTACAGATTAAATATTTCAAAAAAAAAAAAGTGGGAACATCTTAAGGATCTTAAATCCTTTATACCAGAAGATTGCCATGCTTTTTATACTAATTTACCCTATGAAAATTAGCAAAAAAAAACATTGTATAATATTCTTTTTTTGGTGTGAATTTTCTTTTATTTAAAATTTTGTTTTTTTTTTTTTTTTTGTCAATTCCTGTTGTTTTTTATTTTTAAATATAATAGTTAAAAATAATAAGACATTTTATATTTATTCCATTTAATTTAGGAAATAAGAAAACATTTGCTAAAAATTAACGAAACCATTTTTTTATTTGACTTACTCCCTTTTGAGATTTCAGAAAAACTAATATTCAAAGCCCTAAGTTTCATAACTCTGTAAATAATAGAAAAAGTTAATTTTTTTTAAATACTAATTCGATAATAAGAAATAAGTTTAGCCTGAAAAAATGTTTAACAAATTTTGTTTATTTTTCGTTTAATAAAGTTTTTTGCTTCTCCTGTAAAATTTTGTGAATGTAACTTAGTGCTTTTTGGATTTCATATTACGATATGTATGTATTAGCAGTATACCCGCTACGTTGTTAGCGTTATAATTATGTTAATTATTTAAGCCATAATAATATTTGAAATCGATAAGAAATATAGTGTCAGTGACAATACGATGGAAACTTTTAACAATAAATATTTTTGACGACTTGGGCTCTTTTATTAATTTACACATTTGGGCAATTCCAGAAAAAGGTAAACCACGAGTGAAAAATTAAAAGTGCTTAGATTTTTTGTTTTGTTTTCAATAATAAAGCTTAAATGTCTAAACTTTATAAATTTAAAAGCATTTTGAATTTTTCTCATTTCTTGTACGAAATATATCACTTAAAAAAAAAAAAATTTTTTTTTTAGCCGTTTTGCGATTTATATCAATTTCTTTGTACGTGTTTTAAGAGTATTTACAGTAATTTTATTTCTGTTTTTGTAATTTACAAATTTCCTACTAAAAATTCCTTTATGCATTAACACAAGAGAGGGAGATCGGAATTCTTATAACGGAAGTTTTTTAAGTTTGCTTAGACCTATATGTTAATGTAGCGTCCGTCGCCATAAAGAACTAATAATTGTTTTCAGTAGTAAGTAAGCATTTGAAAAGCAACCAGTTTCGGATTTTTAATCGAGCTCCGCGTGGTCTCTCGAAAAGGGAACACATTTATATTGGAAGAAAGCAATTCACAAATTTTATTGTCATTTAAAAGTTGTCGCGTCCGTCGCCGTAAGTACTTAATATTCAATAAAGTAATATCAGTAGCATAAAATTATTATTATATATATTTTAAAGATGGAAAAAGCATTAAAAGAAAAAAAAAGGGAACAAGCGAAGAAACGGCGAGAGAAGATCAGAGAAGATGGTGACAAATGGCAGCTATATAAGATGAAAGAAGCTGAAAGAAAACGAGAATATCGAAAGAAATTGTTGGAAAAAATGAGAAGAGATAGCTCTATGTATAACAAAAAGAAAGAAAAGGACCGAGTTAGACAGGTGATGTTGCGACAGAAAAAGAAAGAAAGGAATGACTCCATTGGTAATTTGGAATTTGAAGCGTACAACTGTAAACAAACGAAGGGGAAAGCAATAAAAAAAGTTGAAGCTGCGTTGCCAAAAGACCCAAATAAAAAGGTAGCTGTTCTCAAATCGTTATGCGATAAGTATATTTCCTCAACGGAGATGACTGATGGTAACTATACAAACACATCAGACAGCCAGAAGCGAGCAGCACTAATTGAAAAGTTTTATTTGCAAGACGAAATCAGCGTACAAGCTCCGGGAATGAAGGATACGGCTTTAATAAAAGGAAAAGTTGTTGGGAAACGTTTTATGCTTATGACCTTGGCAGAAGCATACCAACTTTTCAAAGCTCAATTCATCACGGTGGATGTCAGTAAGACCTTATTTTGTAGTTCCAGGCTAAGCTACATTCAACTTATTAATGATTTACCACACAATATGTGTGTCTGTAAATATCATGCAAATTTCAATTTTTTGCTAGAAAGCTGTGCAAAAGTTATATCGCCTATTCCGAACAAATCCGATTTATTCCTAACATCAGTTTGCTGCGATGTGACGAACGAAAACTGTATGGCTGGTGAATGTGAGAGCTGCGTACGCAATATTATGGACGAATTAGTTCCGATAAAGTTTATCAAGGAAATAGATACAAACGTGAAATGGAAGCAATGGAGAAAATTAGATAATCGCATAAGTTTAAACTACACTATTGGTCCATTAAGTGACCTGATTTATGATTTACATACGCAGCTACCAGCTTTTAAAATGCACACTTTTGTTAAACGTTCCCAACAAAAGTATTTTGAAGATAAAAGGAAAAATTTATCAGCAAACGAACTAGTTTTGCAACTTGATTTTGCTGAAAATTATCGTCTAACATGTCAGAACGAAATACAAGATGCACACTTCAGTTACAGCCAAGTAACAATTTTTACCTGCGTAGCTTGGTATTTTGGTGAAACTAGGTCGTTTGCGGTTATCAGTGATAAGCTGACCCATAATAAATTCGATGTTTATTGCTTCATTTCGGAAATTCTGAAAGAATTACAAAACCAACACAAAGAAATTTCAAGTATTTATATATTCTCAGATGGCAGCAGTTGCCAATTTAAAAATAAATTCATTCTTTCTCGAATACCCAAAACTTAAAGATGAATTCCATTGCAGAGTCTTAGAGTGGAACTTTTTTGCCACTTCACATGGCAAAGGTGCTGTAGACGGAGTTGGAGCTGTATTAAAACGAAAAGTTTGGCAAATAGTTAGGTCAAAAAATATTGTTCTCAAAGATGCTTTATCGTTTTATGAATGTGCAAGAAACAACATTGATGGAGTTAAGCTGTTTTATATATCGGCAGAACAAATTGAAGATTCTTCACCTGAACTGGCTGAGCTTTGGCAGAATGTTCCAAATATTAAAGGGATTAAAAGCCTGCATTGGTTTTCATATTTCGACAGCGAAAGCATTGAGGTGGCTCGCACCTCTTATTCATTAAAATCTGTAATAAAAATTAACTAAGAAAATCCAACTTTATTAACTATTATATATATATCCTAAATTACCTAACTGAGAATATGGAACTTTATTTCGATTTAATTTTATTTTTACCTTTACTTGAAGTTATGCTTATGTTCTGGTTTTTTTATGTTTTTTAATAAAAGTTGAATCATTATTATTACCAAAATTATTGGTTTTCTTCTATGGGTAAAAATTGTCGCGTCCGTCTTGTCGCGTCCGTATTTGTACTTTACTCAATTTAAAAAAATTGAAAGAAAATTTTCAAATTTCATAAATCTGCGTATAAAATATGTACTTTCTTTTTAATTTCCACATTCTCAAAAAAAAATTTTTTTCACAAATTTCGCTGACTTATGTATATTTCTATAACTGCATAAAAATAACTTCCATTTTTTGTCGCGTCCGTTTCTCGCTGAAATTTGCTTATATGTTTTTACTACATTATTGATTATGCCCAATGTTTTTCCTCAAATTTAGTACTCTTCCTTGGCTTCAATACACTAAGGTTATATACCGAATCTTTTCATTCCTTTTTTGTTTTTGCCTCAACTAAAAGTGAGCGAATGTCGCGTCAGTCGCCCAGGAATTGCCCATTTGTGTGTTTTATTTATTTAATAAAGAAGCAATATTAACATAACTTCAGAAACAATTAACATTTTTATGCTGTTGACAAAACAATGGAAACCTTTACTATATAATAACACTGTGTAATAAAATGATGGTCATGATCTTGGAGGGTGGATGATTCCTATACTGAACGATTGTATTAATTTATTTCAGTAAAACTCCCGAAGCGTTTAGCAGTTTTATGGCCATTTAAATATATAAGTTTCTAGACAACACTATTCACCAACAGTATACTAATTCCAGTTCATGCATTCTTTAGCAAAATTAATGCTAAGCAGACGCTTTGGCTTTATTCAAAGAATATTTCTCACAAATATTCTTTTGCCTGCGACCATCACTAAAATCATTATTATTCTGGTTTGGTTCGCAAAACACTTTATTCTTGCCATTATTTTATAATAATTGAAAGAAAATAACAGAATCTATAAATATTTAAAAGAAATTTAAAAGTTTCAACTGTTTTGGCATCACTAAAAAAATATCTCTTTTGCATTTATCTATTTTTTTTTATTGTACCTTTTTTAACAAATGTGTTATCTTCCGATATAGAACCCACAACAGTGATTTCGTAAAAATCTATAATATTAATAGGCTAGGCGATTTTTTTGTTACCGATGTAAGTTTCCCAGTTTTACCCCGATTTTGACAAAAAATTTATCATTTGAAAGATATTTCTTTTTAGCTGTTACCCAGATTTACAGAATTTCATCGTCTGGAATATTTTTTTTGAAGTTATGACCGTCTAAAGTTGCTACTAACACGTACATAAAATTATACAATGCTATATGTGTGTTTATTAAATTTGTTAATGTGTTGAGTTTGTTCTCTTCATTTAAAATGCGTTGAATTGTGAAGCATACCTTTAGTTTCCTAGAACTTGCGCTCGAATTTCGAGTGCTGGAATCTACTAGTATACATAATTTTATTACTATGCGCGAAATTATTAAAAACAAAATTGGCAAATTTTGAATTTTGTAAAAATTTCCGATGTATTGCCACATACAATATTTAAGTACCACTTTCTTATTCATAATAGGTTCGAAAATTATTCAAAAAAATATTATTTGTAATATCGATGGCTTAGTTTGGAAAGGAAGTAACTCAAGCCATAGGACAAACGCTATTGAAATTGGTGAAAATGGTGCATGTTCAGACCTAGTCTCCATTCAAATAACCCCTATGATATCAACTTAACTTCCCATAAGATCCAAATTATCAAATAGATCTCTGTCGAATTGGGCTTGTATATGTTTATTACATCCATTAATCCGTAGACCAAAAATAAACCCTATATGCTGCTGCAAAATATAAGTGACTTTACCACATATGGTTAGAATCGGTCCAATTTTCGACGTAGATTTGGTTTATGATTTTGTTAAACCCAATTAGTTGGACCTAAGACCAATTCTCTAAACGCATGGTATAGGGTATCGGTCTAGACCGACTATCATTTTCTTTTCTTACTTGGTTTCTTAAGAAAATGTACTTTTAAAGGAAAATTTACCAGTTTAAAAGTATCAGTTTTCCCATTTTTCGGCCGTTTTTACCCCCCCCCCCCCCCAAAGGCTCGAATTAAAACAAATTTTATTCTCCTCCGCTGTTTGTGTCTCTGGTGGAATCTACATATCAAATTTCATATTTCTAAATCACTTTGTAAAGAAGATACAATAAGGTACCCTTTTGCACTTACGGGCACTTACCCCCTTTGTATTCGAATTTCCAAAAGTTTTCTTCTGATCTGATGTTTCTATCTCTAGTGGAATCCACATACCATATTTATTTCATATTCCTAGATTCGTTTGTTTAGTAGATATCAAATATACAATTTCTACCCTTTTTGGCCGTTTTCCCCCTTAAATGGCTGAATTCCGAAAAAATTAGTTCTGAGCCCACATTTGTTTCTCGGATGGAGTCTGCGCACCAAATTTCATATTCCTAGTTTAATTTGTTACCATTTTCCCCCTTTTTGTCCGCTTTTACGATAATGTACGAATTTTTAAAAATCCGTTCTTAGTGGATCTTTACGGCGAGAGAGGAATCTACAGTCCAAATTTCAAGCTTCTGGTTCGATTGGTTTGGGCTGGGCTATGATCAACCTCGCAACTCTTTTATATATATATATGTATATATATGGTGGGTTTCATGTCAAGTGCACCAACTTTTGAAACCGATGTCTTCCGATCGGGATGAAATTTGCACCAAGGTTAGTCCTATTGGATGGTAGTTTAGACACAATTTTTCAACAAGATCGGTCCAGATCTCTCTTAGTTAGAGGGGATCAAAATTTGACATTTTGGCCAAACAGGTGTTTTTTCTCATCCATGTAAATTATTACCTATTGTTCTTAGAAAATTTTCTCCCAAATAGTTTAGATAGCTATTTCTTCAATATTTCGGAAAAAAATACTTTAAAAAAAAAAAAAATATTTTAGACTTTTTTTTGCTAAATTAAAGCATTTTTTGCCTTTATTTTCAAAAAGGGCATTTTTTTTTTTTTTTTTTTTCATAAGAAAGCTTAAGATTTTTACTTTAAGAGCTTTTTGGTCGCATAGTGGGATGGGAGTGGGATATCTATCAAAATAAATGTTTTGTAACTCAAGAGAACGGTTTTTCAATTTTTCACAAATGCAATATTTTGAATTTTTTCCTATTTGTGTGAAAAACCTTACAAATAAAACTTATACTGAGAAACTAGATAAAATTAACCTTTCCGAAGGTATGTAACATACCTTCATAACATAACAGAAGAGAATGGTGCATTTGTGAAAAATTGAAAAACCGTTGTCTTGAGTTACAAAACATTTATTTTGATAGATATCCCACTTCCATCCCACTAAGCGACCAAAAAACTCTTAAAGTAAAAATCCTAAGCTTTCTTATGAAAAAAAAAAAAAAAAAAAAAAAAAAATGCCCTTTTTGAAAATAAAGGCAAAAAATGCTGTAATTTAGCAAAAAAAAAGTCTACAAATTTTTTTTTTTTTTTAAAGTATTTTTTTATCCGAAATACTGAAGAAATAGCTATCTAAACTCTTTGGGATAAAATTTTCTAGGAACAATAGGTAATAAGTTACATGGATGAGAAAAAACACCTGTTTGGCCAAAATGTCAAATTTTGATCCCCCCCTAACTCAGAGAGATCTGGACCGATCGTTTTGAAAAATTGTGTCTAAACTACTATCGAATAGGACTAACCTTGGTGCAAATTTCATCCCGATCGGAAGACATCGGTTTCAAAAGTTGGTGCACTTGACATGAAATCCCCCATATATATATGTATGTATATGTAAATACTACATACACAAAATACAACATCAAAAATTATTGTTGTGTTTTCTTTAAATAAATTAATACATAAAATTTTTTTTCTGTGAATTTACATTGTTTTTATTTTATTAACAACAGATGAATGGAGAATTTTTACTCCCTTTATATTAACTGGTAGTGTCTGCTTGTCGACAAAATTTTGGATCGATTTTTAACCACTTTACCGTGACCCAATCGCTTTGAAACTTTGCAGGCAGGCTCGCGGCGATAACAGAATTGATCTTACAATTTTGTTTGTGATGCCAAAACAATGGAAACTTTTAAATTTTTATACCAGGGTTGAAAAAAAAAATTTACAAAGGGTTACTTTTTATTATATTATTACCACAACGACCACAAAAACAACAAGTCCAGCTATGACAACAATACAACATTTAGAATAACAACAAGAAAAATACAGAAACTTATATTTTTTTTCAATTTTTAGTACTTCTTCAGTGATTTCTCGGGACCTGTTAAACCGATTTTCATGATTTGAAACAGAAACCTTCTCACGCTGTTGGTCAATCATTCTCACTAAAAACGAGTTCCCCAGTTATCCTATTGAGGGCGTAATCTAGTCAGGAACAACATAGACAAGACTTTTTTTACTTCTTCATTCAATTCTCGGGACCTAATTAACCGATTTGGACGATTTTAAACAGCAAACTTTTCAGGGTGTTAATGAATCATTTTTTATACCAACAAGCCCCCTAGCTGCCCGATTGAAGTCGTCATCGTGATTTCCACAGGCGGACATCGCTATATTAACTCCGCTTGTTCTAAGGATCACAAATATATATATTTTATGGGGTCCAAAATTTTTTTTCTAATTATTACAAGCGGAATGACAAACTTATATATGCGCTCTGCACACTGGGGTAGAGGGTATAAAAACAAATATGTTATTCTATATGTTTAAATATCACACTTGTACCGCTAAGGTGAGACAACTCAAAATTTTCAAATTTTCAGTAGAGGCAAATAATGCTTTTTTTTAATATTTACTATAAAATTTAAAAACGGTTGTTTCATTGTAAAGAATTGCGAATAATAAGTATACAACAGTAGTTCTTTTTACGATTTTTTCAGTGATCATCAAAAGTAACAAGTTTTTTGAGTGCAATTCAAAATATGTCTATATAGTGGATTCTAAAGAAGGTACTCTTTTAACACAAAGAGGGTTACAACTGTATTTTTTCTGCGAAAGACTAGAAAAATCGATGTAAGATTTTCTACAGTGGATATATATGACCACTGTGTATCGTTTTCTTGCAAAAAGTGAAAATTGAAAAACTTTGAGTTGACTCAATTTAGAGGTGCGATATATGCAGATTTCATTTAATATTGCTTCCAATTAAAAAAGGAAGAAAATACCTAAAAATTTTTGTAATTATCTTATTAATTGTGAACATCATTTTAAAATTCTCTTATTAATTTTTAGTGCTATAATGCACCAAATTGTGTAGAAATATATGAGTGTAAAACTGAAGGTTTGTCTTTTTATTGTTCATAGGCTGCACCTTTGGACGGATCTTCTTTTTTCACGGACGCTTAGTTGATTTCTCGAAGGAACAATAGGCTATTATTATTTATTGTTTTATTTTGAAATATTAAGTACTCTGATGTAAACTGAATTTTTAATATAAATTATCTAGAATTTAATAAAATCCAGAGTAATGAAACTTTTGCATGAGTTGATATTAACGCACGATTGGATTTAGTAGAATTAAGTATAAATAAAATTAATATAAATGGATTAAGAAGCAAACTCGCAACGTAAAAACTTAAAGACTAACAAGAAATGTGTCAAATATTTTCAATACAGATCATGTTTGTGATTATAATCCTGTTCTGAATAGCAAATAAAACACTTGTACAATTGTAAAGATATCTCGATTTTCTTTAACAAAAGTTCCTTATTGAGTTTATTTATTGCTTAACAAAATTCGTTCTGTTTTTAAATAAATTTATGCTAAATAAATTATTTTGCGATAATAGGTTTTTATGTTACTTTTTGCGCTAAGTCTCTGGATAATTGCTACCTAACACCTTAGATATATTTTAACAACAAAATAAAAGCTAAAAGAAACTTTTCTCATGATTACAGGGATTATTTTGAATGTTTTCCTCCTTGATATTACACTTGCAAACACAAAAACACATACACACATCCACTTATACTCTCACATGTTAACAGTTTAGCCGTGCGTGTTCTTTTTTTTTATATTATATTTATATTTTTGTTAACAAATTAGTATTACACATAGTATCATTAAATGTAAGTTCTAACATATGTGCGTGCGTATATGTCTACACATATACATATATAGATGCTTATGGGGGAGAATGAATGAATGAATGAATGAATGACTGGTATCTATATTTATATTCTTTAACGCCATCATTAAAGCTACACCACACAATTATCTGCCAAATAACATTTAACATAAATATTTGTGGATACAGGAGTCCCCAGCATGAGAGCGTGCTTGTGTGTGTGTCTGTGTGTATGTGCATATTCACACTTCCTCTTTACAAGGCAACAAAAAAGCAATAAAGGTGTCGTTAGATATTTAGTTAAGCCATTATAAGGATCTGCTAGAGATAAATTGGCAGTAAAGATTATATTTGGACATCGCTTAAATAGTTTCTTGGGGTTTCATTTTGAGAAAATCTTAGGAATTTTAAACATTTCGTTTGTAAATAAGCCTCATTCATTTTAATATTTAAGTATTTGTGTATATAGTATATGTGTGTATAAATAATAATGATTATGGTTAGCCTTAGTTGAAAATTTGTTTATACTGCCTAAAATATTTTAAAAGGGTAAAGGGCAAACATTATGTAACTAGTAGAAGCATGTCTGATTAACTTTACGCTTTAGATATGTTTTTGTATTAAAAACCTTTTGTATTGGCTACGACAACTATTACACATTTCGATATTAAATATGTTAAATATGTTTTGAGTTTTCCGTTCGTTTTCAAATTGGAATAGCACTTGACGATATTATAGAAATCAAGCTGGATAATTTTGTGTAGACATCTAAACGCGCAGGGGAGTAAAAATCTATTCCACAATACAATCACAAAAACAGCATAAGACGTAAGACCAAATCGGCGTGACTTGTGATTGAAAATGAAAAATGAAAAATATAAAATGAAAAAATAAAAAATGAAAAATTAAAAATACAATATAGAATAGAAAAATAAAAAAATTAAAAATAAAAAATTAAAAATGAAAAATCAAAAACGAAAAACGAAAAATAAAAAATTAAAAATGAAAAATAAGATATAAAAAAATGAAAAATAAAAAATTAAAAATTAAAAATCAAAAACGAAAAACGAAAACTAAAAATTAAAAATTTAAATGAAAAATAAAAAATGAAAAATAAGATATAAAAAATGAAAATTAAAAAATGAAAAATAAAAAATAAAAAATAAAAAATGAAAAATGAAAAATAAAAAATAAAAAATAAAAAATAAAAAATAAAAAATTAAAAATAAAAAATTAAAACGAAAAATAAAAATAAAAAATGAAAAATAAAAAAATAAAAATTGAAAAACAAAGAATGAAAAATAAAAAATTTAAAATTAAAAAAAAAAAATTAAAATAAGATATAAAAAACAAGTAAGAAAATTATATGCGGTCTAGACCGACTATATGATACCCTAACCATGGTTTAGAGACCCTATTTCTTTGGTCGAACTAATTGGATATAGAAAATAAGCATAAACCAAATTTGAGTGCCATTGTTATTAATTTTTATGAAAAAGTTCATATCGGGTGCTATATTTATATAAGGATTGGGTCGAAAAATGGACCAATCCTGACTATATTTGGCAAAGTCACTTATGTTTTGAAAAACTATGCACAAACCAAATTTGAGAAAAATCTGTGCAATATTTTTATTTTTTGATAGATTTAAGTGAAGATGGGGAAGCAGCTCTATATGGGGCTATGACTAAGAATAGTCCTATAGGGATTATTTTTGGAATACTTATTAATGAATACAATGAACATATACAAACCCAATTTTACTAAGATCTATGCGATAATTTGGATCTTTTGGCAATTTATGTCGATTTCATAGGGGTCATTTGTATGGGGACTAGGTCTGAATATGAACCGATTTTCACCAATTTCAACAGCATTCATTCTGTGGTAGGCAAAAGCTTATATACCTAATTTCATCAAAATATATTCATATTTGCGACATGTAGTTTGATTACAAGCTTTATATAGACACACAGACGGACGGACGGACGGACGGACTCTGAAAGTTTTGAGTCGATCGGTATAATAAAATATGGGTCTAGGTCAAATATTTTTGGTAGTTACAAACAGCAGCACAAAGTCATTATACCCAAACTACATAGTGGTAGGGTATAAAATTGAAAAATCAAAAACGAAAAAAGAAAAATAATAAATGAAAAATGAAAAATAAAAAATTAAAAATAAAAAATGAAAAATAAGATATAAAAAATCAAAAATAAAACTGATAAATAAAAAATGAAAACTAAAAAATTAAAAATAAAAGATGAAAAATTAAAAATGAAAAACAAAGAATGAAAAATAAAAAATTAAAAAAAACGAAAAACGAAAAATAAGAAATGAAAAATGAAAGATGAAAAATGGAAAATAAAAAATTTAAAATAAAAAATTAAAATAAAAAAGGAAAATTAAAAAAATTAAAAATGAGAAACGAAGAATGAAAAATAAAAAATGAAAAATAAAAAATTAAAAATCAAAAATAAAAATGAAAATGAAAAACGAAAAATGAAAAATAAAAAATGAAAAATTAAAAATGAAAAATGAGAAATGAGAAATGAAAAACGAAAAATGAAAAATGAGAAATGGAATACGAAAAATGAAAAATAAAAAATTAAAAACGATAAATTAAAAATTATCCAGTTGAAATAATAAATGATAATAAATATTTTTATATTAGCAGAGCCTCTGCAGTTGATTGCTATAAGTGATACATAGATGACGCTTTCTGTTTTATTTTAAAAAACTTCCATAAAAATCTTTAATAACTAGATGTTTCCACATCTCCCCTGTGATCACACTCACATGATTTTTTTTATATGTTTAGATTTACTTCAAAATATTAATCACACTTACGAGTATTTTATTTGAAGGGCTTAACGTCAATAATAACAATTTGTGTCCTTCCACTATAACTTGATACACGTTTTACACAAAAATTCATAGGCAGGAAACAAAATTTCATAAAATTGGTTAAAATCTAACTGTGAATAACAGGATATGAAATATTTGTAAAATGTATCGATCATGAAATTCTTTCTTCCACTGTCTTACTTTTAAATGAAAACATACAAAAAATTTAGTTAAATTTTTATCTATTTTTTATTATGACCAAAAAATGTTTTCCAAATTTTAACATTTTTTGGAAGTAACAAGTAAGAAGAATTTCACTGTAGGTTGATTAGCGATATTGGAAATTATTTATTCGTCAAAACTCAAAATTGGGTAGAGCTCTTTACAAGTAGTTTATAGCAGATAAGGAATGACAACGAAAAATCTCAACAAATGTTTTTCGCAAGCATTATTTAAATTCTTTGATCAATCACGCGCTAAAATTACTAAACATTTTCAATAAAATCCAAATTGTTCCTACGAAAAGTTGACCAATGAATCCAAGGTCTGCTATCAATCTGTTTCCAATGATATTTGTAACTATTAGGAAAATTTCCCATATTAATAAAACAATTAAATATTGTATTTAGAATGTTTTATTTATTAAACTTTGCTGATCAGCTATGAATCGTGCTCGATTGATAGATTTTGTAAAGTGTGTGCATTGAGCGTAATCGAACTTAATTTATAGTACAAAAATTATTTCATAGCAATTCCGTATAAAGTGGAAAGTATAGGAAAGGACAGAACATCTTTAGCTAGATTTATAAGTACAACACAATAATCACTGCACAACACTTAAAAAAGTTAACTGTCACAGTGGATTTATAGCAGCTTCCTATTGCAACCACAACATTCGATGTACAATGCAAACAGTGTTGATCGTTTTATTACTTTATATATATTATGGTCTTTTTATATTTCGATAGCAAAAACTGCTCTTATAGGTAATGACGAATATGATTCATGCTACACCCTGATTCGGGAAGAAAGAAATGTTCACATGATGTTTGTAAGGTCAGGAAAATAGTAACCATATTGAAAACAGCTCCCATGCACACCATTTGGTGTTAAAATCTAAAGCCAATGCAGGTCTGAAAACTCACAAGGACCAAATAGTTCCAGACAGAAACGCCTCTAAAAATTTGGAGGCTAAAAACAGAGCACGGAGGTTGAAATCCTGTGTCACTAAAAAGTACTTCTGCTACTTAATGGACGACGGAACGTATGCAGTGGCAGATTTTTAGCGGCTACCGGGGCAAAATTTTTATGTTTCTGATGGTCGAAGAAATGTTGAAAATAAGTCTACTTCTCAAAAGCAGGCGAAACTTAAAAAAAAGGTTCCTGGTATGCTAACAATTTGCAGTTGCAGTAAGAGAAGCAAATCATTTGTAACAACGGGCTCTATATACACAGAAATTTATATAAAGGAGTGTCTGAAAGAAAAAATCATTCCCTAAAAATCGTAAAATCCCAAAAAAAAAAAAAATGAGAAATACAAAGTTTTGGGTGAATCAAAAAAATTTGGAGGTGCCTCGACGCGTCTGAAAGTTTAAAGTGTGTTTATCAGCCCTGTTCTTGAAACGTTGTTATTTGAATAAGAATGAATATGAAATAACATGAAATTGAAATTTTAGGTTTCTTGAAAACACAAATTTTATATTTTCGAAGTATTTTTCGAAATCATATTTATACCCTATACCACTATGTGGTTTGGGTATAATGACTTTGTGCTGCTGTTTGTAACAACCAAAAATATTTGACCTAGACCCATCTTTAATTATACCGATCGAATCAGAATCACTTTTTGAGTTGATTTAACAATGTCCGTCCGTCCGTCCGTCCGTCCGTCCGTCTGTGTGTCCATGTAAAGCTTGTAATCAAACTGCAGGTCGCAAATATGAACATATTTTGATGAAATTTGGTATATAAGCTTCTATCGGCCATGGGATGAACGCTATTGAAATTGGTGAGAATCGGTCCATGTTCAGACCTAGCCCCCATACAAATTACCCATATGAAATCGACATAAATTGCCATAAGATCCAAATTGTCATATAGATCTTACTCAAATTGGGTTTGTATGCGTTCATTACATCCACTAATGAGTTGTCCAAAAATGATCCCTTTGACCCCATATAGAGCTGCTTCCCGATCTTCACTTAAATCTATTAAAAAACAAAAATACTGCACTGATTCTTCTCAAATTTTGTTTGTACATATTTTTGCAAAATACAATAGACTTTACCAAACATGATCAGGATCGGTCCATTTTTGGACCTAGTCCCTTTATAGATATAGCATCCGATATGAACTTTTTCATATCTGCAGCCAAAAAAATTAATAAAAATCCCACTCAAATTTGGTTTTTGCTTATTTTCAATGTCCAGTTAGTTGGGCCTAAGAGATAGGGTTTCTAAACGCATGGTATAGGGTATCGTATAGTCGGTCTAGAGCGACTATAATTTTCTTACTTGTTTTCTATTATCAAATGACATGAAACATATGGTTTAGTTTCAGAACCATATGTTATCTAGAAACCGAGGTGCCATATGGTTCTTTAGTCACTTTCACAAAAAAACCTTAAGTAATTTTTGCATGTTTTTCCTTAAGGTTATAAAGAAAGTAAAAAAAAAATATTTTCTTTTAAAATAACAATTTACTTGTTCATTTAATTGTTTTTATTCTTCAATTTCATTCAATTAAGAATGACTTCTCTTTTTGAAATAAGTTAGGCATCACCAAAGAAAATTCGAAATTCAAATAATTTGGATTTGACTGGCATCACTTCTGTTTCGAACATAAACAAAGTTGTGGCAGTCATATGCAAAAAAAAAAAAATAAAAATATGTGATTTGAGTGAAATATTATTTTAAATTCCTTTATTCGTAATAATTAGTACATAAAGAATCTATGTTATAATTGAAAAAATTATAAAGGAAAATAGATTGTGCAAATAAAATGTTTTTATTATAGTTATAGAACAACATCATCTCCAAAAGTGTGTTTTATTAACATTGACTACTGATTAAGAGTTTTTGTTTTAAATCAGCGCAAAATGTAGACGTTTTTTAAAATCGTTTTTTTTTTTCATAAAATTAATGTCTAATTTTTTAAAATAATGACAAGGTTCAATAAAAAACATGTTAGATTTTAAATATCAATTAGTTTTTTCTATCCTTTAAGACCTGCTTAGTAGAAAAAAAGGGCATTTATTTGTTTTGATTTCTCAAAGCCTTTTCTATGTGAATTAAAACGAGAAAAAATATTCTTATTGAAATTAGAGAACAGCAAAAACTCGTAGATTTAAGATTTTTTTCATTTACGAGTTTTTTTTTATGATAGTGGTTTCAAGAACAGGGTTGTATATGTGGAAAATATGAACTTTTCCATATTTTACGAATATATCGTTCTATAGTTTAATTTTTTCGACAAGTTGTGATATGAGTCAATTTCAGTACAAAATTATCTCTTTAAAAAGGTATATAACTTCAAAATGGAATATAAACTCGCCATGAAATAGCATATTCCCTGGACCAAATTGTGCTATATTTTACGAAAACTTACCCTTATGTGCTCCTAGGGTTGACATGATCCAAAATTCAGCAGTACTTGCAAAATATTATAATTTTTTGACTTAATCGTCCTATACTAGCTTGGGGTCATTTGTGGTGCCAAGTCCAAATGCGTTAATGACGTCAAATTATAAAATCATCATAATCATTAAATCATAAAAATCGGTAAAATATAGCACAATTTGTTTCCCAACCCATAGTTTACTAGAACAATTAATCATTTTAAATATGCCAAAAGTCAAAGTTTGACCACGGCAAGGAATGGGTTAACGTCATTCGATTTATTCCTAATTGCAAGCAAGGAAGCTTTGCACATTTGGTTATTATATTTTGAACGTCACATCCAAAAATTCAACGGTATTTATAAAATATTTGAATTTTTTTAATAAGTTGTCTTTTAATAGTTTTATGTGACCCCAAATCCAAAAGGGATAATGGGGTCATATAATTTGTTTTCCGAAATCCTAGGATATTAAGATAAAATATAACTTTGAAAAGTATAGAAGTGAATAATTTTTTATACAAAGTATTTAGAAAGAGTAGATTTACTGACTCATTTTTCTCCAAATCCGCAAAAAAAATTCCTTGTAAAAAAAATCTGGCAGAGGAGTTTTCTTAAAAATTCACAAAGTTAATCTCCAACATATGTTTAACAAAACTTTAAAGTGCTAGATCCATTTTTTGAAATTTTGTTTAGAAAATTTTTTAAAACTTAAAAAAGGAGTTTTCAAAACTTTATCAAAAAAATGTTCCGTCTTTGCGTGCTCATAGGTATAGAACCCAAAAAAAAAATAAAAAATTATGCTCTAATTAATTTCTTAAAGTTTAAAAAATTTCTGTCAAATTTCACGACCTATTTTTTTTTTTTTTGTGCGAAAGTGGTCTGGGGCATTTGCTATTTCTTGGCGAGTATTTATTCGATTCTGAAGCTAGATAGCTTTTTAAAGAGATAATTTAGTACTGAAATCGATTCATGAAACAACTTGTCGAAAAAATAAACTATAGAACGAAATTTTCGTAAAATCTGAAAAAAGTCATATTTTCTTGGTATTTCTCAGTTTTTTTTTTTGCTATTCACAGACTTTAAATTCGAATACTTTTTTTCCCTCCATATAATGAAGGACCACCATAGTATACATATTAATGTAAACGTAAAACCCAGTTGGAGGGTATCAAGTAACAAGTAACACTCTTTCTTGTTTTCACTAAAACTAACCGCCTTGTTTTCACTAAAACTAACCGCAAACTTATATTAAAGCGATAAAAAATTATTTTGTAACCGAAGGTATGTACAGTTCGAGAATTTTGTTATCAGCTGTATTTTTTTAAGTGGCTCACATTTAATCTATTCCTGATTTAAGGGTGCCTTAAAGACATCTTGTGTCAATGTCATATGTAGGTCTTTACTATTTAAAACCTATTGCTGTGGGCTGAAGACTTTTTACAAATTAATCAGTGTTCGATATGGCAGATTATGGCAGATTACCAAGATGGCAGTGACTCTGTCACTGACAATAAGTAGCCGTGGAAGATATTTTTTGAAATTACTAACTGGGTAACTTTTCATTAAAATCAGGTTTATTGTGAACCTTTTTAAAGAATAGATTACATACATTAATCCCCCGATTAACGAACGGGATACGTTCAGTGAAAATGTATGTATATCGAATATTTGTATAGCGAGCCTAATATTAATATGTCATTCTATTTAAAATAAATATATACGCTCCAGAGATTGAAAATATTCGTGAAACGAAATCCATACTAGTATAAGTTTGTATTAAAAATACATAGATGCGTACCGCAAATATGCGTTATAGGAAACTCCATTAAAACAATGTGATTAGAATATAAAAGAATAATAATTTATTCATTTTAAAAATAAAATAAAAACAAGTAAGAAAATTATAGTCGGTCTAGACCGACTATACGATACCCTATACCATGCGTTTAGAGACCCTATCTCTTAGGCCCAACTAACTGGACATAGAAAATAAGCAAAAACCAAATTTGAGTGGGATTTTTATTAATTTTTTTGGCTGAAGATATGAAAAAGTTCATATCGGATGCTATATCTATATAGGGACTTGGTCCAAAAATGGACCGATCCTGATCATGTTTGGTAAAGTCTCTTGTATTTTGCAAAAATATGTACAAACAAAATTTGAGAAGAATCAGTGCAATATTTATACCCTATACCACTATGTGGTTTGGGTATAATGACTTTGTGCTGCTGTTTGTAACAACATAAAATATTTGACCTAGACCCATCTTTAATTATACCGATCGAATCAGAATCACTTTCTGAGTTGATTTAACAATGTCCGTCCGTCCGTCCGTCCGTCCGTCTGTGTGTCCATGTAAAGCTTGTAATCAAACTGCAGGTCGCAAATATGAATATATTTTGATGAAATTTGGTATATAAGCTTTTATCGGCCATGGGATGAACGCTATTGAAATTGGTGGGAATCGGTCCATGTTCAGACCTAGCCCATATGAAATCGACATAAATTGCCATAAGATCCAAATTGTCATATAGATCTTACTCAAATTGGGTTTGTATGCGTTCATTACATCCACTAATGAGTAGTCTAAAAATGATACCTTTGACCCCATATAGAGTTGCTTCCCGATCTTCACTTAAATCTATTAAAAAACAAAAATATTGCACTGATTCTTCTCAAATTTTGTTTGTACATATTTTTGCAAAATACAAGAGACTTTACCAAACATGATCAGGATCGGTCCATTTTTGGACCTAGTCCCTTTATAGATATAGCATCCGATATGAACTTTTTCATATTTGCAGCCAAAAAAATTAATAAAAATCCCACTCAAATTTGGTTTATGCTTATTTTCTATATCGAAGTAGTTGGACCGAAAGATAGGGTCTCTAAACCATGGTATAGGGTATCATATAGTCGGTCTAGACCGACTATAATTTTATTACTTGTTTTGTTTTTTAATAGATTTAAGTGAAGATCGGGAAGCAGCTCTATATGGGGACAAAGGGATCATTTTTGGACTACTCATTAGTGGATGTAATGAACGCATACAAACCCAATTTGAGTAAGATCTATATGACAATTTGGATCTTATGGCAATTTATGTCGATTTCATATGGGTAATTTGTATGGGGGCTAGGTCTGAACATGGGCCGATTCTCACCAATTTCAATAGCGTTCATCCTATCGCCGACAAAAGCTTATATACCAAATTTCATCAAAATATATTCATATTTGCGACCTGCAGTTTGATTACAAGCTTTACATGGACACACAGACGGATGGACGGACGGACGGACGGACGGACATTGTTAAATCAACTCAGAAAGTGATTCTGATTCGATCGGTATAATTAAAGATGGGTCTAGGTCAAATATTTTTGGTTGTTACAAACAGCAGCACAAAGTCATTATACCCAAACCACATAGTGGTATAGGGTATAATTACATTCATTAAAAAAGAAAAAAATTTAACATAAAAAAATTAAAAATGAAATAACAATTCTGTTATTCATTAAAAAAGAAAATATGACATATATTAAGAAAAAAATATTAATTAAAAATTTTATATTTATCCTAATATGTCATATAAATTCATCTGAACTGGCACCTGATATAGATTCTACATGATCTTGACTATTACGAGCTGCACACTTTTTTTTTTTTAGAAAAATAAGAAATTAATGAAGTTTGCCTTGCAGATTTTTTTATCAATGTAAAATTGCTTGCTCCAGAAACCTTAACACTTATTTTTGGAGAAGGATCGCTTTCCGAAAATATATCCATACATTCCTGGATAAGAGAAAACGCTTTTGCTAATTTTTGTTTGTCAAAATCCGAGAACTTTCACAATGCGTTACACTTACCGAGTTTTCTGAATCTGTGCGTCCTTCAAGTTTTGTTATTAATTCTTCATACCACATCTTCGTTGTCTACTTCGTCCATATCGACTTCATGTGCCGTAGCGACAATTACATTATGCATTTCTTGAATGTTTTGTATTGAACTACCGAAATCATTAGTGCATTGGGGCCATAATTTCTTTCAAACTCCACTCATAGCTGTTTCCTGAACTTCATCCCAAGATTTTTTAATATTATCAACCGCATTCATTACATTAAATTGCTTCCAAAATCATGCAATTGAGTCTGATTTGACCCTCAACATATTGGATAAGATTATTGTAAACGCGACGCAAAATATAAGCCTTAAAATTGGCAATTATACACTGAACCATTGGTTGAAATATGATGGTACGAATATGATTTTGATGTTGTCAGGTACGTCAGTTAGCTTATTGCTAGGTGCATTATTAACAATGACTTGTTTGCAATATTTTGTTCGGAATTAATTTTTGTCACAGTATTTGAAAAAAAATTATTCAACCAGTCTTGAAAACGATATGCTGTCATTCACCCTTTTTTATTGGAGCGCCCTTTTTTATTGATTTGTTGCAATCTTTGAAGGCTCGTGGATTTTCAGGATGATTAGTAAGAATTGTCAACCTCAGCATTCTCTCTTTAGCTGCCTTTAATCCTGACGCGGACTTTTCTTGTTTGGAAATGAATGCTCTAGATGTTATTCTTTTTCAAAACTGACCTGTTTCATCTACATTATATACTTGTTGTGGTGTATAGCCACCGGATTCGACAATTTTTTTTGAAATTCTGCAGGATAATTTTTGCCGCCTCAACATTTGCACTTGCTGCTTCTCGAGATATTTTTTTTATATTATGAATGGCACTTCTTAAATCGATTAAAACAAACCTGTCTGACAGAGATCCCTCGCCATTTTTCATTATTGGATACTGGTGAAGGCTCCTGGTTTTTTCTTGGATAATGCTTGCGCTTTTCGCAATATTTCGTTGGCATTGATGGTCTATCCACACAATGTAATCGCTTTACGGATCTTTTTTGCACCAGTGGCGTGATTCTAGTTCCTGTTCGTCAACCACATATTTTTAAATAAATAACTACATAATAGACTTCACTTAAACAGTGAACAAATTGCACCAGCGAACATTCAATGAATGATACAAATTACTTTATTGTTTTAAGTGAATTCCCAAATTAAAAAACATTATTCGTAGTAGCGCATTTTTCATTCGTAAAACGAATTTTGAGCTTTACGAATGATGTTCACTACTTCGAAATTTCGTAAAACGAGCCTTCGTAAATCGGGGGATTACTGTATACGAAGAGTTTTAAATAAATGCTCAAATTAAAAAGAATCACTTTATATTCAGCTCCAATCTCTATACTAAAAAATTAGTTTAGTAGATTAAAATTGAATATCATATTTTATCTTTAAAAATCCGTATGAAAGAAATACCTGCAATTGACTGTTGTAACATGATTTTCCATTACGTTTGGCAAAAGTATCATTTCATTTCATGTCAATCATCATTAAAAAGAGCTCATTAGTAGTTCAAATATTATTTTACAATTTTCTTCGAAAAACATAAAATATGAATTTTCAATACGAGTATATTTTATTGATAACATATGATTATATTATTTACATAAATATATGTTTTCCTAACGATGAAACAGAAACGAAAACGTTTTTATTTTTTTTTTCTTCTTATATTCAAATGTAAAACATTTTTTCTGTTTTATTCTAACTGGAATATAAAATGGTGTGAGGGAAGATGTCCTTGAGGTTAAACAGGCTTTAAGAAGAAAGTTGCTTTATTGAAACAAGTAATTTGGAAGTTTCAATTTTCTCTATCACAGTTTTCTTCTGTTTTGTTCCATTAGGTTACCTTCCTAACAAAACAAAATTTACAAGCATAGAGCAGGCCACATTCAGACACCTCATTTACCAAACATCTTTACGATAATGTTTAACATATGTATGTATTTGCTTTTGGTGAAATCGGGGAAAAAGTGTAAAATCGTCTACCTTTTGGAAACATCTGCATGCAAAAAAAAAACAAAGTATTTTAACAAAATCAAACAAACACATTAAGGGTAATACTCAATGAAATTTACGTTTGTTAAACAGAAAACCTACAAAAAACATGCAGTGATAATCATATGTAGGAAAATAACGGGCGTTTTTAGCGGAAGTTTATATAGGAACGCGACAGTAAAGACCAAAAATATTTCACCTTGTTTAAATGTATGTTTATAAAATTCACACGCCTTTCTTTTACTGGCGCCGGTGAACGAATGTGCATAGAATTACCAATATTTAGGATATCAATGTGTAAAGTAGAGGAAAGAAAGTTGATTTCCACCTAAGGTTTTATTTCATCGTGGGTTAATGCAAAATTCTCTGGGTAGTTTAGAGATGGCTGAGATGTTGTTAACATATCGTGTGCATGTGTTCGCTTTTTTCATTTTCTACAACTAAATACTACTAACTACTTACACATCTTACAATTTTATTAGTGTAATAACATTTTTTTTCCAAAGAAAAAAAAACACACCATCATTCATACTTGTATTTATACATATATATGAAATCGTTAATAGAAGGATCAGATCTACAAAGACTAATTTAATGTAACGGCTGTTGAAATTTTTTCAAACTCTACTATACCATTGCAGTAAAGGATCGGAACTTGGAACGTGAAAGTATTGATTAAATATAAGTATGTGCTAAAATTATTTAATATTTTCAATGAAATCCAACTTGCTCCTACAGGACTAATTGTTACACTGTATCAAAAGTTATTAGAAATTATCAGGAGAATTTGATCATCAATGGGAAATCTTATTCAGGAAGAAAGAACGGTACATAAGATGCTTGTAAGATGAAAGAACATAAAGCATATTGAAAAGAACTCCCAACACATTTGACAGAAAATTAGTCCGGTTAGTTCAGTGCTCGAACTATTTGATGCGAAAAGCTAAAGCCAATGCCAGTTTGAAAGCTATAATTTTGGACAAAAACATAGCACGGATATTGAAATCAAGTTTTATTATAATCTTACCAATAAAAATAAATTTTTTATTAAAACTCTTTCTTTCCTTGTGCATAAGAGTTTTGAATCTCTCCGTGACTTTGCGTGACTATCATAAAATTAATCTTTGGTCACAGCAAGTCTACGGACCAAGTTTCAGATTGATTGGATGATGGGAAATGGGGTTTAAATCACTCCGTGACTGTGCGTGATTGTGTGTGACTACCTTAAAATTTAACTCTGGCCACAACAAGTCTATGGACACTGCTTCAGATCGATCCGAAGAGGGGAAGTGAGGTTTTAATCTATCCGTGAATGTACGTGACAATGCACGACTATGCGTGACTATGCCAAAGTTAATCCTTTTGCATGGCAAGTCTATTGACCAAGTTTCAGATCGATCGGATAAGGGGAAATGAGTTTTAAAGCACTCCGTGGCTGTGCGTGACTATCCGTGGCTCTGTGTGACTACCCCAAATTTAATCTATAGTTACAACAAGACTATGGGCCAAGTTTCAGATCAATTGGATGAGGGAGAATGGGGTTGCCCCATGGTAGGTAGACAGACAGACAGAGAGTATGGGTGGGAAGAAAGAGTTTAAAAAAATATTCTTGTCGCAGTTAACGGGTCGAAGTTTTAATGTTTAATGCAATGGAAATTTCCGAAAAAGTTTCTGGTATAGCAAGCAATATGCAGTTGCGACAAAATAAGTAATTCATATGTTACAACAGTCTTTAAAAATACCGAAATTTATATTCAAGAGCGTTTGTAACAAAGTCTAATTCTTATAACTAGCAGATTCTAGCGCTCAAAATTCGAGTACAATTTGTAGGCAGTTTTATTTTTGAACTTCCATTCACAAACCAACACTTTTGTTTTATTATACCCTATACCACTATGTGGTTTGGGTATAATGACTTTGTACTGCTGTTTGTAACAACCAAAAATATTTGACCTGGACCCATCTTTAATTATACCGATCGAATCAGAATCACTTTCTGATTTGATTTAACAATGTCCGTCCGTCCGTCCGTCCGTCTGTGTGTCCATGTAAACCTTGTAATCAAACTGCAGGTCGCAAATATTAATACATCTTGATGAAATTTGGTGTATGAGCTTTTCTCGGCCATGGGATGAACGCTGTTGAAATTGGTGAGAATCGGTCCATGTTCAGACCTAGCCCCATACAAATTACCCCTATGAAATCGACATAAATTGACATAAGATCCAAATTGTCATATAGATCTTACTCAAATTGTGTTTGTATGCGTTCATTACATCCTTTAATGAGTAGTCCAAAAATGATCCCTTTAGCCCCATATAGAGCTGCTTCCCGATCTTCACTTTAATCTATTAAAAAACAAAAATTTTGCACTGATTCTTCTCAAATTTTGTTTGTATATATTTTTGCAAAATACAAGAGACCTTGCCAAACATGAATAGGGACTAGGTCCAAAAATGGACCGATCCTGATAGATTGATATAGCATCCGATATGAACTTTTTCATATCTGCAGCCAAAAAAAATTAATAAAAATCCAACTCAAATTTGGTTTTTGCTTATTTTCTATGTCCAGTTAGTTGGGCCTAAGAGATAGGGTTTCTAAACGTATGGTATAGGGTATCGTATAGTCGGTCTAGACCGACTATAATTTTCTTACTTGTTTTTATTGTGAATGAAGATAACAAGCGCATTAACAAACATATTAGCAAATTAAGTAAAACCCACATAGCATATGTATAATTTTATGTATGTGTTAGTAGCAACTTTAAATGCAATTTACTCAAAATAAAGCAAAACATTTAAAAATCTGTAAATCTGGAAAACGGCAAAAAAGAAATACCTTTCAAATAATATACGTTTGGTAAAAATCGGGATGAAATAGTAGAAGCAAACATCGGTCACAAGATATCGCTTAGCCTATTAATATTATAGAAACTACGGTCAAAAAGATCTTGAGTGGAACTAGAACAATTACGTGACAAATCGCCGTAACTGTCCGGAGCTTACGTTAGTGGAAAGGGAGTTGTGAAAAAGGAGCACATAAAAGCTGTAATTTTTTTAAAAAAGTGACAAAATCCACTACAAAATTCCTAATAAAGGGTCTCGGGAGAAGGTGCATAAGCTCATAAGAATTACAAAAACTGGCTTTTTTTTTTTGTAAGCTGTGATAAAATTCTAGGTCCAATGGTTTCCTTATTATTATATTTTATATACGTTTGGATTTTTTCTGTTTCACTTCTTATATACAGGATATGAAAATGAACACCAAAATAGAAATGGAACAGCTTTCCCTTTAAGTATATCAATTGTTATATATGTAAAGGAGTATGAGCCTGTAAGTGACACAGTAATAAAAATTTAACGCAAAATGCATGAACCTTAATGTTATTGAGTTGTATATGCCAACACCTGAGCCGCCAAATGAAAAAATTGGTAAAGTATTCAAAACCGTAGAAACTCATATATCTGGAACACCATTTCAATACGATTTCAACTCAAAAATTGGATCTAACCATTTTAACGGTGTCGAAAAAAAAATATTGGGAAAATATAGCCTCGGTGGATGAAATAATCGTGGAGAACCTGTTTTACATTTTGCATTTGAAAATGATCTATCTATTATAATGCAACAACACCCGATTAGGTTAGCTGCTTGGACATATCCAGGTGGATTTTTTAAGAATCAGATAGCCAATTTATTAGTTAGACAGAGCTAAATCTTGTGCAGATTGTGATAGTGACCACAAACGATTAGATTGTTATTTAGAAGTAAAAGTAGTCAACACAGAAACCTCCCAAAGAGTTTTACTCAATACCCCTGTAGAACCTCAAACATCTCGAAAATAGAAGATTAGAAAGTGAAACTCTGAAACTTGTTGAAGATAGAATAAAACTCAAACAATGCAGAACATCTGATAAAATTAGCGAAGTACAGGTAGAAACTAGTTTATAGTGCATGTTATATCAAGAGCAAAGGAATAAAGAAGAAGCAGAAGTCGCTTATAAAATTGCTAGGGATGCGGCTTGAGAAATACATTGAATCGTTGACCATCTTCTTATAGCTATATGCTCCAATATATTCTTTATGATAAACGATTCATGATTCAGCGAAATATTTAGTTTGGGTCTAAGAGTGACTCCTGTTGTCACCAAATCAAGTTTTACTTTAAGATTCTCTTTGTATGGATACTAACGGTTGGGATATTTATTTTCTGGATAATAAGACGTAGCATCTGATCTGCCATTGACATCCAAAATCGGGTTAACTTAATTTTGTATATTTTCCCGTTTTATTCATTGACTATAACGAAGAAATATGCTGGAGCTATGGAACGCTATACGTACAATGATTCTTGTTTTCTTTTTTTATGTCTCTGTAGAAATTCAAGGAAAATTAGTGTTGATGACGAGATTAGTGCCGTCTACAGTCAATATTTCCCTGATTATGTTAGTTCTAATGGCGATAACATTGTCTACGGCTGATTATGAAATGGGACAAAATTCCGTTAGGATGGATTTATCTGCTGTAGACAAAGCGAAGAGGATCTGGAAACCAAGGTCTTCTCAAATGATTGTTGTAATAACAAATTCCGAACAATTATACCAAGAAAAATGATCGAGAATACGAGAAACAATATTAAGTGTTAGCAAGAATGAATTCGATTTACTGATACTGACTCACATTGAAGGTGGAATAGTGTAGAATGAAGAATTAGAAGGTGTGTATTCGAAGCTTACCGGATGGAAGAAATATGGGCGGAGAAAGAATTGAAAAATTAGGAGGCAAAAAATCGATATTACCTTCCACAACATACCTGTTTTTCGTACGATTTTCCTTTTTGTACATGCATGTGGGACAAGGTCCCTATTCCAGACAACCCACGCATCAAAAAGTCTCGAGAAGAAGTCGAAGAAAAATGATCGAGAATACGAGAAACAATATTAAGTGTTAGCAAGAATGAATTCGATTTACTGATACTGACTCACATTGAAGGTGGAATAGTGTAGAATGAAGAATTAGAAGGTGTGTATTCGAAGCTTACCGGATGGAAGAAATATGGACGGAGAAAGAATTGACAAATTAGGAGGCAAAAAATCGATATTACCTTCCACAACATACCTGTTTTTCGTACGATTTTCCTTTTTGTACATGCATGTGGGACAAGGTCCCTATTCCAGACAACCCACGCATCAAAAAGTCTCGAGAAGAAGTCGAAGAAAACATAAAAACTACGTAGTAAAGTTTTTCTGATATAAAAGAATGTTTTTTGTATCTAAAAAGATTTTTTTTTTTAATTTGTTATCTTTAAGATCAGTTCTTTCGTATTTGTTCTCCGCTTTCTCTTCACTTTTAGTAAACTTTTCAACAAATGCTGACTTTCTGGCTTTCATGTGAATATCCGAATCGGCAAAAATTTGGAAAATGATGTTCAATAATTTTTCATATATATACATATCGACCTACTTCTGAATATAGGTTTCTGTGTTTTAGAATTCTCTAATTAGGCTTCATGAACTTTTCAAAAAACATTTATTTAATTTTCATCACCCAACGTTTCGCTGGTATTTTTCCAGCCACTTCAGGGATTGTATTTTATTAAATAAATAATTTGTTGTCAAATTTTGCCTTTAATTTTCAAAAATTATAATTATTTTACACGGTATATTTAATATACTTTGTGTTTATGTCGTGTTATATGTACTTTGGAAAATGATTTTTTGACACATATACTCACCTTTCAAAGACCATATCATATATGCAGAAAACTAGGCACGATGAGTATTATGTTTCTTCATTTAAATATATATTAAATCTTTAAAGGATACAAGCTTACGAAATATTATTTTAATACTTCCACCAATTCTGTGGTTTAAAGATGAATACCAGATGAAAGTGGACAATCTTTACTATTTACTATTTTTTTCGGTTTTCTTCCAGGACGCAACAGTCTATAAAATATACTTTCAAAAACATATCCCTCGAAGTATAATATGAATAGACAGGGCTATTTCTTGTTACCGATATTAGGGGGTCAGTTTAAATCCTATTTTGACCAAACATCGCTCATTTGAAAGTTATTTCTTTGTTGCTGTCCACCAGATTAACAGGTTTTTAAATTTGTAATCTTTTTCTGGATTAAAATGCATGTACAGTTGCTACCAACACATTCATAAAATTATACAATGATATGTGTGTGTTTATTAAATTTGTTAATGTGTTTATAAAAAAATTAGTTTGTTTTCTTCATTCAAAATAATAATTCTGTTGAAGTGAAAAATAGTCTTGGACATAAACCTATATATACTAATATTTAAAAAGTGTTGAATTGTGGATTGGCATACGTTTAGGATCTTTATTAAATGAAAAATAAAATTTCCTAGAATTTACACTCGAATTTGGAGGGCTGGGATCTGCTAGTCTATATAATTTTTCTTTTGGGGGGTATATGACCAGTGGGCGCGGTACTCCCCATACAAATCAAATATTTTAGTGCCATATATCTAAAGTATGATAACAGTAAAAACATATATTGTATCCATAAATTTTGGTAAGTCGCATCGAAGCACGACCGGGTATAAATGTAATGGATATTATCTTCTTTCGTCTTAATATTCGTACCAATACGAAGTAAAGAATTATTAGAAATATATTTTATTTTAATTGACTGTGAACGTCAAAATAAACTAATCGCTTTAGTTACTCAGACTTAAAGTTTTATTAAAATGAAGTTATTAACACAAAATCAAAAATAAATATAAGGAATTAAAGAATTAATAATAGCTGCACTCAAGGAAAACATTAGACAAAAGTAATACAAAACAGAAATAAATGCACTTTATTTAGAAAATAACCCAATACAAAAATTAAATTTGTAAAATTTTTATATCCTGACCACGTAGTGTTGGTAACAAACAAAAATCTTTTATTATAACGATCGACTGAGAATCACCTTCTGAGTCTATTTAGCGATGTCGGTCCGTCTGTCCATCTGTGTGTCCATGTAAACTTTGTAATCAAACTGCAGTTCGCACATATGAATATATTTTGAAGAAATTTAGTGTATGTATAAGCTTCCATCAGCCACAGGATGAACTCTATTGAAATTGGGGAAAATCGGTTCATGTTCAGACCTAGTCCCCATACAAATAACCCCATGAGATCGCCTTAAATTGCCATAATATCCAAATTATCGCATGGATCATGATCAAATTGGGCTTATGTATGTTTATTACACCCATTTCTCAGTAGCCAAAAAATAAACCCAAAGGGACAATTCTTAGTCATAACACCCATATGAAGCTAATTCCCGCTCTTCATTTAAATCTATCAAAAAACTAAAATATTGCACAAATTTTTCTCCAATATGGTTTGGACATGTTTTTGCAAAAATAAGTGACCTTACTAAATATGGTCACGATCGGTCCATTTTTCGACCTAGTCCCCATATAAATAAAGCATCCGATGTGAACTATTTCGTAGCCGAAGGCAAACAAAAATAATAACAATGCCACTAAAATTTTATTTATGCTCATTTTCTATATCTAATTAGTTGGACCTAGGAGATAGGTTCTCTGAACCCATGGTATAGGGTATCGTATTGACTATAATTTTCTTACTTGTTTAACATTTGATTTATTTTAATTTCACCTTAAGCACCTAATTTAGTATCCTAGGCAGCAACTCGACAAGTTTTTTTTTTGTATATTGGGGGAGATTTTTCTACATTCTTCGCTTAGAACCTTCTTCAAGTCTGCCTTGCTTGAAATAGTCCTTTACCTGAATTTTATGACAAGGTTCAGATCGTTCATCGGGTTAAGGTCCAGGGACTGCAGATGATCAAGCGTATTAGGAGTCAGGTATAGTACGCAAACTATTACAATTTTAGTCGCAGGCTTTGGGTCGTTGTCCTATTGGAAGATCAAGTTTCCGGCCAAGCCTAATTTCTTAACGCTAGATGACCACGATTCCCAACACCTATTGTCGGCATATAGCCTCAAACCATAACTGAGCCGTCACCGTGTTTGACAGTGTTGGTAACACATTTTTCTTTGAAGGGATCATTTTAAGTATGTCATATTTTTAGGGGAAATTACATTACGAAAATTTAGACTTCGCTCTCATATATAATATATTTTCCCAAAGAGATATGTCATCGTTTTTCTACTTTTTATAGAAATCTATACGACTGCTTTGATTCGTATGGTTTAATGCATGTTATCTTTCCTCTCCATACTGAATTTGCGCTTACTGGTTTTCCAGGTGTCTGCATAATGATTTCTGATAATTTAACTGCACTTGGAACTGGTTACGTCCTTACTTCTCTTACTACAGCTCCAACTTCAGTACCACTAAGCTGCTTTGGGCCATATGTCGGTATATCTTCAATCTGATAGTGTTTGTAATATTTATCAACTATTTTTTGTTATTGTCCAGTGGTTCCTATCCACAATTTCGCTAATTTCACACAATGATTTACTGGTTTCTTTTAAATGTAATATTATTTTCCCATAGTGAGATTACTTCCTTTTCATTATTTTTATTTATTATTAATTAGTACAAATCAACTCAAAATGATTTTTAGTAAAGTTAGTCAGTGTAAATTTTTCACATGAAATTTATGTTCTTCCCCGAACTATAAAAAAGGGTAGTAAGTGTTACTACTGTTTACTTGTTTTTTGACGCGTAATATCTGATGCATTTTAATTTCGAGAGATTTGTTCAATGTTGCCACTTGTTTTGATTTCATGTTTTATAGTAAAGGCGGCATAATAGTAAATGGCATAATAGTAGGGGCTGTAATTTTACCTTTCATTGAAAGCCAATAATATTTTTATAAGATGAGAAATTGTTGTTTACATTATTTCGACGCTGACACTATATCCCTCAGAATTTGTAAATTCCTTTTAAAATGAAACAAGACCATAGAGTGAACAAGTAAGAAAATTATAGTCGGTCTAGACCGACTATACGATACCATATACCATGCGTTTAGAGACCCTATCTCTCAGGCCCAACTAACTGGATATAGAAAATAAACATAAATCAAATTTGAGTGAGATTTTTATTAATTTTTTTGGCTGCAGATATGAAAAAGTTCATATCGGATGATATATCTTTTTGGGGACTAGGCCCAAAAATGGACCGATCCTGACCATGTTTGGTAAAGTCTCTTGTATTTTGCAAAAATATATACAAACAAAATTTGAGAAGAATCAGTGGAACATTTTTGTTTTTTGATAGATTTAAGTGAAGATCGGGAAGCAGCTCTATATGGGGCCTATGACTAAGAGTTGCCCCATAGGGATCATTTTTCGACTACTCATTAATGGATGTAATAAACGCAAACAAACCAAATTTGACTAAGAGTTATATGATAATTTGGATCTTATGGCAATTTATGTTGATTTCATAGGGGTCACTTGTATGGGGGCTAGGTCCGAACATTGACCGATTCTCACCAATTTCAATAGCATTCTTCCTATGGCCGATAAAAGCATATATAGCAAATTTCATAAAATATATTCATATTTGCGACACGCACTTTGATTACAAGCTTTACATGGACACACAGACAGACGGACGGACGGACATCGTTAAATCGAATCAGATAGTGATTCTGATTCGATCGGTATAATAAAAGATTGGTCTAGGTCAAATATTTTTAGTAGTTGCATACAGCACCACAAAGTCATTATACCCAAGCCATATAGTGATATAGGGTCCAAAGGCTGAGTATGGAGATTAAATACTTCTCGTCCCTGGTTTTACGTTTATACACGATTTTCATGTGCGACAAAAAAAGTTATCGTGTCAATTTTTTTTAAATTGATCATGCCTTTGCTTCCTGGAAATGTGCATGGCTAACTCAAATACATTTTAAATACGTGTTTTTATTAACAAGGAGTGTCTTTGGGAGGCACCCGAAGATCCTAATGAATTTTTAATTTCTTATAGACCACGAAAAATATATAAGTTACGTCGGTATTTAAAGAAAAAACTCAGAAATGGTCAATATTTAAAAAAAAAAATTGAACACATGTAAAGAGCGTTAAAAATTAATATAATTGGCATCGTTAATTCAAAACTGACAAAAATGGACATACGCGGTTATTCCAGAAAACCACTGATATATGACTTGCATGATTGTGCTTAAATGTTCTATTGGGTATCAATTTGAAATTCGTAAACTTAGGACTTATTCCCGTACAAAAATTATCACAAAATTAAGTCTTCTAATATTTTTACATCTATAATATTAATAGGCTAGGCGATTTCTTGTGACCGATGTTTTGTTCTATCGTTTTATCCCGATTTTGACCAAACGTATATTATTTGAAAGGTATTTGTTTTTAGGTGTTTTGCAGATTTACATATTTTTAAATTTTTTCCTTTATTTTGAGTAAATTGCATTTAAAATTGCTACTAACTCATACATAAAATTATACAATGCTGTGTGTTTATTGAATTTGTTAATGCGTTTGTAATAAAAATGAGTTTGTTTTTTGTGTTGATTTGTGAATTGCTTATAATTGATTAGCATACCTTTAGGGTCTTTATTTAATGAAGAAATAAAATTTATTAGAATTTACGCTCGAATTTCGAGGGATGGAAGCTGCTAGTATTCTTTTAACAGGAAATATATGATGGAAATAGAGAATTCCTACAAAAGTTATTTAATGGAATCTTTAAGAAACTAAACAAATCCATTTTAACCATTTGAAATTTGTAATAGAATATGTATGAATTGTTGCAACCAATAGTCATGGCTAGCATCTTATTCTGCTTTAATAATGTTATCGATTATCAAATATTTTTCCATATTACAGCTATAATTTGTATTGTATAATTATTAAAAAAATAATAATTTTAATTTCATTCAAACGAGGTATAGTTTATATTAATAATAATAATAATTTTTCTCATACATTGTTTACGGATTAAAATGAAAATTAAATAAATAAATTTATTAAAAGATTGAATTCCTTTTGCTGTCTGTTTGTAACATTTCGATAATTGTGAATTTATTTCGCGGTGTAGAAATAAAGTCTCACCATATGGCAGCATCATTTGCCCCCAAAAGTATGCACGTTATATATATTGATTAAGGGTTGGGGTGACTATCAATGTTACGGAATTTTTACAAGAACATCAGTAGTTTTTTCTAAGAGTCTCGTTGAGGAATTTATTGTATTTAAAAAGTCGTTAAATATTTCGTCTTACAAACGGCTTTGTAGTTTTTTTTTTTTTCACCGATACATTTGTTCATTTTGTTTCTATATATGTATGTACCTGTAAAACTTGTATTTCTTATTTGGCAATGAAAATAATAAAAATTTATGACTTTATGGTATATAAATGTAATGTTTGTAATATTCTTATGTTTAGCATATGAAGTTTCTTAAACACAATATGGACGATGTGAGTTTAAGTACATTACGAAAACATCAGCAGATGTAAGTATATATGTACATAAATGTACCTTAATATAGAGATTTTATGGCCTTTAGGGAATTGTCTTTCATAACTGTCTGTATGCTTTTTTTTATTTCACGCACACTTCTGCAAATATTTCAATGAAAGTTCCAAGCATGTATTAAACTTATATTATGTTCAGATATTTTTCTTTAAGGAAAAGTAAATTATTTAAAAAAGAGAATTCTGCAAAAATTACTTATATGAAGATTCATGCAAATATTTAAATTTTTTTTTTTCATAAATAAATTTAAATTTTCTTACTTAACTAAATTTATAGACTTACTTTCTATTATAACCTAGTCTTAAATTCATTGGCAATTTTACCAAAGAAAAAATAGGAATAGCTCGTAATTCTGGTTATTTCCTTTATTTGCTAGAAAGTAACATAAATACAGATTAAAACAAGTAAGAAAATTATTGTTGGTCTAGACCGACTATACGATACCCTATACCATGGTCTCGAGACGCTGTCTCTTCCATCCAACTAATTTGATATAGAAAATAAGCATAAACCAAATTTGACTGACATTGTTATTAATTTTTTGGCTGCAGATATGAAAAAGTTCATATCGGGTGCTATACTGCTTTGGGGCTAGGTCGAGAAATGGACCGATCCTGTCCATATTTGGTAAGGCCACTTATATTTTGAAAAAATATACACAAACCAAATTTGAGATAAATCTGTGAAATATTTTTTTTTTTTTGATAGATTTATGTAAGTGAAGATTGGGAAGTAGTTCTATATGGGGTCTATGACTAAGACTTGTTCTATAGGGATTATTTTTGGACTACTGATTAGTGGATATAATAAACACATACAAACCCAATTCGACTGAGATCTATATGATAATTGGATCTTATCGCAATTTATGTCGATTTCATAGGGGTCATTTGTATGGGGACTAGGTCTCAACATGGACCGAATTTCACCAATTTCAATGCCGGTCATCCTATAGCCGGTCAAAGTTTACACGCCAAATTTCATCAAAATATATTCATATTTGCGACATGTGGTTTGATTACAAAGTTTACATGGACACACAGACGGACGGACGGACATCGCTAAATCGACTCAGAAAGTGATTCTGAGTCGATCGGTATAATAAAAGATGGGTCTAGGTCCAATATATTTGGAAATTACAAACATCAGTACAAAATCATTATACCCTGAACACATAGTGGTATAGGGTATAAAAAGACTTGTAACGAACTTAAAATAGAACCAAAATTATTATTCTCTTATTTGAAAAAAAAAGAAATTAATAACGTTGTACCATTAAATTATTTCGTTTCATGTATTGTAATTTTTAAGCAGGATAATTATAGTTGTTGTATACATGCAGTTGTTGTATACATAAAGTATATAATAAAACGTTAATAAAAATTCTTGCTTACCTTTACAATATCAATACGCCTTAAAATAAATCGATTTTTTATAGCGGAAATTCCATATAAATTATACAGTTCTATGAAATTCTGGAAAGAAAAATAAAAATTGTTGTCAGCATTTTAATGGCGAGTGTAGGAACAAATAATATTCAAGATAATTGTAATAATCTTAAAAATTCATGACAAATTAAAAAAAAAAAAAATAATTAATATATATATTATCAATAAGGTGTTATATTTATAAGCAACAAAATAAATATGATATACGAGTATTTACAAACATTGTAGTTCCCGAAATATGGTAGCACCAAAATTGATAAATTCATTAAAAACATACAAAGATTGGTCCACAATTACCATATTTTTTAAAAATTTTTTATTTTATCAAAAAATTTATATTCAGCCCAATTACGAATATTCTCAAGGAATTTCTTTCTCACGGAAAATACTTATCTCGAGTAAAAATCCTCCAATTATAAATTCCTCGTGAACAAAAAAAATGAATAAGTGGCATCATCGAATTTCGAGACTAGTTGTTTTGCTTATTGGCAATAAATTTTCTATTTTTTTTTTGTGTGCAAACGCAAATAAATTTATTTTAAAGAAAAATTAAATAAAATGTGAATAGCACAGCTATGATGCGAGCACTTGTGGAGGTAATTGTGAAATTGTGTTGTAGAATAACAACAAAGAAATAGGCAAAGGATTGCTAGAAGACAATTCTGTGGTTTTCTGGAATAAGCGCGTATGTCCATTTTTGTCAGTTTTGAGTTAGCGATGGCAAATATATTAATTTTTAACGCTCGTTACATGGGTTCGATTTTTTTTTTTTATATATTGACCATTTCTGTTTATGAACTAACGACGTATGTCAACCTACGTTTGATTGCTGGCAAATTATTTTCTCAGAAAACGACACAATGCAAAATCATTTTGGATTAGTTTTCAGTTTATAACCACTTGTAAAATTTTGTGTGTTTATTTCTGTTGCTTTTTGTCTCTATTATTCTTGATACGTTGTTATATTCTCATCCTAAGTCCCGTTAAGTTTTTTTTGACGAACAAAAAAATCCATTTTTCAAGCAACAACAACTTATGTCTACATGGGTGGTTGCATATGACAAACGACGTTTGTCGACATAAGTTGTTTTATCTGCACACACTTTCAGTGTAATTTGCGTATTGTTTTTTTCGTCCTTCTCTAGGATCTATTCCTCTGAAGATTTTTGACTCAAAATTTTATATAAAGTATTTATTGCCCATATCTACAGGACTGTTAAATAAAAAGCTCTAAAAACTTTATATCGAGCCCATAATTTCAAATATAACGTTTTTTGGCTCCCCTGAACATTTTGATTTTATGACATACGCGGTTATTCTAGAAAACCACAGAATTGTGGGCTGAATCTATGGAAACTGTAATCAGTGCCTGAATTGGCTTTCATTAAAGTTAACAAAAGTTGAAGTTGGGCTTTATTTGTGATCTTCGACCTACAAGAACAAAAAACATTTATTTTACTAATTTAAATTTTGTTTTATCAAAATACTTCTTACATTTTTATGTAAACTCCCGTCTGTTTTGCAAGGGAAATTTTTTGAGGGAAAAAAACAAATTCAAGAGAATAACTACTTTTTTCCCATTGAATTTTTTTCCGAAGGAATTTTTATTCATAATAGGGGAAAGGGAGAAGTGAGAAATTTCATGCGGAACTTTTGTTTAAAATTGGGCTGATTATTACTCTAAATAAATAAACGGTGTACAATTTTTTTACACAGTCCTTTTTTACGGGCTCTCAAGTATACTATATAATAATATGTAACCAAATTTTTAATAATATTAATAATTTAATATACAAAAGTGTATTTGTTCATAAAGGTTGAAGTATAAGAAAATTTTTGATGTGTAAACATTTATACGCGCAGGGGGTAAATTTCTATTTCACAATGCAATCGTAAAAACAGCATAACATGTGAGCTCACAGTTATGGTGTGAGCCGTAAGACAAATCGGTGTGACTTATGATTGTATTGGTGAAAAAATTATGATATAAAATTGTTTCAGCTAATTCAACAACCCTTTACTGTAAAATGTTAAAAATTTCACAATATAAACGTATAACATATACATAATTCAACAACCCTACAAGTATAACCAGAGTCCCTGCAGTTGTTTGCTATAAGTGATACATAGAACACGCCTCCTGTTTAATTTTAAAAAAGTGACATAAAAAAAATCTTTAATTACTAGATGTTTACACATTGCCCTGTGATCGGACTCACATGAATTTTTTTTTTAATCTCACTTTTATATAGTAAGGGAATAAAATTAGTTGGCAAGCCACCAATATTTTTCAGTATTAAGGTGTGGTCTCGTGTGCTTCTCCGCTAGATAAACACTAGTGTCGAATCTAACATTCTTGGTTGTTAATTGATTACCAGTTATGGCTTTTATATTGGCTCTTCTATACATGTGGTAGATTATAGGTATGCCTATTCCGTTCTAGATAAATCCATTTTTATCTAGGAAGAGAAAGGCTTCTGGTGGAATGTAGGGTTTTAGATATATACTCATAATTAGTATAATATGGGCACATTGTACAATATTTTGTTTGCTATAAAGTTTTATAATCTCTATTTGGATATCTGGAATGGGAGGTACAGTTCCTTAGACATTTTCTTTCAAATACTCTTATTTTTTCCATATAACATGGAGATATGTTGTGCCAGATGTGGCAACCATACGTAAGAATAAGGTTTATTAAAGACTGGTACATAATTATTTTAACCCCTTGCTTTGATAAATTTAGAAAAAAATATTTTTCTATATAAGAAAAATGCTTTTTGGGCTTTTCTAAGTAGGATATTAATGTGATCATTAAAATATAAAAGTTTATCTAAATGAATACACTTGTCATAGTATCCCCATAGTTTGTCACTCAGTGTGTAACACATCGAAATATGAATTTTCGATCCCATAAAGTGCATTTATATTTGATCCTTATAACAACTCGAGTCGATATAGCGATACCCTTCTGTCTGTCTGTTAAAATGGGGTAAATTGGGCTCACTGTGCCAAGATATAGCCTAATATATGGAGACACCTCTAAAAAGTGCATAACATTCGGTGTGTTTCTTTCAACAATTTAGTTAATAATTTTATCAAATTGCTTACTTTTTTAAATATTTTGTTTAAACTTATAAAGCGCAAAACCCAGGTAGAGGGTATCAAATATCCGGCCATACTGAATTTACTTACTTGTCGAAATGTCTTTTAAAGTATACTAGCAGATTCCAGCCCTCGAAATTCGAGCTCAAATTCTAGGAAATTTAATTTTTTCATTAAATAAAGACCCTAAAGGTATGCTAATCAATTATAGCCAATTCACAAATCAACACAAAAAAAAAACTCATTTTTATTACAAACAAATTAACAAATTTATTAAACACACACATAGCATTGTATGATTTTATGTATGTGCTAGTAGAACGGTAGAACAAAACATTATTCAAAAGAAATCGCCTAGCCTGTTAATATTATAGATTAGGTTTTTTAAATAACAAAGTTCATGTTATTTTTCATTAAAAAATAAGCTAGAAAATAATAGTTGGACTAGACCACTTACGATACCATATATCATGCGTTTAGAAAATAAGCATAAACCAAATTTGAGTAGGATTGCAATTAATTTTTTTGCCTTCGGATATGAAAAAGTTCATATCGTATGCTACATTTATATGGGGACTATGTCGAAATTTTTACCGATCCTGACCATATTTGCAAAAACATATACAAACAAAAGTTGATCTGTGTAATATTTTTTTGTTTATAGATTTAAGTGAAGATCGGACAGCAGCTTCATATGGGGGCTATAACTAAGAATTGTTTTATAGGGTTTATTTTTGGACCGTTGATAAATGGATGTCATTAAAATGCCCAAACCCAATTTGACCGAGATCTATAGGATAATTTGGATATTATAATAAAATATTTTTTAAGCTGTATTCCCACTGAATTTTACATAATCTGAATTTTATAGGTTGCAAAACGAATGGTTCACAAAAAAAATAAATAAATAAATAAAAAATATCTAAATATTTAGAATAATTCATCTCATTTTCCTATTTTATTTACATATGTATATCTCAGGAAACAATAAAAGCTTACTCCCAATATTTATCACAGATATTGAGAAGAAAATCAGCAGTAACATATAACCGAATTTTTTATAAGTTCAAAGATATTACTTATTAAGATATTCCATCATATATTTCTGACCATGTGATAATGACATTTGACATTTCACAAAAAAAAAAAAAAAAAAAAAAAAAAAACCTGTTATTGTAAAGGATCCTGATTAGAGTTATAGGTCCACAAGTTTTAAAGATAATGACAATTACCCTAAACAACTTTTTTTTAGTAATAACTTTTTTTTACCTGTCGTATTACCATATTTCACGAGGTGCCAAAGCTATAAATCCAAATTTTACTTAAATAGTAAGGTAGCAACAACATGCATGCCAATTTTTTTTTTTCAAATTCAAAGAAGGTAAGATCGAAAATGCCTATTTTCTTTGTTAATTACACAGTGTAATATTGAAAAAATATACGAATTCGACAGTATAGTCTCGATTTCACTACCAAAGGGTAGTAAAATTCTATACTCCGTTGGCCGAAATTGGTACAAAGTAGTCTTTATGAACTATTTTGGGTGACTGAACACGTTCAGGTTGCATTGATTTATTCACAAAAGTACTTCAAGTTTACCGTGGCTAAAATTTTGCCATATATTTTAAGTGAAAGTTTAGGGGTCCCTGTAATTTATGTTGAAAAAAAAAATTATTTTTAAATTAATTTTTAAATTAATTTTTTTCTATAAAAAAAAAGGTGCAGGAAAAAATGATTTTTTCGCGTAAAAAGTAAATAAAATTTGTTCAACGGATTCTTAGCTACATTATTGGCAAATATAGTTAGACAAAGACTGAGGTGCAAAAAAAAATGGGTTACGTACACTTTCAAGTCCGTGTATTTTTCAAAGAGTCTTTTTTTGCCGCACTGTGTTATAAATAGAAGAAGACATACTAATAAGTAGCTAACGTACCACAACTCGATGTACTCGTTGTTATTGTTTGAATTATCACTGATAAATTTAAAAATTAGCTTGTGATTGGAGTTCTTTTCGTTTCTTAAAATTTTTAACCTCTTCTTAATATGTGTTCATGTGTTTGAAACTAATTAGTATAAGTCAATTGATTGTTTCAAATTCAAGTGTATGATTTTTGCATTTTTAAAAAAATTAATGGTTCCAGTAAACTAGATGAAACCCTTACTATGGGTTGGGAAACAAAATTGTGCTATATTTTACAAAAACTCCTAGGGTTAAAATAAACCAAAAATTCAGCAGTATTTGCAAAATATTTGAATTTTTTACTTAATCCTTCTATACTAGCTTGGGGTCACTTGTGGCGCCAAGTCCAAATGGGCTATTGACGTCAAATTATAAAATCATCATAATCATAAAAATCGGTAAAATATAGCACAATTTTATTTCCCAACCAATAGTAAAGGTTTCATATAGTTTACTAGAACAATTAAATTTTGATGGGGTAAATTTCTATTTCACACTACAATCACAAAAACTTCGTAACATGTAAGACGTAAGATAAAATCAGTGCGACCTATGAATGTATTGGTGAAAAAATTATGATATACAATAACCTGTTTGAAAATGAAAAATAAAAACCGAAAACCGAAGAATTAAAAATGAAAAATAAAAAATGAAAAATGAAAAATGAAAAACAAAATATGAAAAATTAGAAATGAAAAATAAAAATTGAAAAATAAAAAATTAAAAATAAAAAATGAAAAATAAAAAACGAGAAATAAAAATGAAAAATAAAAAATGAAAAATAAAATGAAAAATAAAAATTAAAAATAAAAAATATAAAATAAAAAAAGAGAAAAATAAAAATAAAAAATTAAAAGTTAAAAAGAAAAAATTAAAAATGAAAAATGAAAAATGAAAAATAAAATATGAAAAATTAAAAATGAAAAATAGAAAATGAAAAATAAAAAATGAAAAATGAAAAATAAAATATGAAAAATTAAAAATTAAAAATGAAAAATAAAAAATGAAAAATAGAAAATGAAAAATGACAAATAAAAAATGAAAAATGAAAAATAAAAAAAGAGAAAAAGAAAAATAAAAAATAAAAAGTTAAAAAGAAAAAATTAAAAATAAAAAATGAAAAATAAAAAATTAAAAATAAAAGATGAAAGATGAAAAATGGAAATCGAAAAATTAAAAATATAAACGAAAAATTATAAATTGGCCGGTTGAAATAATAAATAATAAATATTTTTTTATTAGCAGAGCGCCTGCAGTTTTTGCTATAAGTGATACATTAGGGTGGCCCTTCGTTATATGGAGGGCAAAAAAAGTATTCAAACTGTCGGTCTCACCCCCTAGAAATATGCGAATAGCAAAAAAACTGAGAAATACAAAGTTTTGGGCCAATCAAAAAACGTTTAGTCGTGGCGCAAAGCGATTGAAAATTTCAAGTGTGTTTATATGGGGAAAATATGACTTTTTTTCAGATTTTACGAAAATTTCGTTCTATAGTTTAACTTTACCGACAAGCTGTTATATAATTCGGGATCAGTATTAAATTGTCCTTTCAAAAGGATACAGAACTTTAAAATCGAATAAAACCTCGCCAAGAAATAGCAAATGCCCCAGACCACTTCTGTGCCAAAAAAAACTAGGTCATGAAATTTGATGACATTTTTTTCAACTTTGAGAAATTGATTAAAGCCATCATTTTTTTTTTGGTCTCTATACTTATAAGTACTCAGATATGCAGTATTGTTTTATTACCACGTTGTTAACCTATTGCGCATTGAGACCGAATATTGGAAATTTTTTTGATAAAATATTTAAAACTCCTTTTTCAAGTTTGAAAAAATTTTCTTAAACAAAATTTAAAAAAATTAATATATTACTTTAAGGTTTTATTAAATACATGTTGCAAATTAACTGAGTGAAATTTTAAGTGAATCCCTTTGCCAGAATTTTTTCGACAAGGATTTTATTTTTGCGGATTTCGAGAAAAATTGGATTTTTGTGAAATATTCTGTAAATGTACTCTTTCTAAATAGTCTGTATCAAAAATTCATCACTTTTCTACTTTTAAATGTTATATTTTATCTTAATAGCCTGGGGTTTCGGAAAAAAATAATATGACTCCATTAACCCTTTTGGAATTGGGGTCACATATGACCCCAAACTAATAAAAGACAATTTATGCAAAAAATTCAAAAATTTGGTAAGTGCTGTCCAATTTTTAGATGCAACGCTTAAAATATAATAACCAAATGTGTAGAAGTTTCGTTCCGAAAATTTGGGATAAATTCGAGAACGTTAACTCATTATTTGCCAAGGCCAGCTTTGGATTTTAAGATATTTTAAAATAAAAATGACCTAAAACGAGTTTTTCTATTACCCTCGTTGATACCACTATTTAGAATTTATGAAAAATAATTCGGTTAGTTTTTGTTTACTTAACCCTTCAGTGCTCCTAAGATCAAAATTATCCATTGTGATATATCTCTGGTACAATTATCTGCTTATTGCTCGCGAATATAAATTAAAACAATTTACTTTATATGTCTCAAAAATAGGACGTTTTTTGAAATTCACTTTGATTTAGTTTTGTAATTTATTCCATTAAGAGTAGTATTAAATTAATATTAACTATATATATTATTATATATGAAATTTACTTTTATTTAATAAACTATTTAAAACTGGGAAATAAAATGCTAGAAGTTTGAAAAGACATTGAAGATAATATAAAGCGACCGATTATTAAAAATCAAAAATGTCAACCATTATAAGTAATGGCATCTTCACCGATTGACCTGAAATTTTTTTTTTGGCGTTTTTTATCAATATCCACCAAATTGGTGAGTGAGACCGCAAGATATTCAACTATTACTTTATTATATAAAGTAATTTTATGACAAAATTGGTTAAAAGTTGTTTTAATATATATTCGCGAGCAATAAGCAGGTAATTGCACCAGAGATTTATCACAATGGATAATTTTTATCTCAATAGCACTGAAGGGTTAAATAAAACAAAATTAACCGAATTCATTTTCTTAAATTCTACATAGTGGTTTCATCGAGTGTTATAGAAAAACTGGTTTTCGGTAATTTTTATTTAAAAATATCTTAAAATCCAAATTTGGCCTTGGCGAATAATGGGTTAACGTTCTCGGAATTATCCCAAAATTTTTGGGACGAAACTTCTACACATTTGGTTATTATATTTTAAGCGTCGCATCTAAAAATTGGACAGCACTTACAAAATATTTGAATTATTTGAATAAATTGTCTTTTATTAGCTTGGGGTCATATGTGACGCTAATTCCAAAAGGGTTAATGGAGTCATATTATTTTTTTCCGAAACCCTAGGCTATTAAGATAAAATATAACATTTAAAAGTAAACGAGTGATGAATTTTTGATACAAAGTATTTAGAAAGAGTACATTTACAGAATATTTCACAAAAATTCAAGTTTTCTCGAAATCCGCAAAAATAAAATCCTTGTCAAAAAAATTCTGATACAGGGATTTACTTAAAAATTCACTCAGTTAATCTCCAATATGTATTTAATAAAACCTTAAAGTAACATATTAATTTTTTTAAAGTTTGTTTAAGAAAATTTTTTCAAACTTGAAAAAGGAGTTTTAAAAATTTTATCAAAAAAATTTCCAATATTCGGTCTCAATGCGCAATAGGTTAACAACGTGGTAATAAAACAATACTTCACATCTGAGTACTTATAAGTATAGAGACCAAAAAAAAATGATGGCTTTAATCAATTTCTCAAAGTTGAAAAAAATGTCATCAAATTTCATGACCTAGTTTTTTTTGGCACAGAAGTGGTCTGGGGCATTTGCTATTTCTTGGCGAGGTTTTATTCGATTTTGAAGTTTTATAGCCTTTTGAAAGGATAATTTAATACTGATCCCCAAGTATATAACAGCTTGTCGGTAAAATTAAATTATAGAACGAAATTTTCGTAAAATCTGAAAAACAATCATATTTTCCCCATATAAACACACTTGAAATTTTCAATCGCTTTGCGCCACGACTAAACGTTTTTTGATTAGCCCAAAACTTTGTATTTCTCAGTTTTTTTGCTACTCGCATATTTCTAGGGGGTGAGACCGACAGTTTGAACAATTTTTTTATTAAGGGGCACCCTAGTGATACATAGATGACGCTTTCTGCTTGTTTTAAAAAAGTCCCATAAAAAGTTTTTAATTACTAGATGTTTACACATTTCCCCTCTGATCGGACTCACATGCTTTTTTAAATATGCCTTGGCCTCGGCAAGGAGTGGGTTAGCGTTGTTCGATTTACTCCAAATTTTTAGCATAAAAGACTTGTACACTGTTTATTATATTTTAAACGTCACATGAATTGTCCTTTATTAGCTTGGGGTCATATGTGACCCCAAGTCCATATAATTTTTTTCCGAAATCCTATTAAGATAAGATGTAACATTTAAAAGTAGGAAACTGGTAAATTTTTGATACAAAGTATTTAGAAAGAGTATATTTACTGAATATTTCACAAAAAACTAATTTTTCTCGATCTCCGCAAAAAAATTATCTGTAAAAAATTTCTGGCACAGGAATTTACTTAAAAATTCACACAGTTAATCTCTAACAATAATTAACAAAACCTTAAAGTGCCAGATCTATTTTTTAAAATTTTGTTTGAGAAAATTTTTTAAAACTTAAAAAAGGAGTTTTCAAAATTTTATCAAAAATATTTTCCATGTTTAGTCTCATTTCGCAATAGGTTAAAAACGTGGTAATAAAACAATGCCTTAAATGCTCCTAGATAGAGACACTAAAAAAAAATTATGGCTTTAATTAATTACTTAAAGTTGAAAAAATTTCTGTCAAATTTCATGACCTAGTTTTACTTGGCACAAAAGTGCTATAAGTGGTGCATTTGCTATATCTTGACCAATTTTTATTCTATTTTGAAGTTATATAGCTTTTTAAAGAGATAATTTAGAACTGAAATCCATTCATATAACAACTTGTCGAAAAAATTAAACTATAGAACGAAATTTTCGTAAAATCTGAAAAAAACGTCATATTTTCCCCATATAAACACTTTTGAAATTTTCAGTCGCCTTGAGGCACCTTTAATTTTTTTTTTTGATTGACCCAAAAGTTTTCTCAGTTTTCAGTTTTTTTTTCTATTCGCATATTTCTAGGGGGTGACACTTTAAATTTGAACACTTTTTCCCTCCATATGATGAAGGGCCACCCAAATGTGTATATATAATTAACTTGAAACTTTAAAGTAGAATCGGTGTAACTTTTCAAGAAACAAATTGTTGAAATATTTGACATTATTTTAATTATCTTAATATCTTAACTTGTATTTATTTTGAAGATATAAGAACAACAGGAAACAAATTTTGAAACCACGTAAATCACGGTATCCTTTTATAAAAAAAAATTAAATGTGCAATGCGGAAAAATTCAAAAATAAATATATTTTTTATATTTGAAATAAAAATTTAAAAAAAATATTTTTTTTTTTGCAAAAAGTGGTTTTCTTAATAAAAATAAAAAAAATATAAATAGCCTCAGTAAGTGATTATAAGTCAATCGTCATATTAGAAGGTATTTATCGTAATTACAAACAGCAGCACAAATTCACGATACCCTCATCACATATTGGTTTAGGGTATAAACAGGGACTTCGTTTGGTATAACTAATCATTTGGCAAAACGATATCGGCTCTGAATATATTGGAATGAAAATATTTTAAACCATATGTGAATAAACTGCGAACATTTCTAGTTTATTAAGGAAAACATTCATAGAATTTCGAATAATATTTTGTCATCGAATTATTCCAAAAACAAAATAATAATGATAACTGTTACAAAACTCCTTTTTGAATATTTAGCAAAACTGTTTTTTAATTATTTGATTATTATTATTTGATATTTTCTGTATTTTGTATTTAACGATGTATGTACCCGGTAAAACCAAATTTTAATCAAAATTTGTCATAAATTGGCATAATTATTTCGGAACTGTATTTTATAAGATCTACTCTTGTTGTATAAGAAAGCAAATAATTAAATAAATTTTAATCTGATAAAGAGATTTTGCTGAAACCGTTAAAATCGAAAATTAAAAGGCTTATAAAAATTTTTTTTTTTGATTATACGCTTATTAAGAGACAATTAAAAATACAACAAATGTTGATCCGGAAAGTTGGTTTAAAGTGGTTATAAAATGAGGATGGTTTAAAAAACAAAACAATGAAAATATTACTGTAAGGTAAATTTTGTGTTGTTTGGGTTATTTTCTGTTGAGATTTACGATAAACAAATTTTCATAGTAATTTTAAACACTGTATCGGCCTTTTGCATGGATAATTTTAGTCTTCAATATAAAAAAGATATAATAAAGAAAATTCAACTTGTTACAAGGGTTAAAATCTGTTTTGACTATGTTTAGCCGACAAATTCAATAAAGGACGCTTAATCTTGAAAAATCTAACATTAATTTTCGTTTTTTGCAGAAAATTTCAGATAAAACGTATTTTTCTGAAAATCGTATGCAATTCGTTGCATACTCTTTACTATTATTTTTTATTATATTTAAAAATTTTTTTAGAAACTTATTTTCCAGTATTAATTATAATTGGTTGTACATTACTACCACGGCTACTGGTAAGTAGACTATTTACCGTAGAGGTAGTGCCTCTACAAGTTCCACGTCGATTCAAGGCAATATTAGAGCAATTGTTTATGCCGACAGCGGTATAGGCTGTACAAAAAAAAAAAAAAAAAATAATATATTTTTAGTTCCACAGATTATTACACATTTAGCAATAAAACTTACCAACAGTAGATGAACAACTGGCAGAATCTAAGGCGCATCTATTGGCAAATCTTGTGCACAGATTAGAACGACCGTAGCGACCACATGCATTAATAGTTGAAGTGCACGTTCTTGTGTTTATGACGCATACTCTAGCACTGTAAATGGGTTCGACAGCCAATATTACAGCGATAAGAAGAAAAGCGAGGACGAATTTCATTTTTTAAATTTTATTTTTATTTTTTTTTTTATTAATTTGAAACACTTTAGGCCAAAACTATAAGAAAGCAATTGATGCTTTCCTTAGAGATTTAAGTAGTATTTATACAAAATAAACTTTAAATGAAATATTTGGCTTTGGTTGCAACACTTGTTTAAATATTTATTAATAAATTATTAAAAAAAAATTGGCATTGAAAAAGCACAAACTTTGTTTTAAATTTATAAAGAAATTATTTCAATTTGCCATATGTTATATATTTATTTAAAAATATATGATAACTGAATACAAACTAACATCTTCTTATAAGATTAAGCTAGGGTTGTCCTATTTAGGTTAAAAAACATTTTCTTTTTTTAATTAAATAATATTGAAGGTCGTAGAGACTCGTGCTTTAATATGCTTTTCAACTGGCTCTAAATCACTCATGGTAAATCAGTCAAACCAGTTATTTGACTAGTTAACTCTGGATCAAAGTTCATACATTTCACATGGAAAGGACTGGTTACTTTTACATGACATTGTCGTAAGAAAGACTAGTTTGCACTTAAAAGACATCAGAAAATTATACAATGCTTCAAGAGAAAAAGGAGGACCCCAAATATTAGCAATCGTCGCTACTGTCCACAACAAAAAAAAAAATATGTATCTAAAACGGATTTATCTCAACTTACTTTTGAAATAATTGAGTTTCATTATGATTTAAGATAATAGTAGCACTTAATAACTTTGGTAAAATGCCTTATATGAAAATTCAAGTCTCTTACACACTTAAGAGAACTTTAAAGTCTTTAAAGAACTTAGGTGCAAAAATTAAATGAATTAGGTATGCGTAGTTAAATAGCTGAAATTAATGAATATAGAAGTTGTACTAAGATTTATACGAAGTTACATTCTCTGAACGAAGTGAATACTTTCAGTGGTTTAGGTCAGAAAGTTAAGTCTTTTAAGTATTTTAGTCTTATATTTAGGTATTTGAGATATTTTAGTTAAAGAGTTTAGGCATTCAGAATCTTAACTACTCCTAAAAATTCTATATTTTCCATACGGAATAAATTCTCAGATATCTGAAAAATATTCAGTTGTATTTAGTGGAATCTTTCTTTTCATATCTGCTGCCAAAAAAAATGAATAACAATGTCACTCAACTTTGTTTTATGCTTATTTTGGACATCCAATTAGTTGGACCGAAGAGATAGGGTCTCTAGAGCATGGTATAGGATATCGTATAGTCGGTGTACTTGTTTTTTTTATATACAATTGTATTTTTCAATGATTTAATCTTCTAATCTATATATTTAAAAATGAATCGTGGTTTGTTCGTCCGCTTAAAACTTGAAAACTACACGACCAAAAGGCATACTTTCTTCTGCGAGTTTTTTTGTAACTGCCAGGCGAAGGTTTAGGAAGAAAGAAAAGTACAAAAAGTCTCAACAGATGGCGCTGTACGCTGTTATTCCATTTTAACATCATATTTATTGAGTACTATGATAGGGAGAGTTTTGTAAATTTGTGTGAGGCCACCTATTATAAATATGAATAGTCATATCGAAAATGGTCGGTATCGGATAAGTGGGCGTGGCACCTCCCATACAAAATTAATTTTTAACATAATATATCTTGAGTACTGTTTTAGGAAGAGCTTTGCAAATTTGTATGAGGTCATCTATTATTGCAATGAGTTGCTGTGAGTAGCCGTTGTAAAAATTAGCGTTATCGGAACAGTGGGCGTGGCACCTACAAAAAAATTAATCACTCAATATCAGACTCAATATCATGACAGGGAGAGCTTTGATGCTTTATGTGACGTCATTTGTTATTAGTATAAGTACACCTGACGAAATAAGGCTAGAAAAGATAAGTGGGCGGGGTACATCCCCTACAAAGTACTGATTAAATATTATGTACATATACCGAGTATAATGATAGAGCGTTGAAAGTTTGTGTGAGTTCGTCTATTATTTCTGTGATTAGCCCTGGCGAAAATGGGCGGGATTGGACAAGTGGGTGTGTTACCTACTGTGTATTTAAGCTAACATAACCGCTACAATTTAAAAAAATTGGTCTATTATTGAATAACTATTTCTTTAAAAGTAGATACTCATTTTGATAATTCGGATAATTTTATCATTTTTATTACGATGCCAAGAAGAGTTCATGGTAACAGTGGCCGGCGTTCTCAGGATCCAACGCAGCACCGAAATATCGCAACACGTCCAACGGAAGAGGAACGTGCTATTAGAAGGGAATCAGGTCGACCAGAATGGTTGAAAATCGTGCGCGATAGTCAGAAGAGATCAACGAAGCACGTGCTCGGCAAAGTGATGAAGCCAGATCACATTGTGCGATATTTGAACGACAACGTGAACACAGGTGAACATTGAGCATGCACCCTTTCGATATGAGCCCTACATTCAATAGAGTTCGCACACATCGGTTCAATTCGGCCAGGTATCTGTCGTTTGTGAGCATTGCAATGCAGTTAAATTTGAGAAAGAACCGACTGGATTGGGTTGCGTGGGCGGAAAGGTGAAATTGCCAAATTGCTTCCACCACCAGAGCCATTATGCATGCTGCTTTACGGTGAATCTCCTAATTCGAATTAAAGTTGGATCTGTCATCCTTATGCCCCGAAAATATGCAATGGAACCCGACTGATTGTGATGAAATTAATGAGCAATGTGATAGTGGCAAGGATTTTGAGAGGGCGGTTCAAGGGAGATGCTTAATTCCGCGAATTCCCTTGACTTCAACCGGTTCGATGTTTCAGTTCAAAGGTGTTCAGTTCCCAGTGAAACTTGCATTTGCGATGACGATAAACAAATCACAAGGACAGTCCCTGGAAGTGTGCAGCATAAATCTTAAAATGTCATGCTTTTCACACGGCCAGCTATATGTTGCGTATTCCCGAGTTGGGAAACAATCCTCACTATTCATTTACGCTCCGGAGCAGAAAACAAAAAAAGTATATCGTGCAGTATTAAATTGATTACAATCATTGTTCTATTATTTTTTTAATGAATACTTGACCTTATTCTATTTTCGATAATTTTCGATAAAAAAATGTCGAAATTATTTCAATCAAAAAATCTCTTTAGGACAAAACGAAGTTTGCCGGGTCAGCTAGTTAATTATTATAAAATTCGTTAAGAACAAAGTTTCGTGAAGAATTAAAAACCAATATAATTGATAATTTTACTGCTGTCTTAAGCAAAGGAAAATTTGTGAGAAATGTTCCATGAATATATTCATAATTTCAAAAATTATCAGAAGATATCGTGAAAGAGGTACGGCGACGACGCAACTTTAGGCGACAGGCCCCGTAAAATGAGTCAAAGACAGATTAATTTAATAGACAGACAGTTTTAAAAAATGTGATCAATAATAATCTAAATATTTCCCAAAGAGGTTGATTTTGGTTGTTATCGTCCTGTATGCATTGACTGATATTAGACAAATATCGTCTCGCTTGCATAAATTTTAATATAGAATACATGAACTCTGGTTAAGACGGAATTGGAATACTGTTCTCTTTTCAGATACGTTCGAGTTTAATGTAAGAGGCTATGACGAAGAACGTTTGTTCCACGAATGAAGGGAAAATGACTAGACCCAAAATAATTAAAAAAAACTGTTAAATTAGGCGGTGGCAATTTTAGTATGGGGTGACTTTTCAGTCTGTTTGATCTGTAGATCAAATAGGAAATTACACAAACAAGACAGATCTCATAACGGCAATTAGCTTAAAATGGCAAAGAATTCCTCGGTGTTGTGCAGCAGTACTAGAAAATAATGAATATCCACGAAAATCTTGAAACCAAAAATAGAGGGAATATTTTCAATAATTGTATAGTAAAGGTTTCCAATGAGTTGTCAACAGCAGAAAAATTAACACTTTATGTTTTGTTATTTTTATTTACTATTTTTATACCCTATACCACTATGTGGTTTGGGTATAATGACTTTGTGCTGCTGTTTGTAACAACCAAAAATATTTGACCTAGACCCATCTTTAATTATACCGATCGAATCAGAATCACTTTCTGAGTTGATTTAACTATGTCCGTCCGTCCGTCCGTCCGTCCGTCTGTGTGTCCATCTAAAGCTTGTAATCAAACTGCAGGTCGCATATATGAATATATTTTGATGAAATTTGGCATATAAGCTTTTATCGGCCATGGAATGAACGCTATTGAAATTGGTGAGAATCGGTCCATGTTCAGACCTAGCCCCCATACAAATTACCCATATGAAATCGACATAAATTGCCATAAGATCCAAATTGTCATATAGATCTTACTCAAATTGGGTTTGTATGCGTTCATTAAATCCACTAATGAGTAGTCCAAAAATTATTCCTTTGACCCCATATAGAGCTGCTTCCCGATCTTCACTTAAATCTATTAAAAAACAAAAATATTGCACTGATTCTTCTCAAATTTTGTTTGTACATATTTTGCAAAATACAAGAGACTTTACCAAACATGATCAGGATCGGTCCATTTTTGGACCTAGTCCCTTTATAGATATAGCATCCGATATGAACTTTTTCATATCTTCAGCCAAAAAAATTAATAAAAATCGCACTCAAATTTGGTTTATGCTTATTTTCTATATCGAAGTAGTTGGACCGAAAGATAGGGTCTCTAAACCATGGTATAGGGTATCATATAGTCGGTCTAGACCGACTATAATTTTCTTACTTGGTTTTTTTTTTTTTTTTTGAAGTTAAGCTATTTATACCCTATACCACTATGTGGTTTGGGTATAATGACTTTGTGCTGCTGTTTGTAACTACCAAAAATATTTGACCTAGACCCATCTTTTATTATACCAATCGAATCAGAATCACTTTCTGAATCAGAATCACTTTCTGATTCGATTTAACGATGTCCGTCCGTCCGTCCGTCCGTCCGTCTGTGTGTCCATGTAAAGCTTGTAATCAAACTGCAGGTCGCAAATATGAATATATTTTGATGAAATTTGGTATATAAGGTTTTATGTACCATGGGATGAACGCTATTGAAATTGGTGAGAATCGGTCCATGCTCAGACCTAGCCCCCATACAAATGACCCCTATGAAATCAACATAAATTGTCATAAGATCCAAATTATGATATAAATCTTAGTCAAATTGGGTTTGTATGTGTATATTACATCCATTAATCAGTACTCCAAAAATGATCCCTATGGGACAACTCTTAGTCATAGGCCCCATATAGAGCTGCTTCCCGATCTTCACTTAAATCTATCAAAAACACAAATATTGCACGGATTCCTTTCAAATTTTGTTTGTATATATTTTTACAAAATACAAGAGACCTTATCAAACATGGTCAGGATCGGTCCATTTTTGGGCCTAGTCACCATATAGATATAGCATCCGATATGAACTTTTTCATATCTGCAGCCAAAAAAATTAATAAAAATCCCACTCAAATTTGGTTTATGCTTATTTTCTATAACCAGGTTGTTGGGACTGAGAGATAGGGCCTCTAAGCGCATGGTATAGGGTATCGTATAGTCGGTCTAGACCGAATATAATTTTTTTACTTGTTTATTTTAGGCTTTTTTTGTTTTTACTCCCTTTATATTAACTCATATTTTCTCTTTTTTATTTATGCTTCTTTTATTTATTGGATCTGCTCTATGGTGAGTCTAACAATATGTATACAAATCTTAAAAAAAATTAATGATGTGTAAACATCTATACGTGCAGGGGGGGTAAATTTCTATTTCACAATACAATCACAAAACCAGCGTAACACAAATCGGTGAGTGAAAAAATTATGATATTAAATTGTTTTTTGTGCCACTATTTTAAAAGCGTCATCTATGTATCACATATATACGTTTATATTGGATATTGGGATATTTTTAACAGTTTACAGCAAAGGGTTATTGAATTAGCTGAAACAGTTTTTGCTATAATTGATACATAGATGACGCTTTCTGTTTGATTTTTAAGAATGATACAGAAAAATGTTTAATTACTAGATGTTTACACATTTCCCCTGTGAACGGACTTACGTGGTTTTTTTTTTAATTTCTGGATTGATTTTTGACCACTTTCTCGTGATGCAATCGAGCTGAAACTTTGCAGGCTCGCAGACTCGAGGCGACGATGAAAAAATAAAATGCAAAATATATTGCAAAAAAAATGTTGGTAACAAAAATTTTTTGACTGTAAAATTTAAAATTGTTGAGTAAGACTTAAACGATATGGTAAACTTAATTTACAAAAGAAAGGGATACTTGGTTTTTATGGGTAAGTTTTTTATTTAAACATACAAATTTTTAAATTAATAAAAGATTTTTAGTTTTATAATATTTTTTTTTTTTCGTATTTACCGTTCAACTGTTCAAAAGTATATTTTGTTAAAAGCTTCCATTGTATTGTCACTCACTGCATATCGCAAGAATGACAAAGTTTTTTTTTTTTGTAAGAAATACGCATTCATTAAACAGAGCAAGTATAAACTTTTCAAAATATTTTGTATACAGAGCTCAAGAGTTCTTAAATACACCTCTATCAAATCGAAAATTTTATTGATTGTGAGGTTTTAATAAGAAGCCTTCCATAAAATAGTTTAACATTACCTAACTACTGCTTAATAAGTTTCTGTCTTATGTTCAAGAATTCCAAAAATTATATAAAACTTAAATGACCTTGTCGAGATAATGCAAATAAATATAAATAATAACAAATAGAATATATTTCAATACATTAAAGTATATGTCAATACTTCAAAGATATTATGCCGTCGGATATATATCACGCATCGGATTTCCTTATCCAAAATCGTTAAACATAAAATGCTCATTTTATGATTTTGTTACAAAATAAAAACAATTTTCATTAACGGCTCCTACTGTTTTAATTTCATTTAACTTAAATATATAAAAACTGTAAATAAACTAAATAATTACTCTTACTAATTACTTCATATACCAGTGTTAAAGTCAATACAAGTGCACTTAACATTATGTACAAGTGTGAAAACTTATGAAACAATAACAACAAAAACCACTTATAGTTAGTTGTAACAGTATTAAAGGACAAGACAAACAAACTTCTGCACTTAATAATAATAATAATAACAGTATGAACTCAACCAATGAAGGTAATATAGTGCATTAAATTAGTTCATTACTGCAAGAATGTATGAATGCATAAATATTTGTTGTGTAGAAGCGGCAACATGTTTACCCTCATACTAGTTTCAGAACACGCGCCAGCATGTACAGGCATAAAAATAGCGAGACTAACAAAAACTATAAATGTAAACATACGTACTTGTAAAACAATAACAAAATATTTCACTAGTACTGCTATTACCAACAACGAACAAACAAACAACAACAATTACCCGTAAGTAAGCAATTTAACAAGGATATTTTTTGAAAACAGAAAAATCCTTTTTTTATGATTACAAAACAATAATACACTTGAAATTGTTATTTGCCGCAACCGAATACAAATAGGAAAGTTACCAGAGAGAGAAGGAGATAGAGGTGGCAAATTGTGGTGGCTGGTTAGTTGGATAGTTGATGTTTATGATGTTTGGGCATGGAAAACTAATCACTGCATCTCAACAATAGAATCACTTGTTACATAGAAAACAATAAAAAAAAATTCAACAACTATTAAAAAAAAAAGCGGTAACAAGAACAAGAAATTATTTTTTTTCTTTATTTTCATTTTCACAAACAATTGCAAAAACATAAAAACTGAATCAGTTAATCAGTGTTTGTGTTGGATGTGTGCGTATGTGTGTGTGTGTATGTGGAAATTAGCACAGTGTTGAGAAAAATCGGAAAGTAATAAAATTTTATTGATCTATAAAAATCAACTGAGTATGAAAATACAACAACAGTTAACGCTATATCCTTACAAAAACAAAACAAATAAGTAAGAAAATTACAGTCGGTTAGGCCAACTTTGTGATACCCTATACCATGAGTTGAATGAAAGGGTCTTAGGCCCATTTAATTGAATACAGAAAATAAGCATAAACAAAATTTGAATGGCATTGTTATAAATTAGTATTCCGTAAATATGAAAAAGCTCATATCGGATAATATTATTGTATTGGAACTAAGTTGAAGAATTGACCGGGCATGACTATATTAATATATTCACTTATTTTATGTAAAATATGTGCTAATGTTTGTAACTATCAAAAATATTTGCCCTACACCCACGTTTTATTGTACCCAAGTTACTTCCTGAGTCGAGTTAGCGATACCTGACTATTTGTGTGTCCATGTAAACTTTATAATCAAACTACAGGTCGCGAGTATGAATATATTTTTATGATAATTAGTATATAAGTTTCAATCGATCATACGACGAACGCTATTGAAATTGGTGAAAATCAGCGCATGTTGAGACCTTGACCCCAGACCGACTAAAAGGGCCGTAGGATCAAGATTATCATATATATATATATATATAACTATAAAATTTGGTGTATGTATCTATTAGAGTGGTCGCAGTTTGTATGGATCTAATTATCTTATAAACAAAACCATTTTAATTATCTAGTAAGTATTTTTATACTAAAATTATTTTGAAAGATTTAAAAAGTCGCACCGCACCGGAAATCGATCGAAAATTTCAACTGTGTTTATATGGGGAAAATATGACTTTATTCAGATTTTACGAAAATTTCGTTCTACACTTTAATTTTTTCGACAAGTTGTCATATGAGTCGATATCAATACTAAATTATCTTATCAAAGTCGAATAAAAACTCGCCCAGAAATAACAAATGGCCCAGACCACTTTTGTGCCAAAAGAACACTATGTTGTGAAATTTGATGGAAATTTTTTCAACTTTAGGAAATTATTTGAAGCCATCATTTTTTTCTTTTTGTCTCTATACCTGAGGGGTTATTATGTAATTCAATTCGAATGAAAAAAATTACGAATTCCTACAAATTGTAAATACTTTGTAGTACGTTTTCGTACTATTATTTCCATTTAAATTTTCGAAAGGACGGACATAGTTAAACCGAATCAGATAGTGATACTGATTTGATCGGTATAATTAAAGATGGGTGTAGGTCAAATATTTTTGGTTGTTACAAACAGCTGCACAAAGTCATTATACTCAAACCACATAGTGGTATAGGGTATAAAAACAAACTCATTTTTATTACAAACACATTAACAAATTTAATAAACACACACATAGCATTGTATAATTTTATGTATGTGTTAGTAGCAAATTTAAATGCAATTTACTCAAAATAAAGGGAAAAATTTAAGTCTTTAAATTGGCAAAACCGCTAAAAAGATATACCTTTCAAATAATATACGTTTGGTCAAAATCGGGATAAAACGGTAGGACAAAACATTGATCACAAGAAATCGCCTTGCCTAATAATATTATAGATTATTCAATATAAAATAACATGAAAAGTATAAATTACATATTTTCCGAGTTCAAATCACAATGGCTCGATAAATAGGTGTTATATGGGCGTGAAGTTAAATCCGTTTGGCAGGCCTTCGATATACCTTTCATTTGAAGCTGATTGAAATCATAAGAATATTTAGATACTTTTTGGCCAAATTTGTATTGGAAAATATTCATATGCTTGTATTCAGTCTACCCCTCTCCAAATAGTTATCTGGTTTGCTAAATTACTATTCATATTTTCCATGTAGTAACAATATCGAAAAAGTTCATTATTATTCTAATAAAAAATCTATTATTTACAAACATAGAAATAAGCCCAAAATTCTAAAAGAAAATAAAATAGTTTTTTCATTTCACAAATCTACAAAATGAGAATTACATAAAAAGCAATTGTTGCATATTTTGTACAGATTTTCCTGTTAAAATTGAAAAAAAAAATTGTAAGAATTGTAAAAATTGTGTGTGGTAGTGCAATGAATGTATGGATGTGCATGAAACACACATTACATACAGTACGTAATGCCTCCTTTTTTTTACAGAATCCTTTTTTTTCGTTTTAGTTTGTTTGTTTGTTTGTTCAACACCCACAAAAATAGCAAATAACGAAATTGAATTTGCAATTGAATTCAATGAGGTTTTTTTTGTCAATCGTTTTGTTTTCAATTACATTTTTATGTTTGTATGTAACATTAGTTGTACATTGGAAGTGAGAGGGATAAATACAATTACAACAACTTGTAATAATTAAATATAAATGGAGAAATCTATTCTATTATTGAGACTTTATAATTGGCATTAAATTTTCATTATTATGCTGAAAAACTAATGTCTGCTAATGGCAAAAATTGTCACTAATATTCAGTTCTATTGCTGAGTGCATTTGTTATTGAATTTATTATCGGTATAATTATTTTCAAATGAATTGGTTTCTTTTAGGGAATGTAAAAGTAATATTCCAAAAATTATAAAGCGCATATCGAAAAAGTAAATATTTTAATTTGTCATATTAAAAGTTAAATAATATTAAAGTTTTCAACTATTAACAAGTGTTGAGTGGAGTAACTAAAATTGCTACTAACTAAGTAATTTACAGATACCTTTTATGTTATAAACGTAAATAAAGTAGAAAATAATCTTAAGAAATGTTCGAATTTTATTAATAATACTCTTGGTCTAACAAAATTCAATGAAATAAACCTTAAAGATTCTCAAGGTACAGTATTTCAGAATGATCCACTAGAAATCGATTCTTTGAACACGTATCAGATTCTAAGCAATAATTTCACTATGCTAGTTTTGAGAACTTTTTTTTGCCGACAAACGGGCCACCCGGTGAGTTAAACTAAATCGACTGTGCTGAATCGAATGGCGTTCGCCTTTTTATACCCTCCACATCTCAGTGGCAGAGGGTATATATAGGTTTGTCATTCCGTTTGTAACGCATCGAAAAACTAATTTCCGACCCAATAAAGTATATATATTCTTGATCCTTATCACAGCTCGAGTCGATATAGCGATGTCCGTCTGTCCGTCTGTCCGTCTGTCCGTCTGTCCGTCTGTCCGTCTGTCCGTGTGTCTGTTGAAATCACGCTCATTCAAAAAAAAAAGCATTTACTTAGGTCAGGTTACGAAAAAATTATTTGCCATAATTCCCACCAGGTTGGTATTGAAATCGGAGTAAATCGGGAGCCTCTGCGCTGAGAAATGAACAAAAGTTTATAGATACCTCTAAAAAAAACATGAAACCTAGTGTTTTCTTGTAATAGTTTAGTGGTTGAACATACAACAACATAAAAAAAGCCACAAAAAAAATGTGATTCATACATATTAACAATAACAAGAACACAACTACCATGAGCTATGTTAATAGTATTGCCACAAACCGAGGTGGAGGGTATCAAAGATTCGGCACAGCCGAATTTAACACTCTTACTTGTTTTTAGGTTAGCTCTTAAAAAAAAGTTAGGGGGGGTTAAAGTTTCCCCCTTTTGGCCTGTTCTTGCAGAATACCGGTATATAAAACTATGTTTGGTTTACATCTGAGGTGCAGGGTGTGTTCAGCAACTTTGTAGAAAATATTATGCAAAATATTTTTGTTGAACATATTAACACTCTAACGGCTTTATTTTGCTTTATTCTAACAAATCGTAAAAAAAACACCCCGAAAAAGGGGAAGGGCGGGGATAAAATGTTCTACAAAATTGTGGGCCATAAAATTTTACTATATACGTCAGAACACACCAAAACCTAAAACTTAACACAAACACCAAAAACGAATCAAATTCAAAATTGCCCACACACAAGGTATGCAACCATATATGGTGAAAAAAAAATAATCAACTACATATTAATTTTAATTTTTTTTTATTATTTTGTTCTTTCTTTGTTTCTTTGTACTGTCTTTGTTTCTTTGTACTTTCAATGACATTCTGACGTTTATTTCTTTACAGTTATTTTTTTTCGGCAAACCCTCAATTATAAAATTGTGCAGTGGTACTAACTTTGAAAAATAAGAAATATTAAAAATAAGTCTAACTTTAAAGTTTTTGACAATCTCTTATGAAGTCGGTTATACTTAAATTTCTAAGATGGAGGCGTGTAATAAATTTAACTACTTTTGTTACGTGTGTGGAAAATTTACAATTATGCCCAGTCGCCGTAAAATTACTATTGAAATAATTAACTTGTATGAATCATATTTTTCTTTAAGTGTTATATGTGGTAAGAATTGGACACCCTCGATAGTGTGTACAACTTGCATTTACCATTTTAAAAAATGGAAAACATATGGAGACGCGATGCCATTTGGTGTTCCAATGATTTGGAGAGATCCCATACTACATGTTGAAGGTGAGTGTTATGCGTGCATAAATCATACAGCAGGTATGAACAGAAAAAAAAGTGGTTCTATATCTTACACTGCAACAACATATGCTCAATTTCCGATGCCACGTTGTAATGAAATTCCTGTGCCGGATAACCGAAACCAAAGAGAAAATAGTTCCTCAGTATATGAATCTGTTCGAACCTGTGAAGACGCAGTATCAATATATCAACCGTCAAACATCACGGTTCCATGCAGTCACAATGAAATCACGCAAAATCGTCTGGATATAATGATGCGGCGCTTAAAATTACCACAAAGGCAGAGCATTCTTTTGACAAAAGATTTAAAACAAGCTAATATTTTGGCTTCCGATGTAAAACTATACGGGTCAATAAATCTCCATCGTAAATTTACAACTTTTTTTAGATCTATTGAGAATAATTCTCTCGCGTATTGTACTGACATCCGTGGCTTGATTTTAACAATGCAAAATGAATATAATTCAGGAGATTGGCGACTATTCATTGATTCGTCCAAAAGTAGCTTAAAAGCAGTTTTGCTACATGCCACTAATTTAAAAAACTCTATCCCAATAGCACTAAGCACAAATTCTAAAGAGACTTACTCATCAATGAAAAAAATATTAGAATTAATTAAATATGGAGACCACAAGTGGAAAATATGTGCAGATTTGAAAGTGGTGGCACTTTTAAGAGGCATGCAACTGGGCTATACAAAAAACATGTGTTTTATGTGCCTATGGAATACGCGTTTTGATGGCGATCAGTATAATACACGGGATTGGCCTTTACGTGAGGAAATCAAATTGAATAGATATAATATTATTGAAATTCCACTTGTGCCTATAGAAAAGATTTTGCTTCCTCCTCTCCACATCAAGCTGGGAATCATTAAAAATTTTATAAAAGCATTGAACCCAGACGGGAAGGCTTTTTCTGAATTGCGCCGAATTGTTCCACGATTAAGCGGCATGAAAGTAAAGGAAGGTATGTACTCTAAACTACTTTATTAACTCAAATTTTAATATATATATCTCATAATGTTTTTTTTTTCACAGGAATACTTAATGGACCGGACATTCGTCGGGCCTGGAATTGTATAAAATCAGTAATTGTAAATGTTTTAGGAAATAATCGGTCTGAAGATTGGCGAATTTTAATTGAAAATATGCTAACTGCATTTCAAAAAATAAACGTCAGAATGTCATTGAAAGTACATTTTTTGCATTATCATGCAGATAAATTTAATGAACAATCACCAGCTGAGTCCGATGAACATGGCGAGAGATTTCACCAAGTGACAGCCATACTCGAACACTGGTATAGTGGCAAACAACTCGATTCGCTGTTAGGAGATATTTGTTGGAATTTGCAGGAAGACGAAGAATAATTTCCATTTAAAACGTTAGCTGTAACCACAAAAATACCTTTAATTTTGAATAGCAAATAAATTATAAATTTTATTTTTTGTTAACTGTAGGATTAAAAATATGTATTTAATTTTTCTTAAATTTCTTTTATATACCGGTATTCTGCAAGAACAGGCCAAAAGGGGGAAACTTTAACCCCCCTAACTTTTTTTTAAGAGCTAACCTAAAAAAACGGCGAACGCCATTCCATTCAGCACAGTCGAGTTAGTTTAACTCACCGGGTGCCCCGTTTGTCGGGTTTTTCAACTAGCATAGTGTTTTTAATCTGTCCTAAATTGGTTTCGACCACTTTCTCAAACAAATCACCTTTTTACTATATTAATTTAAATTATATCCTTGAAGTGATAGTGAACATGAAAACTAACAAAAGTCCAGTTTATGCCAATATATGATCAAAAAATTATTGAGTAATGCGGAGAAGAATTTAGAATTCATTTTAGTTCATATTTTCAACTCTATGATTAATACTTCAGGATACCTAAATATTGTAAAAGTACCTACATAAAATAGTTCCCATATACAAAGAGATTAATTCATCAACTGTAGATAAATTTGGACCAATATATTTGAAAAAACTCTATATGACAATCTTTTGTTATACCTGGAAGAGAATAAATTGTTGTATAACTCCCAATTTGGTTTCCGAAGAGGGTGTATTACTGAAGATACTGTCGTAAATGTAGTGAGATGTTGCTTTAACCGTTTGGATGTTTTGATTTTAATAAGGTCAAGGTTCAAGGACCCGAACTTTTGATGTTATTAACTATTCCTTTAATAGAAAACAGTTCGTTCATGGTTCAGTGAACCATGGAGAGCTGAAGAAAAGTGATTTACGACCGTTACTATTTTTAATATATCTGCACACAGAAAACAGATTCATTGTGGCTACCGAATTTATTACCAACCGAATTGCGATAATGCTAATAACCGATTTTCGGGTTCACGATGATTACAATTCTATTGCCTTAACAGTAAATATTTTATTATAATAGAAGATTTGCAGATGGTATGAAATTTCTGTTGATACAATCAAAAATACAGTTGTTCCACTTAAGACCAATTCGGTTGGCAAATATTTTTTCTGTGTGTGAATTTATATGTTTGCAGATGATGTTTGTATACACCTAATTCTGTTTTTACGCGATTGATAAGTTTCGCAAAAACTTTGGTAAAAAATCGTATAAAAAAGATTCTGTCTCCATATAAAAGTAGAGGATTGGTTCAACATTTTCAATAACAAATAAAATAAGTTAAAATAAGTATAACGTAAATTCATAGTTTTTATGTGCTTTACGCACACTATTTATTTACGAAAAAAATACCAAAAATAAAAAAAACAATTCATTTAAAAATAATTTTAAAAAATTCTAAATTTCACAGAAATTAATTGAAAAGTAAAAAAATCATTAAAGATAGAAAAACATGAAACAAATTCTAAATGTTAATCTTTGATTGGTATCGCTGTTTGACGATAAACGCATTCGTTTATGAGCGACTTGAACATCACTTCCATCGCTAAATATATTTTCTACTTCATTGGCAGGCTTAAGTGGTGCTGATGGTTGAGTGAATTTAGTTGCAAATTTAGTAATTAAGGTTACTGTGTAATTCACGATAATTACCCATTATTAATTTCACATCACGTTGAAATTTCGCAGCTTTTTCATCAATATGATCATGCTTTAAAAATTTTTTCTCTTATTTAGAAGCTCTTTGGAGTTCTTCTTTAATAAGGGTGACAAAGAGGATGAGAACCTCTTCACTTATTTCTTGGGTATCTTGTGTTTCAAGTACATCGATATGATCCTTATCTAACAATAGTTCATCGATATTTGTAACCGTAACGAATTTTGGCCAAACTGATCTCCATATATGCATTTAAAGTTGTTTCTCTTAATTCGGATAGTGTAAACCAGCATAAAGTCATTAATATTTTCATATTTTCACATATTTTCTACGCATCTGTGATGTTTAAGTTTATTAAAAACGTACCTAAATGTTTGCTTCATATAATAGATCTTAAAAGTAGCAATAATTCCTTGATGCAACGGTTGTATTAGCGATGTTATATTTGGTGGTAGAAAAAAAATTCGACATTTCGGTGTTCTAGAAGTGGATGACCAGGTGCGTTGTCTACAATCAAAAGAACTTTAAAAGCAAGGCCTTTATTGCTCATATAGTGCCGAACTTCTGGTACAAGTTAGAAGTTATGTTGACATCCAGGCCTTTTTATTAACAGCCCAGTGAACGTTAAGGGTTTTAGCATCCGACTTCCTGAAGCGTTGGAACAGAAAAAAAGGTCATATGATATTTGGCTACTTTGAATCCACTTGCGGTTTTCTGGATTTTTGCGACGTAAATTCGACTTGGCATTCGTTTCAGAAAAATACCTTTTTCATCTGAATTCCATACTTGATTTGGAATATAGTGACCATCTTGTATTAGTTTAGGCACTTTTGCAGGAAACTCTCTAGCTGCCGTGAACCGAGTGTCTTCGCAAAAAACCTGTCGTCAAATTTCCTATCTTTGTGGCCTGATATTTGCAGTACCATATCTCTCATCTGCTTATAAAATTTAAATGCCATCTGCTTGAACTGGTATCCGCTTTTGTGAGCAATCTTCGATCCATATGACAACTGGTTCGATTTTGATCATTTGCTTCAAGTATGAATAATGATTTTTATTTTTTTTTTTTAATATTGACGGAATGTCACTCAAAGCAACTTATCCCGGGAATTACATATGTGACCACCGAGAAAAGGGACCTAGTGTGTCAAAAAACGGGTTGTGTCAAAAACGGTGGTTTCCGGTACCTAAAAGGGTGTAGAAACTTTAAATGTGTTTTTTTCTCAAAACTTAATTTTCACACACTAGGTCCCCTTTCGCGGAGAAGGTCACATATGATGGATTTAAAAAAAATTGCAATTTCAATGGCTATTTTATAAAAATTGAAATACAAATTAAATGAAATTGCCAAAATGTTGATATATCAATTTTTAATACATTCACAGTTTAATTCTTTAGCAATTATTTATGCTTACAACAAAAATAATAACATGATGAAATCTCTTCAATGTAAGCAAAATAAAACTTATTCAGTTCGTGCATTATACAAGGATACAAATAAAAACTTTTTTCCAATTTATGGATTGCATGAGTGTCAAATATTAACAAAGATGGTCATACTACCAAACTATTGTTACACAATCAATTAACACACGCAATAGACCAAATTTCAGAACTACTAGTTGTAGATTGGAAACAATGAAACAAGGCATAGATTGTATTGGTGGTAACAAATTTAACAATTTACCTGCAGTTTTATAATATATATTGATAGAATATCCATATTTAATTCTCTTGCAAAGAATTTAATTGTGAATATATTTACGATATATTCAGTTATCTTCAGTGATCTCATATGCAGCATATAATAAACTATCTTTTTATGTACAACTTAATAACTTGTGTATAAATTAAATTTAGACTTTATTATTTTGAATTTATGCCAACTTACTACCTCAGTAATGCCTCGAGGGCGCTAAGGTCAACATAACTGTGAATATAATAATATTGTATAAACAAATATTAAGAAAGGAAAATATTCAGGAAAATATTGCAGACTCGATGTTTTAAAGATTTAGTTAGGTTTTGAAGTCTACAGAAAATCTAACCTAGTTCATATTAAGGATCTGAATTTGTATATAGTTCCTACACACAGAAAACAGATTCATTGTGGCTACCGAATTTATTGCCAACCGAATTGCGATAATGCTAATAACCGCTTTTCGGGTTCACTTTGATTACAATTCAACTCTAAATATGTTATCATAATAAAAAATTTGCTGATGATATTAAATTTCAGTTGATGCTATCAAAAATGCAGTTCTTCCACTTTAGAACAATTCGTTTGGGAAATATTTTTTCTGTGTGTATTAGTGCTTTTTTAGGCTTGACACTTTATTATTAATAAGCTAGGCGATTTTTTGTGACCGATGTTTTGTTCTACCGTTTTATCCCGATTTTGACCAAACGTATATTATTTGAAAGGTATTTCTTTTTAGCCATTTTGTAGATTTACAGATTTACAGATATTTAAATTTTTCTTTTATTTTGAGTAAATTGCCTTTAAAGTTGCTACTAACACATACATAAAACTATACAATGCTATGTGTGTGTTTATTAAATTTGTTAATGTGTTTGTAATAAAAATGAGTTTGTTTTTTGTGTTGATGTGTGGCTATAATTGATAAGCATAATTTTAGGGTTTTTATTTAATAAAAAAAAAAAAATTAAATTTTCCACAATTTGCGCTTGAATTTCGAGGGCTGGAATCTGCTAGTTAACATAAATATGTACTGAATTTTTCAATGTAACTTGTTGATTAACATAAATAAGTTTTAATATGAGAAAAAAATGTTTGCTTTTCATATGAGAAATGAAGGCTTTTCTCATATTTGATGCTTACAAGATATTCCTCATTCTTATTACATGCAGATATGAAGTCCGTCTGCTGAATTCAGGATCAATGTAGAGTGGAATATTGGATATTGTCCAAATAAGATATTATTAGTGTAAGCAGTTTGGTGTCAAAAAAAGCATTATATACAAAACTAGCTGAACCCGGTGTGCTTCGCTACCCCTCATCGTTATAAATAAAATAAAATAAAAAAAACTATTTATGCATTAACAAAATATTATTTATTTAATTTAGATTTAATTATTGCACTAACACTTTTATATAGTCAAGGGCTTAATAGAAGTTATTATGGATTTTAATTTTTCTAAAAAGGGCGTGGTCAGTTTTCTTGTAGTACTATTTCTGTTAATTTCAGTACGATATATACCAAATATCATCGCCGTAGTTTAAAAAATGGCCGAGATATGACGATTTTAAATTTTGGGTTATATGGGCGGAACCACGCCCCTTTGCCCACTAACAATTTTATATAGTTAAGGACTTATTATTTCGCAAAAATAACCTTTTGTGAAAATTTCATGACGATCCTTCCAGTAATTTAGAAGGTATTACGATTTTTTATTTTTCTAAAAAGGGGCATGGTCCCACCCACTTTTCTTCTGGTATGTATTTCTATTCAAGCCAATACCATATGTACCAAATATGACCGCTGTAGGTCAAAAAATTCCCGAGATATGACGATTTAAAATTTTGGGTTATATGGGCGTGGCACCGCCCCTTTGTCCAATCTAAAATTTATATAGCCTATTATTCATTCCAGAGTCTCAGTAACACGCTGTGAAGATCGGTTCAGGGGTTTGGCCTCCTATAAAGCAAAAACAAACACACATTAATTTTTTTATATTATACCATATTGAAAGCAGATTAATTATAATTTAAGGTAAAATGGGGCGAAAAAGGGGGATTTGGTAATAAAAAAATGTATGGCTACCTTACCTGTAGATAAAAAGTGTATAAAACTTTAGGTAAATACATATTACAAAAAAAGTATTTTGTAAGTAAGTATCTGAATTAAAAAAAGGGGGCGGTGAAGTGGGCGTGGTTCATAGTTATAAAAGCAATATATTCCAAATAAAAAAATCCGTTGGAAGGAACAAATTTGTACAGAGAACAAAAAGTTTAAAACTTTCAAACAAAATTTCGCCTGAAAAGGGGCGTGAAAGGGGGCGTGGCGTGAGAAATGTTTATTTCTACCTCGCCTGGAGTATAATGTGTATACAATTTGAAGTAAATCTGTTAAAAAATATATGGGAGCAATTACATAATTTTAAAAAAGTGGGCGTAAAAGTGGGCGTGGTCGAAAAAAGTAGCCTATTGATCATGCCCTATTAATGTCCCAGTTAAATGCTGTGAAAATTTCAGGAAGATCGGTCCAGAGGTTTGGTCTCCTATAAGGTACAAACAAACAAACAAATAAACAAACACACATTCCAATTTATATATGTATATAGATGATGTCAAAATAAAACAAGTAAGAAAATTATAGTCGGTCTAGACCGACTATACGATACCCTATACCATGCGTTTAGAGACCCTATCTGTTAGGCCCAACTAACTGGACATAGAAAATAAGCAAAAACCAAATTTGAGTGGGATTTTTATTAATTTTTTTGGCTGCAGATATGAAAAAGTTCATATCGGATGCTATATCTATATAGGGACTTGGTCCAAAAATGGACCGATACTGATCATGTTTGGTAAAGTCTCTTGTATTTTGCAAAAATATATAGAAACAAAATTTGAGAAGAATCATTGCAATATTTTTGTTTTTTAATAGATTTAAGTGAAGATCGGGAAGCAGCTCTATATGGGGTCAAAGGGATCATTTTTGGACTACTCATTAATGGATGTAATGAACGCATACAAACCCAATTTGAGTAAGATCTATATGACAATTTGGATCTTATGGCAATTTATGTCGATTTCATATGGGTAATTTGTATGGGGGCTAGGTCTGAACATGGACCGATTCTCACCAATTTCAATAGCGTTCATCCCATGACCGATAAAAGCTTATGTAACAAATTTCATCAAAATACATTCATATTTGCGACCTGCAGTTTGATTACAAGCTTTACATGGACACACAGACGGACGGACGGACGGACGGACATTGTTAGATCAACTCACAAAGTGATTCTGATTCGATCGGTATAATTAAAGATGGGTCTAGTTCAAATATTTTTGGTTGTTACAAACAGCAGCACAAAGTCATTATACCCAAACCACATAGTGGTATAGGGTATAAAGAGACCACTTATTTTTAAATTTATATTTTCAAAAAAAAAAAAAAAAAAAAACAGCTGTTGCATTTAAAAGGAGTAATAGTGGTGGAAATTTTATTTACCTACGACAAATTTTTTATGCCAATAATTATTTTAAACCGATTTTTTCCAAAAAAAAGGTTCATGTTTCCTCAAAAAATAAATTTTCTAATGTATATTAATATATTAAACGATATGCCCAGTCAGCATTTGAAAGATTGTTTTAACAAAAATAACCTTAGTAAGCCCTTTCGATGACTCGAAAAGGATTTGCGCTTACGCTTACAAACTGATTTATTGTAAATACAATAAGAAAATGTACAGCAATCGCAAATAGATCATGGAAAAAATTAAAAAGATGTGCTAAAAAATAAGACGAAAAACTAATATCGACAAAAATAAAAAGATAATTCACAGGAAGCTTTCCGCAGCAGATGGAACTAAGCCAACCAAACAAAGGATGTAATTTACGTGATTGCAATTTAAATGATTCAAGTGATATCTGTTATTATGACAGTGCAGAACATTAATTTGATTTGTGCGAAGGATTAGGCAGTGCAGTGAAATTTCTACATGTATTTTTGGAGAATTTTCATAGTACAAATGGACTTTTTAATAAATCTTATTATCATTATTTTATTTATAAGTTTCTTTTAAGTAAAAAGAATAATTCTGCAAACAAATAAACTTATTTGAAAAATATATTTTATTTTTGACTTTAAAAGGACTCGAAAATCATTCAAATATTACTAGAAAATTATTCTAAAATGAGTCGAAACTAATTAGAAAAGCAGGTAATAAAATACTCTTCAAGAAGAGTCATAAAACACTCTTCAAGGAGAGTTATAGAAGAGGAGTCGCTGGTAGGGCACCATTTTTTCGCCGACAAAAGAATCTTTTATGATTTAATCGCACAGAAGTGTCGAAAAAACTCGAATATGATCATTAATTTCATAAAATACTGTCTGAATGTTAGCTTGTTTTGCAAACTTATTTTATAATACTAGTATATGAATTTGCATTTTCTAGTTTTTCTTTAAGAAATGCACCAAATGAGCTGGAACACAAGAAAAAAATGCCAAATAATTTGAAAACTTTTCAAGTTAAAAATGTTAAAATTCATTAAACAAATTCTTAATAAGAAACTACAAAATGATGCAGTTATCACAAAAAACACACATACACTAACGAAATTATGCATTTAAAAGACTAACACTAACACAAACACACTCACACGTGGATGTGAGCATTTACAAAACCGTTCATTGCAAACCCCCAGAAAAGTTTGTGGAAGTGTCTGTACTTGTATTTTATAAAAAAAACAAGTAAGAAAATTATAGTCGGTTTAGACCGACTATATGATACCCTATACCATGCGTTTAGAAACCCTATCTCTTAGGCCCAACTAACTGGACATAGAAAATAAGCAAAAACCAAATTTGAGTAGGATTTTTATTAATTTTTTGGCTGCAGATGTGAAAAAGTTCATATCGGATGCTATATCCATATGGGGACTAGGTCCAAAAATGGACCGATCCTGATCATATTTGGTAAAGTCTCTTGTATTTTGCAAAAATATATATAAACAAAATTTGAGAAGAATCAGTGCAATATTTTTGTTTTTTAATAGATTTCAATGAAGATCGGGAAGCAGCTCTATATGGGGCCAAAGGGATCATTTTTGGACTACTCATGGATGGATGTAATGAACGCATACAAACCCAATTTGAGTAAGATCTATATGACAATTTGGATCTTATGGCAATTTATGTCGATTTCATAGGGGTAATTTGTATGGGGGCTAGGTCTGAACATGGACCGATTCTCACCAATTTCAATAGCGTTCATCCCATGGCCAATGGAAGCTTATATACCAAATTTCGTCAACATATATTTATATTTGCGACCTGCAGTTTGATTACAAGCTTTACATGGACACACAGACGGACGGACGGACATTGTTAAATCAACTCAGAAAGTGATTCTGATTCGATCGGTATAATTAAAGATGGGTCTAGGTCAAATATTTTGGGTTGTTACAAACAGCAGCACAAAGTCATTATACCCAAACCACATAGTGGTATTGGGTATAAAAACGCAATTTAACTCATGATTAAGCATTATTCTCATTTGAAGACACTTTTGAGATAAATATGTGGGGAAGTTTTTCTTTTTAAAAAAATTAATATAACGCATGAATCACTTCTCAAAATTATTAAGTTCAAATATTCAAAATTAAATTTATAATAAGATTGATGGCGTAATGAATTTTGAAAGCTCATATATGAGTATATAAGCGGTTCGTTTATTAAGTACAAAACTTACTGGAGAAACTATCCGTACACTCGAAGATGAAAATAAAAAAATTATTAATAAAAAATTTAATGAAATATTTTGATTTACGAGCTATTTACCACTGTTACATTGGAACGTTTCTACTTAATCTGTTGCTTGTTTACAACCCAAAAAATGCGGTACGGAACTGTAAATGCCAGAAAAAGTATTCGTACATTTACAATTACGGGAATCCCACGATATATGCAACGCACACATTGTGTTTAAATGTTTAAAAAATGAGGATTAATTCAAAAGTTGAAGTTAAGCCTTTCAGTACCAAAGTTGCTTATAAGCACCGTTTTATTTTAAACAAACGGGGTTAATTCATCAAAGCACACATTAAATTGCTTAGTTGCAGTTCTTAGAATAAAGAAAAACAAAATAGTATCAGTTGTATCGAGATCAAATCGAGCAAATCGCTAGTGCCAAAATTTAAGTGCAAAAAGTAAAAATTGAATATAAATACTTATAAATTATAATTTAAAAAAACAAGTACGCAGTTTCATCACTGACAGGTATAATTATAAGAAAAAAATAAAATATTGAAAAAAAGTTCAATTTTTACTCCACAATATTTTTTTGTTTATTGAAGTTGCTTATAAACAACTTTGGTCCACGGTGATAACAAAAACTTTGAAACACAAGACATGAACAAACCACACAAAGGCTTTGTAAACTTCTGACGAAGAATGCGAAGATAATGAAGAAGAGTTTTTGGATAATTAAATTTTGAGGAAAGGTGAGGAAATCGAGATCGATTTATTAGAAGTTATCACCACCGAAGAACGTGTTGAAGAGTATGCAGATAGATCCGAGCGTCTTGTTGTTGAAGAAGTAGACTTGGGTACATTGCGATGGAGGAAAAAACCCTTTGATGTAAGAGACATACAAAATAGCCCAATACAATATTTCAGCTCATTTTTTGACGACACAGTGATTGAATGGATTGTAAAAGAGACCAACTTATATGCACTTCAAGAGTCCGGGTCTGAACTCAAATGTACTAAAGAAGAAATGCGTCGTTACTTTGGGGTCTGCACTAACGGATTCGATGACGCGCAAAAAATTTGAAAAAATAAAGAAATTCCTCCATTTCTCTGACAAATCGAAGTAACCCAAAAGTGATGACGCTAACTATGATAAGCTGTACAAAATACGTTCAATTTTGTCGATGCTCAAAGACAAATTCAACAGTTTTCCTCAAGAAGAGCACCAAAGTGTTGATGTGCAAGTTATAGCATACAAAGGTAAGTTCAAACTTTCACGATGTCAAATAAGAATATTGTTGACTCTTTGTAGATTAAATTTGTAGGAAGACCAGTTTTCAGGTTATATAATCCTGCCAAACCCCATAAATGGGGAATGAAAATGTTTACGCGAGCAGGGAATTATATATGACTTCGCGCTCTATGTTAGTGAAGGAACTTGCCCCTCATATGGGCTTGGGATATCAGCTGACATCGTCCTATATTTGGCATCATCGGTCCCAAAGTTTAAAAAATACAAACTGTATTTCGATAACTGGTTTACAGCGGTCAGTCGTCTTGTATCCTTGAAAGAAATGGGTATATTTTGCATTGGTACTGTCAGAAAAAACCGAATGGGGAATTGTGAATTGAAATCCTAAACTGATTTAAAAAAGTTTGGAAGAGGATTTTACGATATGAAGTGCGCAGTCAACCATGGAATTGCTGCAGTTCGTTGGATGGACAACAAAGCGGTGCAGTTGTTATCTACATTTGTTGTAGATTAGCCAATTGGAACATACCGTCGTTGGAGCTCAAAGGAAAAACAATTTATTGATGTCGCGAGACCATCCCAGGCCATTGGGTGGTCTGGGAAGAAAAACGTCGATGCCGCCTTTGCAAGACGGGAACACCTCTGGCAAAATGTGTAAAATGTGGTGTTCACCTATGTTCCAACACAAGTAAAAATTGTTTTCTATCATATCATACTGTCAAAAAAGATTCTTGATGAATAAATAAATGAAGAGTCATTTGCTTGTTTTTATAAACTTGTTTTCATTTTTCAATGCCATGAAAAATACTTCCTCAATGGCCCTAAGTTGCTTATAAACAACTTCCAGTATTTAGTTAACCGAAAACTCCAGAAGTCTGAAATCTTCAAAAATCCTTAACTTATCTCTAGTAACCATTGTTATCATAAAAAATAATTTTCTGACACATGGTTCAGGAGCGGGGCCGAAAGTGTTAATATATTGTAATAAGTTTTCACACCAGATTAAAGCAGATAAAATTCATCATCAATGGCTGTAAAAAAAATAAAAAAATTCCACGTTGTGTACTTTTTTTATACTCTCTCAAAGTTCAATAATTTTCGTTAATTAAGTGCAAAGTGGTAAAAAGTAAAAAGAGTATGGATTATTTTTTTGACTCTTTAATCCAAAATGAAATGCAACTACAACTTCAGGTATTGGATTATCTTGTTAATAATTTTTTTTAGAAAAATTTTGAAGAAATATTTACAAACCTTTTTTGATTAACCCCAAAACAGGAATTTTTGAAATAAATATAGAGTTTCAAAGTGATATCAGGTGAGATCGGTATCAAATAACACTGGGATTTCAGATTGTGGATTAAAAAAAAAAACAGTTTGCGCATATTTGCAAATACGCAAAATATTTAACTTCCTCGACCATCTTCCACTAGATTCTGTAGATCTCTAAAAATTGAATTTATAAAAAACCTCAAATACTGAAAAACTTGAAAAAGAACGTTTAGAAAACGAATTCGAACTACTTTTGGATTTTTTGGTTTTATTAGAACGATAAATAGAAATTAATCACAAAAAAAATGTTGGTGACGATTGATGGAAAAGTATGTAATGCTATAGCGGATACAACATCTACACAAGAGTGTCGTGCAACAAGTAAAGCTTTTAATTCAGTTCACAGAATGATTTGTAAAGAAATAATTATAGAATCTCTATAGTTTGGTTTATCCATCCTTAATGGCTGGATATGATTTTGTGATTGTCTTCTTCATTTATCATATAAACTTCTAATAAAAAAAAATGGCAGGCTAGATCAGATGATGATGGAAAATTGTTTCAGCTACAAAATTACAGATTCCAAAAGAGTTTAGAGAGAAAACTGGACTGACCGTTGACCAATCGAAGCAAGGCTTTGGAAACTCTAAAAATGGCAACACTGCCAGAGGTTTTTCAGGATGCCGTTATTTCCGCACAAATTGCAAAGAATTGATAGAACAAATACATGTGATAATTATTGTTGTATCCTGTGGATTTTAGATTGAAGTTGAAAAGTTTAGAAATTATACTCATAACACGGATAGATATTTTGTTAAGTTCTACCCATGGTTTTATATGCCTCCCACATTACATAAATTCTTTATTCGTAGGCCAAAAATAATATTGCATACATTATTTTATTTCCAATTGGTAAACTATCTGTGAAGTTCAAAAAGCTCGAAAACCTGATTTTTAAAATTATAGAGAACGCTATGCTCATAAATGCAGTCAGAAGTCAAATTAAGACATATTTAATAGGTTTCTACTTCGTTCTGATCCACTACTTGCCGCCAAAAGTAAAAGTTATAAGAAAAAAATTCATCATATACCACAGAAGGCACTAGATGTAATAATTTTGCCAAATACAATATGAAGATGATGCCTATGAAAGTGATTATGATTATGATGAGTATAAAATATGTGTAATGGTGATTACAAGAATGAAAATGTTGTTGATATGGAGCATAATTAATAAAAAAATTTATATTCAAATACTTGGCATTAAATCCATATATTAATAGGCTAGGCGATTTCTTGTGACCGATGTTTTGTTCTACCGTTTTATCCCGATTTTGACCAAGCGTATATTATTTGAAAAGTACTTCTTTTTAGCCGTTTTGCAGATTTACAGATTTTTTAATTTTTTCCTTCATTTTGAGTAAATTGCATTTAAAGTTGCTACTAACACATACATAAAATTATACAATGGTATGTGTGTGTTTATTAAATTTGTTAATGGGTTTGTAATAAAAATGAGTTTGTTTTTTGTGTTGATTTGTGAATTGGTTAAAATTGATTAGCATAACTTTACGATCTTTATTTAATGAAAAAATAAAATTTCCTAGAATTTGCACACGAATTTCGAGGGCTGGAATCTGCTAGTTTAGTTTAATACAAAAACATATTTATTTATTTATTAGTTTTTTAATTGCACTATAAATTTAATTTAATACAAAAATATATTTATTTGCTTATTAATTTTTTAATATAGCATTAATTGCACTATAGTCTGCAATTTGATTCATTAATTTATCTCTTTAGAATCCAAAGGTATTTTTTTTTTCGAAAAAGAAAAAAACGCTTAACAGATCTAAAAAAATTTTATAAATAATTTTTTTCACAAATGGTATTTTTAATGTATTAGTTTTAATTTGCAGATTCGAGAACTCGAAATTCGAGTGCAAATTCTAGGAAATTTAATTTTTTCATTTAATGAAGACCCTTAAGGTGTGCTTCACAATTCAACTCATTTTAAATGAAGAAAACAAACTGAACACATTAACAAATTTAATAAACACACACATAGCATTGTATAATTTTATGTATGTGTTAGTAGCAACTTTAAACGATCATAACTCCAAAAAAATATTCCAGACGATGAAAATCTGTAAATCTGAGTAAGAGCTTAAAGGAAATACCTTTCAAATGAAAGGTATACCCCGTCAAAATCGGGGTAAAACTGTGAAACTTATACCGGTCATAAGAAATCGCTTTGTCTATTAATATTACTGATTTGTAAAAAAATTTATTTTCTCTTTATATAGGCTGCCCTGAATTAATCCTCATATTGACTATCATTTGTATGAAGTTGATTTTACTTAATTATATTTCTTTTGGAAACTATATTTCGGGATGAGTCCCAAAATCAAAGAAAGCGGTGCTGATGAGAGAAAAATTATCCTATAGCTTAGAAATAAGGGTAGATTTTTGTTGTGTTAACATCTGTACGATCACAAAAACAGAGTAAGATAAAAACGATGTGAGTGATAAGTGTATTGGTGCAATAAAATTATTGCAGCTAATTCAACAACCCTTAAGAATAACACTATTACAAATATAGCAATATCGAAGTACAACAACTAATTCAACAACCAAAAAGTATGATACAATCACATATATAACAATATAAAAGTATAAAAGCTAACTAAACTGGGCTAAATGTATAACAACTCCAAACTGAAAACTAGTAAGAAAATTATAGTCGGTTTAGCCCGACTATACGATACCCTATACCATGAGACCCTATCTCTTCGGTCCAACTAATTGGATATGGGAAATAAGCATAAACCAAATTTGAGTGGCATTGTTATTCATTTTTTGGCTGTAGATATGAAAAAGTTCATATCATATTTATATGGGGACTAGGTCGAAAAATGGACCGATCCTGTCCATATTTGATAAAGTCACTTAAACTTTGAAAAAATATATACAAACCAAATTTGAGAAAAATCTGTGCAATATTTTTGTTTTTTATAGATTCAAGTGAAGATCGGAAATCGGCTCTATATGGGGCCTATGACTAAGAATTGTCATATAGAGATTATTTTTGTGCTACTGATTAATGGATATAATAAATACATACAAACCCAATTTGACTAACATCTATATGATAATTTGGATCTGATGGCAATTTATATCGATTTCATAGGGGTCATTTGTATGGGGACTAGGTCTGAACCGAATTGGACCGAATTTCACCAATTTCAATAGCGTTCATCGTATGGCTGAGAAAGGCTTATATACCAAAGAAAGTGATTCTCAGTCGATCGGTATTATAAGCAAGGTTCAGAAAATACACACATGAAACACACAATGTTCTGTTCAAAAGCAGCCAACACATATCTTTATTTTCATATCAATTATGTGCGTTTCTAAATTTTCTAAGGTGCCCAACACAACCATGACTGTGTTCGTTTTAATATTTCGTTATTTACACGAACATTTTTGTATCACATACTTTTTGTTTCAAACACACATAAAGCACACATTTTTGAGTGTTGCTTTATTTGAAGTTCATGTTCTGCTACGTGTAGTGAAAAAAAACACAGAACATGTACAATAAACAGGTTCGAGTTCAGTTATATTTTAAGTCGTGTTGTGGCTCGTGTAGTAAGAAAAAACACAACATGTACAATAAACAGATTCGAGTTCAGTTATATTTTAAACACGACTTAAAATATAACTGAACTCGAACCTGTTTATTGTACATGTTGTGTTTTTTCTTACTACACGAGCCACAACACGACTTAAAATATAACTGAACTCGAACCTGTTTATTGTACATGTTCTGTGTTTTTTTTTCACTACACGTAGCAGAACAAGAACTTCAAATAAAGCAACACTCAAAAATGTGTGCTTTATGTGTGATTGAAACAAAAAGTATGTGATACAAAAATGTTCGTGGAAATAACGAAATATTAAAACGAACACAGTCATGGTTGTGTTGGGCACCGTAGAAAATTTAGAAACGCACATAATTGATATGAAAATAAAAATATGTGTGTGTTGGTCTAAGTTATGTTTGTTTACATATATGCACGAGTTTTTTATTCAGTGTGTGTTTTTTTCTGAACTCTGATTATAAGGTCAAATATTTTTGGTAGTTACAAACAGCAGCACAAAGTCAATATAGGATATAAAAATATGCTGAAAGCATAAGTACTCCCAACTTAAAAAAATCTTTAATTACTAGATGTTTACACATCTCCCCTGTGATCGGGCTCACATAGTTATACCCTATACCACTATGTTGTTTGTGTATAATGACTTTGTGCTGCTGTTTGTAACTACCAAAAAGATTTGACCTAGACCCATCTTTTATTATACCGATCGAATCAGAATCACTAACTGCTTCGATTTAACTATGTCCGTCCGTCCGTCCGTCTGTGTGTCCATGTAAACCTTGTAATCAAACTGCAGGTCGCAAATATGAATATATTTTGATGAAGCCTGAGATGTAAGCTTTTGTCGGCCATAGGATGAACGCTGTTGAAATTGGTGAGAAGCGGTCCATGTTCAGACCTAGCCCCCATACAAATGAACCCTATGAAATCGACATAAATTGCCATAAGATCCAAATTGTCATATAGATCTTACTCAAATTGGGTTTGTATACGTTTATTACATCCATTAATGAGTGGTCCAAAAATGATCCCTATGGGACAACTCTTAGTCATAGGCCCCATAAAGAGCTGCTTCCCGATCTTCACATAAATCTATCAAAAAACAAAGATATTGCACTGATTCTTCTCAAATTTTGTTTGTATATATTTTTGTAAAATACAAGAGACTTTACCAAACATAGTCAGGATCGGTCCACTTTTGGGCCTAGTCCCCATATAGATATAGCATCCGATATGTACTTTTTCATTTCTGCAGCCAAAAAAATTAATAAAAATCCAACTCAAATTTGGTTTATGCTTATTTTCTATTTCCAGTTAGTTGTCCTTTAAGAAGGGTCTCTAAACGCATGGTATAGAGTATCATATAGTCGGTTTAGACCGACTATAATTTTCTTAATTGTTTTTTTTTTTTTTTTGTGAAATAGCTTGAATCGTAGGCAGAAGTCATTTCTCACTGCAGTACGTCATTCAAAACTACAAATCTACCAACGCAATTTTATTCCATATTAATTATAAAATTTATGAATCCATTCACAAAGGACGATAGCGTTCGCAAAATGTTAAAAAAATCTGAATAACCTGGTTTTGTAGTATGAAGAAACCAGTAATTTCCGCTGTCGATAGAAATAAACGCATGGAGTATGCAAACAGGGCGAGAGTGTTTCAGGAACGCGTTTTATGTTCAGTTGAAAACAAGTTTTGCATTTTCGACATTAAAGGAAAAACGTTAGTTTCCCGAAAACTGCATTTAATAACGAAAATTTTTTGCCAACAGTTTAACAGGGTAGTGGTGGCTTATGGTTCATCGATTAAATTTGATATATATACATTTTGAAATAAAATTTAAAAAAAAAACAGAAAAAAGAACAAAATATATAGCATAATATATAGCCAAGTAGAAAAAAAACTCAAAGAAGCTGTTAAAAATCTTCATTCTTGAATGAGTGGAGTAAAATATGTAAACAGAATGGTTTAAGGTTGGCAATATCTATGCCAAATCGGCTACCGGAGATCCTAAAATGCAAAGGATATTCTAGAAATTACTGACTTAACCAGTATTCAATATATCTGTGGTCACAAGCGATAACCGCCTAAGTCGACTTAAGAACGATTTGAGTTATGTATGCTATCATATTCTACTAAGAACACCTTATATTTACGTGAAATCCCCATTTCTCTAGTACTTTTTTTTTTTAAATTATTAATGAAAACATACCGACCTAAGTCGTCATGAAGCCCCATTACATTTATATAAAAAGTTATTTTTCTCGAAAGCATGATTTTCGACTTAGGCGGTTAATGCTTGTGACCACAGCTACTTTAATATTATTTTGAATTCATTAACCTTTAATGACTTTAAAAAAACTAACAAATAGGTTAATAATTTATTAAAAATAAACTTTAAATATATTTAAAAAAAAATTTACAAATAGCTTAATAATTTATTGAAAAATAAAAAAAATGATTCAGCTTCAGTATGATAGTTTTAATGTTAGGTGTATGGATACTTTTTCCAGCAAGTGTATAATAAAGTGTATATGCAGCCCACACATTTTTCTTTGTTACAAGCTTCTTGTTGTAGTAGTCATAACCATGTCCACAACTTTATTTATGCTTTTCTCTTAAACTTTGAATATCTAGTAATTAATATGAGTTGTTATTTTCTAATGACCGGAATTTCTAATAAAATGTCACCTGCAATTAGCACAACATAGCAAATAATTTTCCCAAAAATGTAATTCTGTACGAGTATTACGAAAGTAGTTTATTTTGTTAGTTATTTAAGTATAATTTATCCAACCATACACTACAGCAAGTATATATGTGTGTGTACATATTTAGTTATAATGTATGTATATAACTATAGAAATACATGTAATAAAATATATTAAACAATAAAGTAAAACAACACCAACACATGTGATTATAACAAAAAAAATATATATCAACATAAGCTGTGCCAGAAAGAAATACTCTTTAATAGAAATCGAAGATATGTAAAAATAAAAAAATTAAATAAAGAACAAATTTAATTGATTGATAAAGAAATTAATCTGGCCCCACAAATGTTGCTGCGTTAATTAAGGTAAAAATTTCTAACTCAATCATTAAAATAAGATTTTTTGTCTTTAAATTTCGTACCATGTTTCAATTTTGGACCATGTTTCGAAATTATACGATGTGTTATAGCTTAAGGCAATATATACTGTTTAGCACATTTACTCTTAAGTGTTTGAAAAAAAATCAAATTAATGTCATATTTATGTATGCAGAGAATATAAATATTTTAATTTATATGTACATTTTTTAAATGGAGATTTTGGGGCGTGTCGGGGTCTAGCTTGTGTCTTTTCTATATAAAACTAATAAATATGAAGTTTGAGGAAAATCGGGTATAAAAAAGTCGCGCCGGAAATCGATTGAGAATTTCAAGTGTGGAAAAATATGACTTTTTTAGATTTAATGAAAATTTCGTTCGAAAAGTTGTTATATGAATTAATTTCATTATTAAATTATCTTTTGAAACTCGAATAAAAAGTCGGCAAGAAATAGCAAATGCCCCCGACCACTTTTGTGCCAAAAGAATTTGAAATTTCATGGCACTTTTTTCAACTTCGAGAAATTGATCAAAGCCTTCATTTTATGGGTCTCTATATTTTTAAGTACTCAAATATAAAGTATTTTGAAAAATTAAAATTGGAGATTTTGAAATAGTGCTAAAACATACGTACCCTTTTGACATTAATTTAGACGATATGTAAAATACTTTACATAAGATCATTTTGGGGTAAGTAGAATGCAAAAATATTATTCTTGTAAATTATTTCAATGTCTTTAAAAATGTGAGCTCCATTATCTTAATCAAGTGGTCTGCGGCGCATTTATTGCCTGGGGAACTTGATATAGCTTGTCTGTTTTTCAACGTATAATAGATTTTGTTGTTTTATTAGAAAGATAATTTACCCTCGATTATGGTTTGTTAATTAATTTAATTGAAACGCAATTATTCATATCAAAATTTTTGTGGAAAACAAATTTTTTTTTTTATAATTTTTACTCAATGCGTGTCCAGAAAGCATTGTCCGATTTTTCTCAAATTTTTCGTACTAAAGTTTTAGATACAGTATCACAATAATACGACCTGCACATCTTGAAATTCAAAAAAAAAAAAAAAATGGCTTTCAACCCAATATATATCTGTGGTCACAAGCGATAAGAGCCTAGGTCGACTTAAGAACGATTTGAGTTATATATGCAGCCATATTCTACGAAAAACGCTTTATATTTACGTGAATACGCATTTCTCTAACACTTTTTATTAAAAAGTTATTAATGAAAACATACTGACCCAACCCGTAACGAAGCCTTATTACATATACATATATAAAAAATAATTTTTCTCGAAAGCATGATATTCCCAATGATATAAATCCCAATTTCTCTAACACTGTTTGCTAGAAAGATATTAATAAAAACTAGCAGATTCCAGCCCTCGAAATTCGAGTGCAAATTCTAGGAAATTTTATTTTTTCATTAAATAAAGACCCTAAAAGTATGCTAATCAATTATAGCCAATTCACAAAGCAACACAAAAAACAAACTCATTTTTATTACAAACAAATTAACAAATTTAATAAACATACACATATGATTGTATAATTTTATGTATGTGTTAGTAGCAACTTTCAATGCAATTTACTCAAAATAAAGGAAAAAATTTAAAAATCTGTAAATCTGCAAAACGGCGAAAAAGAAATACCTTTCAAATAATATATGTTTAGTCAAAATTGGGATAAAACGGTAGAACAAAACATCAGTCAAAAGAAATCGCCTAGCCTATTAATATTATAGATATACTGACCTAAATCGTAATGAAGCCCCATTACATTTACATAAAAATTATTTTTCTCGAAAGCATGATTTTCGACTTAGGCGGTTAATCCTTGCGACCACAGATATGTGCTTATATATAAGTCAACGTTGTGATACCCTTCTTTTAAACTAGTTCAAACTTAGAAATTTATATATTAATAATGTAATAAAAGACGTTGCCTACTACTAGCCTCCTTAAAAGCTTTAATGCTCTGGGGCACAAAATTTAAATCATCTTAAAATATTAATGAAGAAATAAATCGATATAAAAAAAATTAGAATTTATTTAAACGATAAATTTTCTTTATTAATTTTGTATTCCACTTTAACGTAGATACATTTTCTACATGCGAATTTAACTCTTTGAAGTGAAATATTGAAGGTGTTGTGTTTTTTCAATCTAAAACAGTTAAACATAGCCTTAAATACGATAAAACTTCAGACTTTTGGGCCAGAGAGTATTTCTAAAGACCCTTGGGTTATTCGCAAAATCTTAATCTTAAATCTTAGAAATGTAAAAACCAAGTTTTTTTTAGCTAAATATTTAAAAAAAAGTATACAGAGTAAAGGTCTTCCTATGTTATCAATACTACTTACTCCAAAAGCCTTAATTTTAACTGGATACAATAGGTTTAAAAATAAATTTCAGCTTATCTGCCATAAATAAACACGTTCGAAGAAAAATAAAGGGGCATAAAGTTGCCAAAGAAAAACAAGATATATACTAATATTCTCAAAGCCATAAAAAATTTTTGTTGGGATATGTATTCATCTATAAATATAATAAACCAGTACTTATACAAGAAAAGAGTTATGTCATAAGAATAGTTACCACAAGAATTACAAGGAATTTTCCTAAATATCCTTTAGCTAGGAAAAGAAAATTTGACTACATGTTTGTAATTAAAATATACTCATTAACATGCAACTAAGCTTCTTTTCATACAAATAAGTGCATGAAACATAATATATATTTATATTATGTTGGACTTTAACAATAAGTTAAGTCATTGAAAGACCCAGAACAATAAGAAATAAATATAAGTTTGTACGTGTAATTATATGCAATAAGCCCATTTACACTAAACAAGATTCCTTTGTTTGGAAATTTCAATAAATTTAACTACTTTCGATAAGAAATGTGTACAACTTTGGTAACTGGTAATATAATTTTTCTCAGTGTACTCAATATTCTTTGTAAATCACTCACACATACATTCAAGTACTTCCATATTAGAAAACATAAAAGCAATGTGTGAAAATTAATAAAGTAATTATTTACTTGATAAGTAGACATTGTTTGGTAGTCGAGAAATAGTTTGAAAATTTCTTTTGGCATTTTTGAAAAGCAGGCTACAACAATTTATATTCAAAAACACTGACTATGTTTATACTTGTAATTTAACTAAGTAGTTTTGACTTAGTAACATGTATGAAAATAACAAATATATGAAATATATTTACGATTTATGTATGCAATAGAAATAAGTGAAGATTTTTATATAAAATATATTAAACATGTTTCTTTATCAATGAAACATCCTTGCAATAATTAATTATGCTGCATTCAACAACTGGAACAGATTTAAGATGGTCTTGTATATAGATTATAAGAGATGGTATTGTATTCAATAAAACTATATTATTTTTAGTCAATGCAACTCTTCACGTAAACACTGCTATTTTTGGCCAGCAGCAGTATGAAGCCATTATGAGTATAACACCCAACCAAAAAGATAATTTTATCTTATCTGTTATAAAACCCTAAAAAACACATAACTGCAATTTTAGGTGAATTTCACAGTTTTAAAATGAATATTTCAATTGATATTTTCTCAAGATTTTTTGAAAAAGTTAACGAGTGTAATTATTATATAATTCGTAGTCTAAAATTTTGCTGGGCTGTTGTTATTAAAAATTATTGTAACGTCATGTGTACATATTATGGGCAAAGTGAAAATGAAATAAGCATAAATCAAATATATTTATGTTTCTAGAGTCTGGCTTATTTGTACGGTAAAGATTCATAATGTTAGATGAATTATAATGCCAGTACTAAATACAACAAATAAAACATTCACTTTAATAATTACTCAAGTTCGATAAAACTTTCACAAAGGACACTTAAGAACTAAAAATTAATAAAAATGATTCATAAATTTACCAAAAGGAATATTCTTCAACAAATATTTTTCCTTGTAATGTCAGTCTGGAGAAGTCGTTTCCATAAAATGTTTATATTTTATAGCGAGAATACTAATTGTAGGTAGAGGTCTCTAACAGTTCTAAAAAAATTCCAGAAACAATACAAACTTTCTTTATAATATGGCCTATAATATGCTATGTGTGTTGCATTAAATTTGTTGATGTGTTTGTTGAGTTTGTTATCGTCATTCACAATAACAATAAACCAAAAAAGTGTTGGTTTGTGAATCTGGCTTTTTTTTTATCATGTGAGATGAGAAATTCGTAGCAAGTAAAAGTGTAACGTTGTGTAAAATATGTAAAAAAAATGTATAAAATATGCGAAATTTTTTATTACAACTACTTATTTTCAAATAAACAATTTTCGTTTTCTTCCTCATGTCCAGGGCATAGTAATCTTATATATAAAAATGGGGCTTTGTATGCTTGCACGTTTGTTTGTGGTTTATAGGAGACTATACTGGACCGAGTATCTTTAATTTTTTTTTTTCGATTTTTCAAGTGAAGTGAATTTTTAGCATCAAATTTTAACAAGAGTTCTGAAACTGTGAACATGTACATATTAAACTAATTTGAAGAGTTGCGAAAAAATGGGTGGGACCGGGCCAATGGGCGTGGCATCCGCCATAAAAAGTAAATATTTTATGTAATATATTTAGAGTACTGTAGCAAATAAGGGCTTGGGACTTAGTGTTAGCTCATGAGTTATGAATGTGAGTATTCCTGTAAAAAATGGGCGGGATCGAAACAGTGGTCGTGGCATCCCCCAAAGCAAGTATATTATATCATATAACTTGAGTACTATAATAGTTAAAGTCTTGGAACTTTATGCGAGCTCATAAGTTATCAACGTTACTACTCGGAAAAAGTGGGCGGGCTAAGATCAGTGGGCGCGGTACCCCCATACAAAGTAAATATATAATGTCATATATCTGGAGTACTGTCACAGTGAAAGCCTTGCAACTTTGTCTGGGCTCATGTGTTATTATTGTTAGTAGTCCGGTAAAAAATAGGCGGGATCGGACCAGTAGGCGTGGCATCCACCATACGAAATAAGTATTTAGTAAGTATTCATTATAAGTGGAGTACTATAATAGTGAAAGTCTTGGGACTTTGTGGAATCACCAAAATCAAAACTCGTCAAAACCGAAAATCGCAAATAACAAAAATCGCCAAAAACAAAAATCACTATAAACAAAAATTGCCATAAACAAAAATTGCCAGAACCGAAAATAGCTAATACCAAAATCGCAAAAAACAAAAAATGGACAATATAAAAAAAAACACCAAAACCAAAAATCGTGAATAACAAAAATTGCCGAAATAAAAAGTCACCAAAATCAAAAATCACAGAAAACAAGAAACGCTAAACCAAAAATCAATAAAATTCAAAATTCGCAAAAATCTAAAATCGTCAAAAGAAAAAATCGCAAAAAACAAGATTCGTCAAAGTCAAAGCAGCAGCAAAAAAAAAAAGCAAAAATCGCTAAAGTCAAAAATCGCCAAACCTAGGATCGCGAATAACAAAAATCGCCATAATCAAAAATTACCAAAACCGAAAATCGCAAAAAACAATTATCGCCAAAACAAATCTGAGCATTTGAGTATGAAAATACTAATTTATCTATAACTAAACTCTTTATACCCTATACCACTATGTGGTTTGGGTATAATGACTTTGTGCTGCTGTTTGTAACAACCAAAAATATTTGACCTAGACCCATCTTTAATTATACCGATCGAATCAGAATCACTTTCTGAGTTGATTTAACAATGTCCGTCCGTCCGTCCGTCCGTCCGTCTGTGTGTCCATGTAAACCTTGTAATCAAACTGCAGGTCGCAAATATGAATATATTTTGATGAAATTTGGCATATAAGCTTATACCGGCCGTGGGATGAACGCTATTCAAATTGGTGAGAATCGGTCCATGTTCAGACCTAACCCCCATACAAATTACCCCTATGAAATCGACATAAATTGTTATAAGATCCAAATTGTCATATAGATCTTACTCAAATTGGGTTTATATGCATTCATTACATCCATTAATGAGTAGTCCAAAAATGATTCCTTTGGCCCCATATAGAACTGCTTCCCGATTTTCACTTAAATCTATTAAAAAACAAAATATTGCACTGATTCTTCTCAAATTTTGTATGTATATATTTTTGCAAGATACAAGAGACTTTACGAAACATGATCAGGATCGGTCCATTTTTGGACCTAGTCCCCATACAGATATAGCATCCGATATGAACTTTTTCATATCTGCAGCCAAGAAAATTAATAAAAATCCCACTCAAATTTGGTTTTTGCTTATTTTCTATGTCCAGTTAGTTGGGCCTAAGAGATAGGGTTTCTAAACGCATGGTATAGGGTATCGTATAGTCGGTCTAGACCGACTATAATTTTCTTACTTGTTTTTTATTGAAGTTATATACTTCAATCCAAAATATATTAGTTTTGTTTTGATGAGTCCATTTACTTAGTTTTCATTTGCTAAGACAATTTTAGTACTCTTCAATTTCATTTAGTAAATTTCATTAAGTACAGAGTCGATCTCATCCTTATATAACTAATAAGTCTTTCGAATATTTGCATATTTGATAAAAATGTATGGCATCCCAAGTACATTATATAAATTTGGTTCGAATATATAAAATTTTGTCATTCAGGTCATCTTTTCAGACATATTGCAATTAATCTATCTATCTATATATATAGAAATGAAAAGTTGTCTGCTTGTAAGTTTGTAGATTTGATATTAATAGGTGGTCAAACCATAGGACCGATCTTCTTGAAATTTTCACAGTGTGTAAGCTTGTATCGGGAAAGTAAAACGGGCAATATCGTTTTTAATATATAAAGTGGGCGTGGCACTTCCTACAGATAAACCTTTTTTAACATCATATATCTGGAGCTCTATGAAAACAAGAGTCCTGAAACTTTGTAGGGGTACATAAGTTAGTAATGTGAGAAGTCGGGATAAAATGGGCGGGATCAAACAAGTGGGCGTGGCACCTCCAATATATGGCATATTCATATCATCATATATCTAAAGTACTATGATAGCCAGAGTCTGAAACTTTCTGCACGTCAATTGGTTTTTAATGTAAGTTGCCTTACCAAAAATGGGCGGCATTGGGTTAGTAATTATTTGAAGCACTATAAACCCGACAGTCTCGAAACTACGTGTGAGTTCACGAATGATGAGTGTGAGAAAAAACCTGTGGGCGTGGTACCTCCCATACATGGACGATATATATCATCATTATTAGCAACAAAAATATTCACTAGAGATAAGTTATATGGCAAAACAACGTTTACTGGATCAGCTAGTACCGTAATATATATGCAAATTTTGATTTTGTTTTTAATGAATTCTAGCATTTCAGCATTTCAACCTTCATCAGTGATTGTATTAAACATTGAAATATTTGTTATGATATAATTGATTATATTGTTTCTACATGAAATTTTTCTAATTAGGGCGGCCGTGAGGTTTGAATCACCGTCTACCTCACAAAGACTCGTACTTGGACTTTTTAGTCAAGCTTTTTAACACGCTCACCTAAATTCAGGCCTACGCGTAGTGTGGCATCGCTGTCTAATACTATGGTTGCCAAAGGCCCATTTTTTCGAAGCTTGTTGCTCGAATATATTTTATTTGCTTTGGTTAACGTTGAAAGAGTCATACAATCATCTGCTCTCTTCGGCTTTTAACATTTGGTCAATTAAAAATTAAAAATATAGTTATTAGGGGATCAATAAATCGATCATTAAATATTTTTATTAAGGGATCAATAAATTAAAGGAGCAAAAATTCTTTTTTTAAAGGATCAGTAAATCGATACATTCCAAACATTACAACTAACAATAAAATAAATTGTGGTTATATTCTGTGTCAGTTAATTTTAACATGCTTAATGCCTGGCTTTCACTGTATCATTTTCAATGTTAATTGTTGTCAATTATTGTCAGTTGCATGAAAACGGGTTGTAATTTCTTGTCATTTGCAACCCCAGGCAACATTTCACATCTAAAATGAAATTATCAACGTGGTATTTATTTGTTTTTGTTTCTAAGATGTAATGCAAACGTAATTAATAGAAAGCCACTAGATGTCAATTGCTTGTTGTCAGTTTATATGACATAGTGAACTCTAGGCATAAGGCGCCCGTTACAAAGTTATACAAATATATTTGATGTGTAAACATCTATACGCGCAGGGGCGTTACATGTGAGCCGTAAGACAAAATCGGTGTAATTGCATTGGTGAAAAAATTATGATATGTAATAACCTGTTTGAAAATGAAAAATAAAAAATAAAACATGAAAAATGAAAAATAAAAACGAAAAATAAAAAATGAGGAATAAAAATGAAAACTAAAAAATTAAAAATAAAAAATGAAAACTGAAAAATAAAAATGATAAATGCAAAACGAAAAATTAAAATTGAAAAATGAAAAATGAAAAATGAAACATGAAAAACGAAAAATGAAAAATAAAAAATGAAAAATGAAAAATAAAAAATTGAAAATAAAAATGAAAATGAAAAATTAAAAATGAAATATTAAAAATGTAAAATGAAGAATGAAAATTGTAAAATGAAAAATAAAAAATTGAAAATAAAAATGAAAATGAAAAATAAAAAGTGAAAAGTAAAAAATGAAAAACGTAAAATAAAAAATAAAAAATGATAAATGAAAAACGAAAAAATTAAAAATGAAAAATGAAAAATAAAAAATGAAAAATGAAAAACGAAAAATAAAAAATGTAAAATGAAAAATCAAAAATTGAAAATAAAAATGAAAATGAAAAATGAAAAATTAAAAATTAAATATTAAAAATGTAAAATGAAAAATGAAAATTGTAAAATGAAAAATGAAAAATAAAAATTGAAAATAAAAATGAAAAATAAAAAGTGAAAAATAAAAAATGAAAAATAAAAAATGATAAATGAAAAATGAAAAATTAAAAATGAAAAATAAAAAATGAAAAATAAGAATGAAAAATGAAAAATGAAAGATAAAAAATGAAATATAAAAAAAATGAAAAACGAATAATTAAAAATGAAAAATGAAAAGTAAGAAATTAAAAATTAAAAATTAACTGGTTGAAATAATAAACATTTTTATATTAGCAGAGCCCCTACAGTTGATTGCTATCAGCGATACATAGATGACGCTTTCTGTTTGATTTTAAAAAAGTGACATAAAAAATCCTTAATTACTAGATGTTTACACATCTCCCCTATGATCGGACTCACATGAATTTTTTAAAAAAGGCACAAAGCTCTACGACGATTTGCTTCCGAGATAGAATAGTTAACCTACAATTCGGATGGGCTACTTTAAAAAGGGTCCAAAATTTCAAAAATTTGCTCCTAGACGCTCAGTTTTCGAGCGGTTTTACGTTCCGCACCGAAATTAATACACACACGTATGATTGATAACACTGAAAAACAGTACTTCTGGGTTGCGAGAAATTGCATATCAGAGTGACAGTACAGTAAAATCTCCAAAAAGTTCGACTCGGAATCACTTCCTGAGTCGATTTAGCGATGTTCGTCCGTACGTACGTATGTGTGGCTATGTTAACCTCTTAATCAAACTACAGGTCGCAAATATGAATATATTTAGTACATAAGCATCTGTCTATCACAGGATGAACGCTATGGAAATTGATGAAAATCGGTACACGTTCAGACCTAGTCCGCATATAAATGACCCCTATGAGATCGACTTAGATTACCATAATATCCAAATTAGCATATTGATCGCGGTCAAATTGGGTTTCCGTATGTTTATTACATCCATTAAGAGTGATACTAAAATAAACCCTATCGAGTTATTCTTAGTCATAGACCCCATATAAAGCTGCTTTCCGGTCTTCAATTAAATCGATAAAAAAAAAAACAAAAACATTGAACAGAGTTTTCTCAAATTTGGTTAATATGTTTTTGCAAAAAATGAGTGACCTTATCAAATACGGTCAGGCTCGGTCTATTTTTCGATTTAGTCCCCATATAAATATGGTATCCGAAATTAACTTTTTCATATTCAAAGGCAAACAAATTAATAACAATGCCACTCAAATTTGGCTTATGCTAATTTTCTAGATCTTCTTAGCTGGACATAAGAGATAGGTCACTGAGCCATTTTCAGGTCTTATTAAATTTCACCAATACCTTTTTTTAAAGTTTTAATCTTTCCACTCACGAACATATTTGCCCTTCTGTGACTTACAAACAAATCAGTGACACAAATTAATTGCATGCTTAAATTCGATTGACTGTTCACATTTCCATTTTCCCCATCTAGTATTGAGGATCCGAACAAGTGGTGAGGATTTACAAATTTTACCAAAATCGTTTTATTACTTCAAAACTACAAATTTAAGTGTAGGAAACATAAATGAAAACTGTACACAAACGTATTTGACAAAACTATATCTCTATTTTTGGTTGTTCTTATATATCCACCCATTAAATAAACATTTCACTTTTTACAACTACATGCAATAACCAGGATTTGTGCTATATCCGGCAGTGAGGAATCTTGAATACAGTACATATAATTATAAAAAAATATATATTTTTTTTTCGATCCAAAAACCTAAATAGGTTATAATTCTAGACATTATTAACTTCAGTTTAAATATATTTTCAAAAAATTTTAAATCACTACATTTGGTAGTGAAATACGTTTCGTTGAATAATAATAATAAATATTTAATTTGTTTTCCCCGGAACCGATTTCAACGATTTAAATCTTAAGAAGCAATATTTCAGCCATTTAAAATAAATTTTATCAAAATTTGATAGTTCTACGCTAGAACTGCAGTATAAATATATATTTCATATCGGATCACACTAAATATTTCCATTATATACAAACGGTGTGCTAATTTATATATACCCTAAACTAAACTAGATTGTAGGGTATGAAAACAAGCAAAAAGAAAAAATATATCCTGTTGCTGATGTTGTAAATATGTTGAGGGAAAATCCTGTTATTGCATAATGAAGAATACCGAGGCATATGTCCATGTATAAACCTTTGGTAGAGCACTCGAAAATATGTTGGTAGCATTTATAGAACAAACAGCATCAACATCAACATTTATTGCTGGACATGAAGGCACATTTTATGGCACCAACATTGTGGCAAAATTTAGAGGTGTTTTACATGAAAATTTTAAGGGACGAAAAAAACTAACACAAAAAAGTTCAAAATAAACTTTGAAAAATTAAAAGGAAAAAAAATCTGCATATGTACATACACTGTGCAACCATGTAACAGACCTGCAGCGAGGAATAAAAAATGTTGATGAATTTTTACCATGTTAGTTTTATATTTTTATATATTGCAAAAGGTTGTTTGTTGTTAACAACTACAACAACATCAATCCAAAATATACTGCTATAGTTTATACTATAAATAACATTTACTTGTGCATAAATTGTAGAAGATTCTACTGGTTTTTTACTCGATGTACACTTGGAAAAAACATAATTTTTCTTTTAGAGCTAAGAAAACGTTAGCTTGTACGTCTAGGCCACATTTATTAGAGTTTATTACACAATTATTTTGCTAAGTAAAAAAAAGAATGCGTAACGATTGATTTAGAAATTAATCAGGCTCAAGATCACATGTTTTAAATAATTTAAATAAAGCAAAAAACATTGGCACATTTGTTTTAAAAATTGATCTATATTCTGCATGACAGGTTAAGCAGCTAATTCGCATCGACTAATCAAACGTTATCAGTAACCAAAAGCAGTTGATAGTTTGTGTGGTTAAAAGTTAAATTCATATACATTTACTAAAAACAACCAAGTGAGAATCCAAGCAAAGAGTTACACTATTTAAATCTCCTCCAATATAACAAACTAAAATATAAATCAACTTTGAAAATAATATATTTTATTTTTATAGAAAATAGTAAAATTAATAATCTAACCAATAAAAACAAAGTTTTTATTGAAACTCTTTCTTTCCTTATGATCAATTGTATAAGGGCAAATGGGGTCCGCCTATGGCGGACAGACAGACATACAGAGAGTATGAGTTAAAAGAAAGAGTTTAAAAATGCTTAACTTTTATGCCACTTAAAGCTGATAAGAAAATCATAGTCAGTCCAGACCAACTACACGATATTCTATACTATGCGCTTCGAGAAAGGGTTTTAGGTCCAACTTATGGGATATATAAAATAAGCATAAAGAGATTTGAGTGGCATTGTTATTAATTTTTTTTTTAAAGTTCATATCGTATGCTATATTTGTATAGAGACTAGGTCGAAAAATGAACCGATCCTGACCACATTTGGTAAAACCACTTATTTTTTGCAAAAACATATACAAAGGAAATTTGAGAAAAATCTGTGCAATATCTCTGTTTTTGGAAGATTTAATTGATGATCGTGAAGCAGCTTTATATGGGGCAATAACATAGAATTGTCCTAAAGGTTTTATTTTTAGACTAGTTATTAATGTGTGTAGTTAATACACACAACTCAAATTTGACGGAGATCTATGTGATAATTTGGATTTTGTGGTAATTTGAGTCGATTTCAAGAGGTCATTTGATTAAAATTTGTATACCAAATGTCATGCATATAAGTATATTCAGACGGACAGACGGACGGACTTCGCTAAATCAAACTCATTATAACCTGATCACTTAGTAGCATAGAGCGGAGCCTTCGGTCAAGCTCGAGTACTCGAGCTACACGAAGCTCGAAATAATCGAGTTGTTCAACGAGTAGTGAAAACTAAAACTTTTCATGTCTCAAATCATGTAAAATGATAAATACAAGTATTTAGTACAACAAATGTACACTTTTTGAAATTGTACAAGTAACTAGAATAGCATCTTAAAATTTCACTTGAATCGGACTGTCCTACATACTTATGTTGAAAATATTCACTTCATAGATGTTTGACAGCATTTTACAAAAAAAGAAAAATTCACAAAAACACATTATTTTAGTTCGTTAGATATGACGTCATTTTTCATACATATAACAATTAATACTGTAATTAATATGCAAATTTTAATTTTGCTTCAATGGTGCATGGTAGAGAAGAAGAAGGCATATATTTAAAAAATTCATAACTACACTGAATTCTTAATCGGACCGGTTTCTGGCACTTCAGCCTTCATCAGCAATTTATTAAACATTGTGATAATTGTTATGTTATAATAAAATAGATTGTTTCTATATGAAATTTTTCTACTTAGGGCGGCCGTGAGGTTTGAACCTGCGTCTATCTCACATACACTCGTACTTGCAATTGTTGGTCAGCGCTTTAACACATTCACCTAAATTATATTATTTTATATATTTTGAAGTCAGCTGTATTGATAGATTACTCTCCTGAAATATTGAAATATTCTAATAAAATCAATGGAGTGGGCTAACTACTGCTCGATAAAGATCATCTACTTTCCACACAAATGTATGGAAATATGTTATTCGTATATGTTTGATGCCTATTTACAAGAAATATTTCACGAATACTAGGAAAAAGCTCTTAGTATTTTAGTCTGAATATATGTAAAGAATATGTTTTCAAAATTTCAAAGCTTTTCGATAAAAATTTTGGCGTGTGGGAACTACTCGAAAAAGATCGAACATTTTGCAAAAAATAAAAAAAAAAAAAAACAATTAAAAAAGTTTTCACTGTCTATAATTTGACTATATTCAGAGATTACTCATAAAAAAATTTAAACCATTCTGACCAAAGTTGTGGCGTCGGTATAGCTCTACTCGACTGTTATTGGCCATTTTCTATACAAATGTGTGAAAATATGCTCTTATTTGATGATATTTCCCAGAAAATTTTCCACAATGACGTAACAAAAAAATATATTCGTGAGAGCTGTGTATATAAAGAGAACAATTTTTTCAAGTTTTAAAGCATTCCGCAAAAAATTTAAGCTTGGAGGAGGTACTACTCGGCAAAAAACTAATGTCGTTTTCTTTTCTGACAAAAAATGTCGCACTTTATTTGCACTTTTTTCGAAAAGGGTATTTATTTATATATTCTAAATTAAGAGCAACCGTTTCTTAAACATCAATCGAAAGGTCTCAAAGAGCTGTGTTCTTAAAATGCAAAAAAAATTCATTATTATCCTCTTTGAAGTCATAGGGTGAATTATTCAAAAAACGGGAACAATGGGAAAATATTCTATTACTATGACCTGGAAAAAGTCAATGGCAGCAAATTTTTGGGATTACCGAAGGCTTTCCTTTGAGACATTTCGGTTGATGTATAAGATAAGGTAGCTCTTAATTCAGAATATAAAAAAATTCACTTTTCGAAAAAAGTGCAATTAAAGTGCGACATTTTTTGTCAGAAAAGAAAACGGCATAAGAAAAATAAAAAAAATTTTTTTTTTTTTCATTGCCCGTAATTGACCTTATTCGCAGATGACTCATATAAAAAATTAAATCATTCCAATCAAAATTGAGCTCAGGGTGAACAACTACTAGAAAAAGATCACCCAGTTTCCATACAAATATGCGAAAAAATTCACTACATTCAAGTTTGACATCGATTTACAAAAAATATTCAGGAACACATAGTACAAGTTTATACATTCGAAAATTGAATATTCGAGGATATTACGTCCTTCAATACTATAATTGAGCTATTGGCACTCTACTATTTGAAAAAGATCAGCCACTTTCTTAAAGAATGTGTGAAAATTTGCTCTTGTTTCAAGTTTGGTGTAATTTGACTGAAAATTTTCCTTCACGAGTAGTAACTCTCAAGTACCGAAATTCTATGAAATATCATGGACGTTATGTCCTGGTAATTTTTATTTTACAATATATAAATTTGTACCATGTTAAACTTGCACGGAGTGCATTTTATCATATATTTGTATGAAAACTGACTGATATTTTTCGAGTATTAGTTTGCCATCGGCGCAATATTGGTCGGAGTAGCCTAATAATTTAAATGAGTCATCGAAGAATAGAGTCAGTTGCAATTGTTGAAAAACACATATTTTTTTTTATTTTTAAAATTAAAATTTAAATTTAAAATTATTTGGGGTACCCATATCGATTTTTTCATCGAAATTTTGGCAGGTTCGAAAATTAAGTTAGAGGTATGGTTCCTTGGGCAGATATACTTAGTACCAGAGTCACGATCAGCCCATGGAGTAAAAATAATTGGCCCACCCTAACACATAATATAATAATATAATAATATGAAAATATAATAATATAATAATATAATAATATAATAATATAATAATATAATAATATAATAATATAATAATATAATAATATAATAATATAATAATATAATAATATAATAATATAATAATATAATAATAAAATAATATAATAATATAATAATATAATAATATAATAATATAATAATATAATAATATAATAATATAATAATATAATAATATAATAATATAATAATATAAAAATATAATAATATAATAATATAATAATAAAATAATATAATAATATAATAATATAATAATATAATAATATAATAATATAATAATATAATAATATAATAATAAAATAATATAATAATATAATAATATAATAATATAATAATATAATAATATAATAATATAATAATATAATAATATAATAATATAATAATATAATAATATAATAATATAATAATATAATAATATAATAATATAATAATATAATAATATAATAATACAATAATACAGTAATATAATAATATAATAATATAATAATATAATAATATAATAATATAATAATATAATAATATAATAATAAAATAATATAATAATATAATAATATAATAATATATTAATATAAGAATATAATAATATAATAATATAATAATATAATAATATAATAATATAATAATATAATAATAAAATAATATAATAATATAATAATATAATAATATAATAATATAATAAAATAATAATATAATTATATAATAATATAATAATAAAATAATATAATAATATAATAATATAATAATATAATAATATAATAATATAATAATATAATAATATAATAATATAATAATATAATAATATAATAATATAATAATATAATAATATAATAATATAATAATAAAATAATATAATAATATAATAATATAATAATATAATAATATAATAATATAATAATATAATAATATAATAATATAATAATATAATAATATAATAATATAATAATATAATAATATAATAATAAAATAATATAATAATATAATAATATAATAATATAATAATATAATAATATAATAACATAATAAAATAATAATATAATAATATAATAATATAATAATATAATAATATAATAATAAAATAATATAATAATATAATAATATAATAATATAATAATATAATAATATAATAATATAATAATATAATAATATAATAATATAATAATATAATAATATAATAATATAATAATATAATAATATAATAATATAATAATATAATAATATAATAATAAAATAATATAATAATATAATAATATAATAATATAATAATATAATAATATAATAATATAATAATATAATAATATAATAATATAAAAATATAATAATATAATAATATAATAATATAATAATAATATAATATAATAATATAATAATATAATAATATAATAATATAATAATAAAATAATATAATAATATAATAATATAATAATATAATAATATAGTAATATAATAATAAAATAATATAATAATATAATAATATAATAATATAATAATATAATAATATAATAATAAAATAATATAATAATATAATAATATAATAATATAATAATATAATAATATAATAATATAATAATATAATAATATAATAATATAATATAATAATATAAAAAAATAATAATATAATAATATAATAATATAATAATAAAATAATATAATAATATAATAATATAATAATATAATAATATAATAATATAATAATATAATAATATATTAATATAATAATAAAATAATATAATAATATAATAATATAATAATATAATAATATAATAATATAATAATATAATAATATAATAATATAATAATATAATAATATAAAAATATAATAATATAATAATATAATAATATAATAATAATATAATATAATAATATAATATAATAATATAATAATATAATAATATAATAATATAATAATATAATAATATAATAATATAATAATATAATAATATAATAATATAATAATAAAATAATATAATAATATAATAATATAATAATATAATAATATAATAATATAATAATATAATAATATAATAATATAATAATATAATAATATAATAATATAATAATATAATAATATAATAATATAATAATATAATAATATAATAATATAATAATATAATAAAATAATAATATAATAATATAATAATATAATAATATAATAATATAATATAATAATATAATAATATAATAATATAATAATATAATAATATAATAATATAATAAAATAATAATATAATAATATAATAATATAATAATATTATAATATAATAATAAAATAATATAATAATATAATAATATAATAATATAATAATATAATAATATAATAATATAATAATATAATAATATAATAATATAATAATATAATAATATAATAATATAATAAAATAATATAATAATATAATAATATAATAATATAATAATATAATAATATAATAATATAAAAATATAATAATATAATAATATAATAATAAAATAATATAATAATATAATAATATAATAATATAATAATATAATAATATAATAATATAATAATATAATAATATAATAATAAAATAATATAATAATATAATAATATAATAATATAATAATATAATAATATAATAATATAATAATATAATAATATAATAATATAATAATATAATAATATAATAATATAATAATATAATAATACAATAATATAATAATATAATAATATAATAATATAATAATATAATAATATAATAATATAATAATATAATAATATAATAATATAATAATAAAATAATATAATAATATAATAATATAATAATATAAGAATATAATAATATAATAATATAATAATATAATAATATAATAATATAATAATATAATAATATAATAATATAATAATAAAATAATATAATAATGTAATAATATAATAATATAATAATATAATAATATAAAAATATAATAATATAATAATATAATAATATAATAATATAATAATATAATAATATAATAATATAATAATATAATATAATATAATAATATAATAATATAATTATATAAAAATATAATAATATAATAATATAATAATATAATAATATAATAATATAATAATGTAATAATATAATAATATAATAATATAATAATATAATAATATAATAATACAATAATATAATAATATAATAATATAATAATATAATATAATAAAGAGGTAATGGGTGTTTGTTTGTTTGTAGAAGGCAATCTCTGTAACTGCTCATCTAATTTTAAAAATGTTGGTTCCAATATTTAGAATGGTCCTTATGGATGGACATAGGCTATAAATATTTTTTATATTTTTAGTGGGCGTGAATCCCCTCATATAAAGTGAACATTTAATATAACGCATATTGATTACTGTGACGGAGAGAGCTTTACAAATTTGTGTGAGGTCATCTATTACACAGTACAACATTTTTCAACTCTTTGATTTGGGACTCAATTCTGAGAATTGCAACTGAAAGCAGCCCGAAAAATGAGAGTTTCTGCATCATTGGTTTTGTCAAGTTGGCTGCCATTATAATTTAATGGACATACGAATTTTTTTGCTCAAGGTGGATTTTTATCACTTTTTGTATATTTTAACACGTTTATAACTCGGTAACTGTACGGAATATCTCTTTTGTATCTGAAACAAGGTTGCAGGTATTTAATAGGAGAAAAAGCGGCATAAACTTGCCCGAAAGAAGTGCATCCAGTGCCTTAAAGATCGCAAAAATTACCATTTTCTCCCCTTTTTCACTTTTTTTTGCTAAATAACTGGATTACAAATCCACAAATATGCTGTTTTTTCTTCATAAACTTTATTTTTCATGAAAATAAGAATTCATGAATACGTACAACCTACGAAAAAACAAGATCATCAGAACCACAAGCGTCAAGTTCAACGAGGATGGATATTGACAATAATTGAAAATGTTATAAATTTTAATATTAGTAGCCATGCCGAAGATGGACGGGATCGGATAAGTGGGCGTGGCACCTCCCATACAAAGTAATAATGCAATATTATATATTTCGAGTATTATAATAGAGACAAATTAGTAAATTTGTCTGAGGTCATGTATTACTAATGTGATTAGTCGGACTAAAAATGGGCGGTATAAGTTCCATTTTTATTACCGCCACTACAAAGTATATATATAATGGTGTACTATAAAAGGGAAAACCTTAACTCTTTGCACGAGTCCATCAGATTTTAATGTGGGTAGTCCGACAAAAATTGGGATTAATGGGCGTGGTACCTCCTATATAAAATATAAGAAGTACTACGAAAGCGACAGTATGAAAAATTTTGACAAGTACCCTAATTGTCAACGTGAGTAGTCGTAGAAAATATGGGTGGGATCGCCAAAACCAAAAAACGCCCAAATTAAAAATAGCCAAAATTAAGAAACGCCAAAATCAAAAATCGCCAAAACCAAAAATCGCGAAAAATAAAAATCGTCAAAATCAAAAATCGCTAATATAAAAAACCGCCAATATCAAAAATCGCTAAAATAAAAAAATTGCCAAATGATATTCTAAATTGAACATTTGGTTTGGAAAATTCATGTTCTTCTCATGGGCAATTATGAGTGTGTATGCTTCAGAGTAGGAGCACTGAAAAATTTGATTACTGTTGCACCGAATGAAAAAACAAAAAAATATTGTATATCAGCTCAGTAACTACTCGAGCAGCTAGAGTAGCTTGAAGCTAGAGTTATGGGAAACTCTGGTATAGAGTACAAAAATGTGTTTATTTGCTGGTAAGGTATTTATTTCTTTTTTTTTAAGTTATCCCCATCCCAAGATTCATACATCTGATTTCAAACTTTAACATATCTCCAGCCAATAAATACATAAATATCTTACTAAAATTTAGTGTGTGCTAATTTTCTCTGTCCATTAATCTTTACGTACCATGGTTTATGTCTTTTAGAGCTCAAAACCTTTATTTTGTTTCTTAGTATTGAAATTTTCACTTAATTTTGTGTCAGTGTAGAAGTAACAACATTCTGGTTGGTACGTTTCTTTTTAGTTAAATGGTCAAATGATCATTAAAGCCCCGAAAAAATCAAGGTGCGAACAAATTTTATTTTTTCATATTGTTTATTGTAACAGTAAACATAAATTCTGACATGAATGTGTAACGACTGATATTTTTTTTACCATAGGCAAACAATTTGCCTTAAGACCCAAAGCTCTTTTACTTTATAGATATTTACATTTCAGGGTTTTGTAGCTGCGAGTGAATCCTTTTTTTTTATGTCAGTTTTTCCTTACAAAAATAGGTTGCTATTTGTGAGTGTGAGTTTTTATTTTTTCGGTTATATTAACAATTTAAAATAGTATTTTCAGTTGCTAAGGTGTGTGTAACTGTTTGCAATGAATACTTATATGTGTATATTTGATTTTTTTTTTTTAAATTGCTTTACTGCCTCTTTTGTGATTTTAATTGGTTAAATCCATTTGGCAATTGTGTATATTATGTTACATAAAACATTAGGTGTTCGTTCTCCTTTATGATTTGCTTGATATTCGTAGCTTATGATTCTTATGATGCAACGTGTCACAGAAAAGCACGTGTTATTTTGTTGACTATTTATTTAAATGTTGCTATAAATTTTTGTTTTAAGTTGACTATGAATATTGTTAAATAATAAAATTGTTATTGATTTTACTTAGTACATATAATAACAAGTCATGGCATCATACTTTGGCAATTTGTTATGCGCCATGTGTGGTAAAACAATTGATCAATAGCATAACAGTTTTCAGCAAAGAAGATCGCTAAAGAAGAAAAAGGGAATCACAAATTCCATTTTACATTCCTTATAGAAAAATTGTTTTAGAATAACTGACCCCTAAGTACCAGAACTTAGTGGTGCATACTACATGCTACTAAATAAAATATGCGAGAATGCTTCAATTCAGAGAGTATTGGGGAATTTGAACACAATGTTTTGACGATATTTTTTATTCCTGGTAAATTCGGTTGCATTTCAATGCTAGATACAAGTCAATTTTTTTTATTTTAACTTAAAAGCAAAAATGTATATTCATATTGCACTTATTATAAGCAAAATAAATATGTAGTCAAATTATAAAGGTTTGTGCTTTTTTTTTTCATACCTATAATCACTATCAATGTCGATTTATCCTCTACGATTTTAGAGAGAGCTTTAGAGATGTTAAATTAAGTTTAATTGAAGTCAAGTTTCAAGTTATAAGACCGAGCGAAAATAAGCATTGAATTGAAGTGGTTTTGTTTTGTCATATCTGATTTGATTTTTATAGTGCACAAAATCAAAAAATGATCCGATCATGACCATTATAGTAAAGTCACTTACTTTTCTCAAAAACACATATAAGCCATTATAATTTTTTTCTAGACTTAAGCGAAGATCGGACAGCAGCTTTATTTGCAGAATTTTACCAAATATTATTCTACGAGGTATATTTTTGGACTGCGTATTAGTGAGAATATTAGACATACATACGCCAAATTTTATCGATATGGTATATAGTAATCTCGATTCTATGGTCGCAAAAAGCTTATACAGTATAACCCCACGTTTAATTAACTTTCACTCTTATTTACCTCGAATTCTAAATCCCCGTTTTTTGTTCACTTTTTCAAACACAACTACACGGTTAACTACACTTTCGCTTAGTTACCCAATTCGGTTAACTACCTCTAATATTTTATCCAGAAAATAAAATTTCCATTAAATTTCCATGGTTTAATTACCCAAAGTATTAATTAGCTCACGTTATGGTTTAATCAGATGCGCCTGAATATTGCTGTCATTTCTAGAAAATTGGTAATGAATAAAGCCAAGGAGTATGGTATAAAAATTAATTCAGATTTTGAACGGCGCTGTGTATGGTTGTGGAGGTGACAGAGGAGAGAAATCATAAAATTCACGAAGGTACATGGTAAAAGTAGCAATTTTTCGTCAACACTTCAAAATTATATGTCAGTAGCAATTTTTCGTCAACTCTTCAAAATTATACCCCTGAAAATATATTTAATGCTGATGGAGTGGTCTTTTATAAAAAGTTGTGTCAAGTGGAACATTAGCTCGAAAAGGGGACGTATTAAAGGCAATAAATCTCAAAAACAACGTCTAACATTATTATTTTTGTGTAACTCTATGGGAACATATCAAAAAGTGTTTGCAATTTAGTTCTTTATGTGATATATGTATATGAATTATTTTTATTTAATAAAATGTTTAAGTTATTTTAATAACCCTGTTTTACATATGTTCGAATAATTGCCTTTATGATGCATTTAAAAGTATTCGTCAAATTGCCTCTTATGAGGTAATTAAACGTATTCTTTTAAATACATTTCCCGCATAATTACCGCAAAAATCATAAAGTTTACATAGACTAAATAAACATAGAAATAGATTCTGAGTTGATCGGTATAATAAAAGATGGATCTATGTCAAATATTTTTGGTAGTTGCAAACATCAGCACAATATCGTTATACCCCCACCACATAGAGGTATAGGGTATATTGTTTTAAAGCAAGGGTTACCCAACCTACTATATTTTTTTGTCAATTGTACGGGAAAAATTTGCAATTATCTTGCGTTTAGCTTTGTTAGAGTAACGGTTATTCTATAGGAAATAATTACTAATTAAAAAATTATTTTTAATATTCAACGTTTTTAAAACGGACTAAAAGGTATAAAATAACTTTCTATTGCCATATACAGATTTCGAAACCAATATATATGGCCCTGACAATGTTTGATTGTGAATTTTTAAAGGATGGAAATACTAGTAAGATTTAAAACTAAAAACGTTGGACGCATACATTATAAAAGTTGAACAAGTTCTTGTTCAACAATTTCTTCTGGATTTTCAAGAAGATTCAAAGCATGTGCGTTTGCGCATACATTGGGTAATTCATGCGTGAGTAGTTCACCTGTCAATAAAAGCTTGATTGTACTGCCAATTCTTTGATATAAACATATTTCAACTAAAAAGTAGATTAAAATTTAACCGTAATTAGAATTTTGTTGCATGCTTTGTGTTTCGATCCCAACTATTTTAATGATGAATTTTAGTCATTATGTCTTAAGTTCGACTATTGTTATTAAATCACTTGAGTATAATTTTATTGGAATAAAAATTATGTGAACTGTTTTCTTAACACAACTACTCTTTACTATTATTTTGCGCCCAACGTTTTTAAAAATTCACAATCAAACATTATCAGGGCGATCTATATTGGTTTCGAAATTTGTTTTTGGCAATGAAAAATTATTTTATACTTTTTAGTCCGTTGTAAGAATATTGAATATTATAAAAAATTTTTTACTTAGTAATTATTTTCTGATTTTTAGTTTTGTGTGTGTAAAACTTTTCAACTGATTTTAAACATTTTGATGAACTTATAACAGAGACATGTAAAATTCACGTTACTTTCACCTGATCATATCCGAAATAGAAAATTGTAATATCTACCTATCAATCTCTTTATTTCTACTGAAGTATAAAATAAAGAAGCTAGCAAAATTGAATTTTTAAAGATTTATATTTAAATTAAATTATATTAATAACTAGCAGATTCCAGCGCTCGAAATTCTAGTGCAATTTCTAGGCAACTTTATTACTCAATATTGTGAATGAAGATAACAAACTCATTAACAAACACATTAACAAATTTAATAAAACACACATAGCATATGTATAATTTTATGTATGTGTTAGTAGCAACTTTAAATGAAATTTACTCAAAATAAAGGAAAAAATTTTAAAATCTGTAAATCTGCAAGACGGCTAAAAAGAAATACCTTTCAAATAATATATGTTTGGTCAACATCGGGATAAAACGGTAAAACAAAACATCCGTCACAAGAAATCGCCTAGCCTATTAATATTATAGTTATTGAAGTCTTATGGAATAAGTTGTCGCATTATCTCCATCTAGTTCAATGGCTCTTCGTTGCACGGTTTCTTGCCAGAGAGTTGGAGTGTTGTGGGTTTGAGTATGTTTGGTTTGCGTGTAATGAGTTTGTGAGTTGTGAGTTTTGGCTGAGTTGAGTTGGACTGTGGTGGGTTTTAATGTGTTGAGTTTGAGTGTGGTGAGTCTGAGTGTGGTGGGTTTGACCGTGGTGAGTTTCAGCGTGGTGAGTTCGGCCGTGGTGAGTTCGACCGTGGTGAGTTATATCATACCATATATGACAGGAATGTAGGAAACGACTATTAACACCTTTATACAAATTTAATTTATATTGCTGTTAAATTAGCTGAGATAAAGTATTCCTAAAGTTGGAGTTGTATGGACGGGGCCACAACCCGATGTCCAACGCCAACCACATTTAGGAAAAATGTTGGAAACGAATGTATGTATCAATATACCAAAATTCTTTAACATTGCTAATACAAGTGACGAGATAAAAAGTATTTCATTATTATTGGGAAATTACTTTAAAATCAATTAAAAGATTCCTATAGAACATGCAATGACACAAACAGACAAGAAAACGACCTAATAAAAACGCTAAATACAATGTAATGCAGAACTTTCCCAAAAATAGAAGCTTGCATATTTGTTGACATTTGTATAGCGATTTTTTTCAGACAGATTTTTAGACATTTTATTTTTCAGTTAGAAAGATTAGAGTAAAATATTTTTAAAATGATTTAAATTTTAATTATTAAAACTAAAATGAGTGCTACAAATAAAAAATGGAATACTTTGTATACGTTAATGTATCCAGTGTGACGCCTGCCAATAACATTAACAGAAGTCATTTCTATGAATATCTGTTTGGAAATTAATATGGAAGGAATACATGGCAAGGAGAGACTTGAATTCCCTTAGTTTTCCAAGCTTTAACGGGTAACCTGTATATTAAAAACATATAAATTTCATATAATATATGACAATTATATTTTAAACAGATGCCCGTCGATCGCTGTAATGAGGTGGAAAAGAACATCAGAGATGCTCCAAGGGTTATATCACATATCAGCTGTGATATTATCTATAAGTTGTCATGTATTTAAACTAAATACAACTAATGTTTTAATGTTATTACTAAATGTTAAATATAGTTCATTTTAATGTTTAAAGATAAATTTTACTACAAAAAACTCCGATGGAGTCAACAATAAATATTGACGAAACTTTGGTATAAAATATGCAATAAAAATCTTTTATTTACATTAAAACTGTAGGTCGAAATTAACTCAACTAAATAAACTACTACAAAACTATTAAACTTGGCCGAAAAATAATAATAGAATGTAACTTTAAGTTAGTTGAAAACTCATGCACAGTCGGACAATTGACTACCGATTAGGACATCGCAATGTTAAAATAGTCAGTTTGCTTCATTGAAAGTGATCCAACTATCAACCACCACTAGTTGCGTAATGGTTAGATATAAGTGTAATAAAAGTTAGTTGAGTTGCCGGCAGGGTATTGAAGAACAACATTTAAACGTACTTAATAAAAAATATATTTAAAATGCTTAAAGTTTCTAATCTGAGAGTTTCTCCACAAATCAAATATCTTGATAACAAGAATAACATAGAAAAATTTTATTTTTTAGGTTTATTTACATTTACATTTTGGTACAGTCTCAAGAAAAATACGTGATTCAATTGGATTTTTATGTTATTTTTAATGTAATCTCAGGACCTATTAACCTCATTTAGTTGATTTTAAATAAAAATCTGCTCAGGATATCAGTGAATCACTTGCGCTGAAAACGAACAAACCATCTGACCCATAGATGGCTTGATTGTGATTTTTACAGATGGACGGACGGACATAGCTATATCAACTGCGCTTGCTATGGATCAAGAATATAAGTATATATTTTATGGTGTCCAGATTTTTTTTTAATTATTACAAACGGAATGAAAAACTTAGAAAACTTACACAGTGGTGTGTAGATAAACCTATATAAGAATATATCAATTACAAATATCGCACCTGTACCTAAAGTGAGTCAACTCAAAATTTTTCAATTCTCAATTTTTGCAAGAAAACGATACACAGTGGTCATATCTAGTCACCATAAAATCTTACATCGGTTTTTCTAATCTTTCGTAAAAAAAATACAGTGTGTGTTATAAGGGTAGCTTCTTTAGAATCCACTAAAAAGACATATTTTGAGTTGATGATCACTGAAAAAATCGCTACTACTACTATTGTTGTATACTTATTATTCGCAATTCTTTGCAATGAAACAACAGTTTTTAAATTTCCTAGTAAATATTAAAAAAACCGTTTTTTGCCTCTACTGAAAATTTGTTCATTTTGAGTTGACTCACTTTAGAGGTACAGGTGCGATATTTTACTAAAATTTATTTTCAGAATATATTATTAGCTAACTTAATAATAATCACATATCTTCAATCAACAAATACATGATAATTGCACTCAAATAAAGTTTTACTCAGCCAGTATTGTTGGAGAAAAATAAGATATGGTTGAGTCTAGAACGATTAACGATAAAAATGGCAGACAATGTAGTTGCCGCTAAATTGAGAAAATACTGAGTAAAGGTTTTAATGCAAAATAAAAACTATTTTATGTATTACCTTGTTGTTTTGTAAAAAAAAAAAAATATCGTCACCTAAAATGCAAAAAGCCGTAACTAACATATTTATTTTTTATACCCTATACCACTATGTGGTTTGGGTATAATGACTTTGTGCTGCTGTTTGTAACTACCAAAAATTTTTGAACTAGACCCATCTTTTATTATACCGATCGAATCAGAATCACTAGCTGATTCGATTTAACGATGTCCGTCCGTCCGTCCGTCTGTGTGTCCATGTAAAGCTTGTAATCAAACTGTAGGTCGCATATATGAATATATTTAGATGAAATTTGGTATATAAGCTTTAACAGGCCATTGGATGAACGCAGTTGAAATTGGTGAGAATCGGTCTATGTTAAGACTTAGCCCCCATACAAATGACCCCTACGAAATCAACATAAATTGCCATAAGATCCAAATTATCATATAAATCTTAGTCAAATTGGGTTTGTATGTATTAATTACATCCATTAATCAGTAGCCCAAAAATGATCCCTATTGGACAAATCTTAGTCATAGCCCCCATATAACGCCGCTTCCCGATCTTCGCTTAAATCTACCAAAAAACAAAACTATTGCACAGATTTTTCTCATATTTGATGTGTATATATGCTTTCAAAATATATGTGACTTTACCAAATATGGTCAAGATCGGTCCATTTTTCGACCTAGTCCCATATAAATGAAGCACCCGATATGAACTTTTTAATGTTTGCGGCAAAAAAAATTAATATCAATGCCACTCAAATTTGAGTTATGCTCATTTTCTATATCGAATTAGTTGGACCGAAAGATAGGGTCTCTAAACCATGGTATAGGGCATCACATGGTTGGTCTAGACCGACTGTAATTTTCTTACTTGTTTTTTTTTTATAGGAGAAACAAAAAACATCATAAAACAGAAACTATTTAAAACTTAATACCCAAATTTTTGAATCAAGCTTAAAAAACAAAGATGATTTTTATTTATGAAAAAAAAATTATGGGAAAATAGTAGCTTTTATGTAAAAGGCCTTTTGCATTTTATGTGACGATATGTGTGTCATTCAAAGAAATTTTACTCGTGTAAAATATAAAAATCTATAACATTAATAGGCTAGGCGATTTCTTGTGACCGATGTTTTGTTATACCGTTTTATCCCGATTTTGACCAAACGTATATTATCTGAAACGTATTTCTTTTTAGTCGTTTTGCAGGTTTACAGATTTTTAAATTTTTTCCTTTATTTTGAGTAAATTGCATTTAAAATTGCTCCAACACATACATAAAATTATACATAAGTTATGTGTGTTTTATTATATTTGTTAATTGTTTGTTTATGAGTTTGTTATCTTCATTCACAATAATAATAAACCATAAGGGTGTTGGGTTGTGAATTGGCTAAGTTGAAAAAAGGCCGCATAGAAATTGCACTCGAATTTCGAGCGCAGGAATCCGCTAGTATTTATAAAGCATATTGAAAAATACATTTAATAAGCCAACGAATTTGTTTTTTTTTTATAATTCACATAAGCAATAAATAAATTAAGTTTCAACCTTTTCAAAACACAAATTGGTCGAAAAATTATTAATTAAATATTTACTCAGTCTTATTGAATCTACTAAAATTAATTAAACAACATATTTTATAATTTCCTCTTTCTAGCATCGAATGTTGTTTAAGCGATCGAATACACCACAACTACACATATCTATACCAACATCCAAAGACATTTAGGATGAAACACCCAAACAGAAAGTTGCTGACAGAGAATTTTTTTTTTTGTAAACTTACAACTAAGCTCATTTTCCCAAAGGACACCATTAAATATAAATATGTCTAAGGAAATAGTCGAGTAAGAGCATTTAGTTGGAAAAAGAAATTAAAAAAAGACAACAACAAAAAGTATGATAATGAGAACTAACTTTAAATGAGTTTCAATTATTTGAAAGAATTTTAAATAGTAGCATGAGAAATTGTTGCTTGCCGATGCGTAGGGTATTTAACTTAAATTGGTACATTGAGTGATTTATACTTAAAAAAGTGAAAAAAAATTTTGTTGTAACTATTCAAACGAAGTTTTGGGTTCGGTTTTGAATTCGGTTAGCTTCTTGAAACGTTTTGGAAAAAAATAAAAATTTCTTTTAATTTCAAAAAGATACACACGTTTCAAAAAGGTACACACAGAAACCAGACGTCTAATTGTCGCATTCTCCAAAATAATATACTAAGAATAATTTAACTCTGTCACAGTTAAACTGAAACGAAGTCTGAAATTTGTCCGTCTTCTTCTAATAATAAATGAAAATATGGAATTTCGATTGATTTAACTCGATATTGTATGCGGCGATTAGCCCCAGATTAAAAACCGAATCTGAAACCTTGGAATTACGATTCTACTGTCGTATCAGAAAATATTTTATTACAATAGAAAATGGTTAGTTCTATCTACAGGATCCTGTAGCTAGAATCGCAAGTTTAGTTCTAATGCTTGGGAACAATCCGGTTGGCGAAATTTTTTCTGTGTGTAAAATCTTGTGTGGAGACAGAAATTTTTTTGGATAGACTACGATTTTTCCTATTGGTTTTAAAAAACAATTCCATTTTAGTACGTTTAAGCCGCTATTTCCCACTCTGATTGAAATACCTCCAAAACATGAATTTTATTGCCAATATGATTGTTAGTTACAGGAATAAAAGATAGTCATGGGGAGATAAATTTAGAGCTTTTCAGCGCACAGAGAAGTATTTACGCTAAAAATTTGGCCAAAAAGGCAAATATATAAAATAATTCATTTACTTGAAGATTTTTATGGTCCGTAAAAATGAAAGGAAATATACACGAGCGATTTAGAATAGAAAATAGTTTCAAATAAAAAAATTTTAAAAATTTTTTCTCCTGGAAAATAAGATGGTAAGGGGGAGTTCAAAATCCGGAGGACAGTCACTTAGAAAATTTTCTGATGTGATTTAAAATAGAAAGCGGTTTTGATACTTAAAATGAAATTAATATTTAAAAAATTCATTCTACTAACAAACCCGGGGGTCAGTGATATAACACCCCCCAAAACACTTCCAAATATCATCGCTTATTTGGTTTAAGTGGTACTTCACCAACTGTGAAATCAATATATAAAGTCAAGTGCCTTCGATTTGAAAAATCAATATTTCAAAAGTACTGAATCCAATCTGTAACACTAAGATAGCGGATGAGATCAAGCAGATCTAAGTCCGACATCCCAGATAGGACATTCAGTATGTGTCTGCCTATTGTTCTGAATCTGATGATACTCAAAGCTTCACACCCGTAGAAGAGATGATATGGAGTCTTCTGTTCTCCAGGTTTTCCGCTCTGAATAATACTGCTTGTTTACCGATCAGCCAATGACTCGTTAGCACGGGCGTAAGCCCTTTTATGCCTACTGTAGAAGAGATTTAGTACATCTTAAGTTATAGTCAGCCCACTTCTGCTTTGCGCGTCCTGTATGCATAAATATTCTTCGTCTATTTTCCGCTGCTCGTACATAGATTCCCAGTAATATTATGAATAATAACGCAGAAGAGCATCAATAGCAGAACCTTTTCCTGCTAATTCGGCTGCCCGTTCATTAGCGTAAAAATCAGTATAGCCGGGAACGCATGCAAGAGTAATCCTTGCAGAAAGAGAGATTTATGTGCGCATAAAATCCTACAAGATTTCCTGGTTGCCAGAAAATCCATTTGAATGACACTAGCTTCATCCGGTAGTCTATAAGAAAGTTGTATAAAGATATCACAAGAGCAGACATCTGCACCGACACTCCAACTCATCTTTGAACCATCAGTGAAAATGCGACTGTCGTATCCTGGCGTTGGATTACTTCTATTTCAGACCTTTGCTGAGGGAACTTGATCTGAACGAGTTTTCAAACCTCAGTCTATGTGTAAAATAGTCAGATTTTAGATTTATATTATAGGGTAACCAATTTAGAAGTTTGGTATGTATCTCGATTTTGACTCTCCATGAACCTGTAGTAACACTACTAGCAGAGGTTGTCGTTATATGTATTATATGTCGCAGCCTTCTCTAAAGCATATCAAACCATTTAAAATCAAAAACCCGAAACTCGAAATTCGAATGCATTTTCTAGGCAACTTTATCTTTCAACTTAGCCAATTCACAAACCAACACTTTTTTGGTTTATTATTATTGTGCATGAAGATAACAAACTCATTAACAAATACATTAACAAATTTTATAAAACACACATAGCATATGTATAATTTTATGTATGTGTTAGTAGAAACCTTAAATTCAATTTACTCAAAATAAAGGAAAACATTTAAAAATCTCTAAATCTGGTGAACGGCTAAAAAGAAATAGCTTTCAAATAATATACGTTGGGTCCAAATCGGGATAAAAGGGTAGAACAAAACATCGGAAACAAAAAATCGCCTATCCTATTAATATTATAGATGGACATATCAATTTGATATTTTAGCCGGTACAATATGGGAACGGTCCCAGAAAATACCGACTTGAGAAGAAAAAACAAAATTTGGGAATATTTCTCTTCAACATTATCTCCTTTTAGCTCGATACACTTTTCCCAGCGATATTAAGTAGCTTCGATACTCTGTTTATAGGATGAGCTGTCTAGCTCCTTAAAATAACCATCAACCGTAGACTCCACCCATTCAGTGTAGGCAAATCTTTACCATGGAACCATTTTTTCAAGGTTGGAAATAGAAGGAGCTAAATCTGTGAATAAGGTGCGTAATGAAGCAATTCGAACTTTAATTCATGAGTTTTGGCCATCGCAGATGGAACTGTTTTCACTTTCTTTGTATATGACTCTTCCATTTCAGTCCACTGTTTTGACTGTGGCTTTGTTTCAGCTGTCGAGTGGTGGACCCACGTCACATTCGTGGTTACGAATCGCCGCAAATCTTGACCTTATTGCGGTGAAATATCGACAAACGTGTTATTGAAAAATCTCGTCGACGCTGTTTTTGTACTGTTGCGAGCAAACGTGGCACTCATCATATGGACAGCTTTCTAATATCCAAATTTTCGGTCAATATGCAATGTATAGCACTTTTTGGAATGCCCAGAATTTCAACTAGCTCAAGCACCTTCCGCAGACGATCATCCAATATAATTTTGTGGATTTTCTTAACCGTTTCTGGCGTGGCCACCTCAGTTGGTCGACCACTACAGTATTCGTCTTGTCAGCTCTTATGGCCTTGTTTAAACTCTGCCACCAAATATTGTACAACCGTAACTGAAGGAGTAGACTACCTTAGAGTATAATCTAGCTCGGCTTTAACATTGGTTGGACTTTTTAAATGAAAGTATTGACTTCGATAACGGTGGCCATTTTTTTTTTCATGTTAACAAACTCATTGAGATCGTTTCTTTAATGGCGCTACCACTTTTCGCCAAAGTAACTTTTCCAACTACTGCCGCCATCTATATGTCAGGTCGCATTGTTATTTTAGCCAATGTGATAAAAATCTCATTGGCGTGTTAATGAATGTGTTCTCGATTGGATTTTTCTTTTCGAAGTCTTCTGACACACAAATTATTATGTATTATGCAGAATTTGCCAAGCTCTTGTGAAAAATATAGTTGGATTTGGCTCAATTTCAAGATAACACGATCAAATTTTTCAACATTTCCGTGAACAAAGTCTTTTTTTGATAGTTCTAATGTGAGGAAATAAACGAAGCTGTGACTAAAAGTGCCTCAATTTCACGCATAGTGTTGATGTTTTCTGGCGATTTTGGGCGACCTTCAAGGAATTCGTCAACTCAAAACTGGCGAAGCGCGATGGCCCAGAAAAGGGTTGATCCCCATAATGTTGTTGAGTTGTTTTTCGTCCAAAGTCAAAATAAATCATTATATAACAAATTGCATAAATAGCTCTTCTATTACACTTAAAAGTGGCTTGAAAGGGGATATTATTTGACAGTGTAAAGCTGACACGTTACATAGTGGCTTCATACATTTTTTTGTGCAAAAATTATAATTGTGGTCCTAGATCATTGAAAGTTGGCCCCGAGCATTATATTTACTAAATTAAAGTAATTTTATCCAAATACACCGCTCACCGCCAATACAATCGAAATCGATTTTTTTGCATAAAATGTTTCCTATACAAGCAAAAGTCTTCAACTTTGGTACATACACCTTCTGAAGAAAAAAGATCACGACCACCGCCCATGAAACATATTAATTTTTTAAATATTTTGTTTATGATTCGACAAAAGACTTTATTATTCATTCATCATTTCTTCAACTACATCGTCGTCTTCCAAATCCTGTTTGGATTGCTCATGTCTAAAGCTGGTTATAAAAGTGTGGTGGATGAAACCAGTAAGTGACGGAAAATGTCTGTGTTTGTTGAAAATCTTTACCAATACGTTCTTTAGACCTTAGTTCATGCTTTCATCACTTAAAATACCAATAAGCATGGACGGCGACCGGAATGAAATAACAACCGAATTGATTTTCTGGAAACACCTTTTTATTTGAAAGGGGATATTACTTGACAGTATAAAACTCTAATGTACGATCTATTCATCATTCTGTTGTTAAGTGCCATTACAACATATTTCTTTGGGCAATATACTAAGAAATCTTCTTCTTATGGCCATAACTGTGGGGTAGAATAAAATTGAAACAGTCATACCCAAGAAGTTCAACAAGCCTAGTCATTTTTGTTCAAATAGTTAATAAACAATTGTTTTCTGAAACGAATTTATACTAAACAAATAATTTGAAGTAAATATTACAATACGATTGTAAATACCAAATTTATTCGGTCGGTCAGTTCTTATTTGTAATTAAACAACAACAATGACAAACATTTTTATACATTTCTTTTTTAACATCAAAATATCATCATTTAATGTTAAACGATGATTTTTTGAAAATGGTTGTGTCGAAAGGAGTGATGTATAGAAACTTCAAATTAAAATAAATTGCTGACTTATGTCTCTAACGCAACATCAATGCTTAAAAAGCAAAAACAAAAAATATATAAAAATCGGATATTTTTGTGTTGAAAGTATGTAATAGGAAAAAAAAGGGTTTTATTTTAATGGGATCTTTGGCTTAGTACGGTCATGTTTGAATGGTTTTCCCTCTGTAAAAATGAGTGACTGCTTGTATAAGTGTGTGTGTGTGTGTTTGCGTGTGTGTGTTTGCGTGTGTGTGTTTGCGTGTGTGTGTATGTTTGCGTATATTTGTATGTGCTATTACTTAAAACATTAGTTTGCGTATTAATGGTTGTTAAGCTTAATTAAAGCAATGACTGGAATGCTTAAGCACAAATTATATAATTTTTTTATTATGTATATTCAATTTGTTGGTATAAAACAGCTGTGAAAAGTTTCTTGTGTCAATATGAAGTGCGGGGGGCGGATGAAAAGAAAGTTCAAGTCAACAAAGTGTTAAACAATTTTCAAGTAAAATCAAGTGGAAAAAGGCGTTAATAACTTGTTTTATTTTTTTTCTGTCTGAGCTTTTGCCTTTAACGCAAAAGTTATTACTGGTTGTTATTGTATTCGTTACAGCTTTTTGTATTCTCTATCTATACTTCTATATGTATTTATGCTGTCTCTATAGGCGTGTTAACATGTGTTGGTAAATATGTTGAAAATTTTTGCTATTGATTTTTGCTATGGTTGTAGTGTAGATTCATGAAATTTTTCATTATGCTTGTTCATTTTGTTTATTCATTATATTTAAGCCAGCTGATTGCAAATTTCCGGTTTCTTAATTAAAATGTGAAAACTTTTTTTTTTTGTGTATTTTGACTTTTAACGGAAACTGTTGAAATGTATAATAAACACATTAAATTTAATAACAGAAAATTAAAGTATTTTTTTAAATATTTAATAGTTTTGTTTACATTTTATAGTTTTACATTAAGAGTTAATGGAAATTATTGATAGAATTATTATATTTTGGAAAATTTATTAATTATTTATATCCATTGTGTTTTTTTTTTTAATAATGCGATTTCGAAGATAAAATTTTCCGTTGTCAATAAATTACAAATATGTATATAAATTGTGTTTATTACCAGAGGCGTTATTGGTTATGAATCGTTTCATGAAAAAGTGTAACTTTCAACTATTTTAGAAATAAAAATTATACCATATGCTACTATCTGCTGAGGGTGTAATAAGTTTGCATACATGCTTTTAACTACCGAAAATATTTAAACACTTATTTTACCTATTATCAATTATCGAGCCGATTTAGCGGTTTTCATCCTTCCGTCTGTCTGGCTGTCTGTATAATATGGTGAACTTAAGCATATAAGATTTTATCGATGAAAGATATTGAAATTGGTGAAAATCGGTACATATTCAGAACCCTGTACCAGAGCCCTGTACCAGATCGACTAAAATTGTCGTAATATCCAGATTATCATGTCTATCAATATATATAAGCATATTCCAGCGCTCGATATTCGAGTGCAATTTCTAGGCAGCTTTAGTTTTCAACTTAGCCAATTCACAAACCAACACTTTTATGGTGAATGAAGATAACTAACTCATTAACAATCACATATGTATAAGTTTATGTATGTGTTTATAGCAACTTTGAATGCAATTTACTAAAAATAAAGGAACAATTTTAAAAATCTGTAAATCTGCAAAACAGCTCAAAAGAAATAGCTTTCAAATAATATACGGTTGGTCAAAATCGGGATAAAACGGTAGAACAAAATATCGGTCACAAGAAATCGCATAGCCTATTAATATTATAGATATCGATAAAATATGGTGTATTCGTATCTATTAGGCCCACCAATCTGTAGTCCAAGAAATGGCCCTATAGAACCATTTTGGTCACAGTCCCCATAAAGAGCTGATTCCCGATCTTCACTTAAATCTATTACGAGAGAAAAATATTGCATAGATTTTTTGCTATAGATTATATAGATATTGCCATGATTGGTTTATTTTTTGAACTAGTACCCATATAAAATTTTATTTGATATGATATTATTAGATTATATATCTGCACAATTGCACTAAAATTTATTTATACTTATTTTCTGTACACAGATGCCTCAGCCGAGTTGGATTCAAGACCTTCTCTTAAAATGCATAGTATAAGGCATTGCGTAGTTGATTTATGCCTGGCCATTCAATTTTGATTGAAACATTTGTTCTTACTAGCCGATCCCTGCCCTCGAAATTTGCTTGCAAATTGTAAAAAAAATTTATTTTTTCATTTAATAAATTATTTTATAAGACCCTAAAGGTATGCTAATCAATTTTAGGCAATTCACAATGCACCACTTTTTAATGTCGTTATTGGTTTCTAACTATGTCCAAATTTATTTTTCAATTCAACACAGTGCTTTTTGCATGTACGTGTTAGTAGCAAATTTGAATTAATTTTACTCCAAAATAATTAAAAGTGTAAAAATCTGTAAGTCTGGTAGACAGCTAAGAAATTTTTATACTTAGGGCGGCCGTGAGGTTTGAACCTGTAATACTATATTTTGTTATAGATTTCGAAACAATTTTACACATAATAATAATCATGCAACGGGCCACATAAGAAACATAACGGGGCTCGGCATAATGACACCTAGTCTAGAGCGATTATAATTTATTTTTTTTATTGGTTTTTAGACATGCTTGTACGTACATACAAGAGCTGTTTCAGAACAACCCGACCTGACGTGAAAAGTGGCATCCTAATGAAACATATGTTTGAAGTTGCAAGGAGCCACATTACACAGTGGCTTCATACATTTTCGTTCAAAAACTATAAGACGTGTTTCTAGATCACTGAAAGCTGGCCCCGAGCATTAAAAAAAATTGAATTTTATAAAAATCCACCGCCCACCGCCCATATAATCCAAATGGATTTTTTTTTCATAAAATTATTTTTTATTGAAGCAAAAGTTTTCAAATTTGGTACATACACTTTCTAGAATATAAAAAACGATGCATAACAATTTCATTTCTTTCAGAATTTTTGCATACATTTAACATTTTTTCTTTTTTTTTTTTAAATGTCAAAAAATGTGACCAAAATTCTGAAAAAATAATTGTGAGTATTGCGAAATGCATAATTTTCCAGTAAAAATCGCTTCTCCATGAAAAGTTTTGGAATATTATGGACGTTTTTGGTAAAAATTAAATATACAGTTTTTTTTAAGTACTTATCGCAACGAAGACTCTCAGCTAAAAATTGAAAAAAAAAAAACATTCTTGCCCTCCGTAGAGTCACAATAGTGCCAAAAATCATTTCTGTTTTTGTCGTAACTACAATTTTTGGAGACAAGTTACAGAAAAATGTGAGCCTATATCGAAAATCCCGAAAGAGGCATCGATGGACAAAAGACGAACATTTAATGAACGGTGCGAGGTGTCGAGTAATTTGAACGGAGCAGTTACTATTCATCCCACTGTGCGGCGCTGAAGACACTGCATCAGTTCACACATCCACTATTGCGATGGCCAAAATCTATGAATTACTTCATAACGTAACTTGTTCGCCAGATTTAGCTCCGTCTGATTATTTTCTATTTCCAAACTTGAAACAATGGATCTTTGGTAAGAAAGGTAGAGAGAGCGGTTGATTGCTATAATATGGGGCTAGACAGTTCTTACTACAAACAGGGCATCGAACCCTGTTTTCTTTGGCAGGAGGGATTGTTCTGGGACTGCCCTCGTAGCTTTGAGGACTCCACAGTTATGAATGTTTCATGATCAATAATGCAGATTTCTTGTTTCTTAATAAAATTACGTTTAAGTTTTTTTTTTTACCAAATTTCTTGCCTCGATATTGTCTTAGAGTCCGCACGAGCATCTTATGTAGTTTATACGATTTTAGTCCCGTCTCCAATTTCACTTTTCATATGACAATCTCTGAGCAATTGATTTTTGAACTATTTTTCTCAGCAAATTATTCGGATTTGTCTTAAAAGCTGCCTATTTTCTTCTAACCTACTTGCGGTCGCTATAGTCCCTTTTCTGCCACTTTGTGGGTTTCTTATAATACTATACGTTCGTTAACTATAATATGAATAGGCAAGGCTGTTTCTTATGACCGATGTAACTTTGTCAGTTTTGATCCTATTTTGACCAGCACATTTACAGATTTGCACAGCATTGAACATTTTTTTGAGTGATGCTCATTTAAAGTTGCTGCTAACACGTACATAAAATTATACAATGGTAAGTGTGATTATTAAATCAAATGTCCATTGGACGCTGAGGCACTAATTATTGAATTGTAAATTTATTTATTTTTTGGAATAAAGGTTATATATTATTATGAAAAGCCCTGTGTTGAATTGAAAAATAATTTTGAACATAAATCAATAACGACAATAATGACAATAACGAATTCGAATTTCATCTATAATATTAAAAGGCTAGGCGATTTCTTATTCCGATGTTTTGTTCTGCCGTTTTATCCCGATTTTCACCAAACGTATATTATTTGCAAGGTATTTCTTTTTAGCTGTTCACCAGATTTACAGGTTTTAAATTTTTTCCTTTGTTTTGAGTAAATTGCATTTAAATTTGCTATTAACACATACAAAATATAACACATATATATGTGTGTGTTTATTAAATCTGTTGATGTGTTTGTTAACGAGTGTGTAATCTTCCTTCACAATAACAATAAACCAAAAAAAAAAATGTGTTGGTTTGTGAATTAGCTAAGTTGAGAAATAAAGTTGCTTAGAAATTGCACTCGAATTTCGAGCGCTGCAATCTGCTTGTTATAATAATTGCATATCACACGCCTGAGTTGTGAATTGCCTAAAATTAGCATACCTTTAGGTGGCATACAAGGTGGTTCAAATACCTTTATAAAGAAAAAAATTTAATGAACTAAATAACATTGAAAGAAATAAATTGAATGATAGAAAATAATTTTCCCAAATGTGCACCCAAATTTCGAGGGCTGGGCTCTGCTATTAATATTTAATATTCCGTGAAGCCATAAGTGATTGTGTTAAAGTCGCGTTTCTCACTTTGATTAATAATGCAAATATGTGATTTTCCTCCACAATCCCTTTTAATGTAAAATTATTCATATATGTGATAATATATGGAAAACATCATATTTTGCAAAGCTAATATGATAACAAAATTTAGTAATTTTATTTAAGTAAACTTTTATAATATGATAGAGTTTTGTTATTATCTATTTGAAAAAGTTATCACTACATTATGCACATAAAAATTACTAATTAATTGCTATTTTTTTTTTTATTTAAAAAAATTTAATGTATAAATTAGGATATATAGTTTGTGTATAAGAGTAATTCTAACACCAACACACTTTACGGTAAAATGTTGTCTTTAATCTGAACTTTGCATTTATAAATATTTATATTGTTCTAGAAAACAAGTAGTTTGCTGTCGTTAGATTGCAGACAATGATGACAACACTGTGTGTTGTTGTTGCAAGTTAGCTGTACAAGCAATTTAATGTCACTTAAACATGACAAATTTTAAATTGAAACTGACTTTTTCGTTTTTTTTTTTTTTTGTATTTTTTTTTTGTGACAAAAGTTTGCAAACAATACCAACGACATTTTGGTGTATTACACTGTGATATTCTAATAAAATTTCAACAATAAAAACAACTTTTCGAAAACAATACAGTAAAATGAATGAAATATGTAGGTAGCAAAATATAAAATTGAATAAATATTCACGCTACATGGAAAATGTGTATGGTAAGAAAAATAATACGCTAAATATGCCAACATCAATTTAAAAATTATCCTGTAAACTCTAACTTAAGCTCATTGTAACAATGTTGTGTAGAATTTGTTGGAGGTTTGAAGTGTGGTGGGTTGGAATTGAAGAGAGAGAGATGGGAGAAGATGCAAATAGTTCTGATTTGCTCCTTTACACTTTTTTTTTTCTCGCCATTTTCTATGCAAAGAAAACAAACTGCCTCGTACACCACACACACACACATAGGAAGTTCAGTTTAGACTAACTATCATTTAACCATTGTGGCAATTTTCCCCAATGTCAGTTTGATGCAAAGAGCAAAAAAAAATAAGCAAAACTTTTCTTGTTTGTTTATCATGAAATAAGGGTTTTAACATTGCAGTAGTTGAGCTTGAAAAAAGTTCTTATTTTAGAAAATTTAATTGGAAAATTAAATTTAGCACTAACTGTAATAACAACATCAGCATCGCGAAATAGTGAATTGTAGTGCAACTTCACCACTATGAATAATCAACTTGAAATTGCTGCCGTTACAGCTCTTGAACAAAATAAATTCTACAACATTGTAAATGTAAGAGTGTGGTTGCTCTATTTAGAAAATACAACAACAACTTGATTATTTCATGGATGACCACTACGCCTCTATTCATATAGATTTGATTTAAATAATATACTTTGGTTTATGGATTTTAGTTTATATTTTTATACATACATACGTACACACATATATTGGATGGAAAAGAGTTTGTAAACAAAAGTACGGAAATAAACGTAATTTTTAGCAGGAGCAAGTTCAATGAATATTAAACTTACTTTCCCTATAAAAATGGGAGTATGATATGATTGTAAGGGATTTAGTACAGTATTCTATAAAAATAAAGAAAAACACAACCCCGAAAGTAATATGGGGAATTTGAAATAATTAATTAAGTCAATGAAACAATGCACTGTTTTCATTTAAGATTAATTAATATTAATTACAAATTTAAAGTTGGTCAGAATTGAATGTGAAAAAACATAGTTAACTTAATAAAAATTCAGATTCGCTGTATTTACATTTTAGTTTTTTATTTTAACACATCAGTTTTTATTACGCAAAGAAAATTTGATACAAATTTTTATATGAAATTTTTTTTGTATGTAATTAGTATTAAATTTTTTAAGTAAAACAGGAGGAAACATTTTTATGCCTAGGAATTTTAGGTATATAATTTTTATACCCTCCACTCCAGTCTGCAGAGGGTATATATAAGTTTGTCATTCCGTTTGTAATAATTAGAAAAAAAATTTTGCAACCCATAAAATATATATATTTGTGATCCTTATAACAACCGGAGTTGATATAGCGATGTCCGTCTGTCCGTCTGTCCGTCTGTGGAAATCACGGTGACGGCATCAATCGGGCAGCTAGGGTATTTGTTGACATAAAATGATTCACTAACATCCTGAGAAGTTTTCTATTTAAAATTGTCCAAATCGGTCTATTAAGGCCCGAGATTTGAATGAAGAACTAAAAAAAGTCTTGAAAATATATAATTATCTAAGTTGTTCGTGTCACGTTCACGCCCTCAATAGGACAGCTAGGGTGATCATTTTTAGTGAGAATGATTCACCAAATTCATGGGAAGATTTCTATTTCAAAAATCATTAAAATCGGTGGAACAGGTCCAGGGAAATCTCTGAAAAAGTAAAAAAAAAAATGAAAAATATGATGTTTCTATAAATGTTGTGTTGTTGTCATAGCTGGACTTGTTGTTTTTGTGGTCGTTGTGGTAATAATATAATAAAAACTGACCCTTTGTACATTTTTTGTTAACTATGGTAGAAAAATTTAAAAGTTTCCATTGTTATGGCATCACTAAAAAATATCTTAGATCATTTCTGTCATTGCCACGAGCCTGCCTGCAAAGTTTCAGATCGATTGGGTCACAGAAAGGGGTTAAAATCGATATAAAATTTTTTCGACACCACGAGTTGATATAAAGGGAGTAAAAATTCACCAATATCTAAAGCAAATAATGCTAAAATACCTAGTTGTTAATAAAAAAAAATGTAAATTTAGCAAAAAAAAAAAAAATATATATTAATTTATTTAAGGAGAAAAACACAAAAATAACGTTTGATGTTGTATTTTTTGTGTGTAATATTTACATATAGATACATAGACATATTAAAAAATAATACAAATAATATATGTACATATATTCTATATACGTATGTATATCTATGATAACTGCATGTTAGAAATAAATCGGTATATTATTTTTTTACATAAAATTCTGCAATATTTTGTTGTGGGGAAAATACATTTCTTTTGCATTAACAGAGTGTAACTTCATTTTGCTCAGCGTGACTATGCCACAGTAGATGGCGCCACAATTTTTGTTATAATTAGCTTTGCAATAGTTATTTCAATTTTAACATGAATGTTAATATTTTCAACTGGATATCATACAGAACAATGTTAAGAGTATACACGGGCTGGTCTTTTATTTCATACGTTTTTTCATTATTCTTTTACAAATATGAACATAAGTTTGGCATATTAACTTTTTGTTGTCTTTACAAAATATAGTTACCGAGTTCATCAATGACAATGCTTTCAAAACAGTTCTACATAGTTATAAGGAATTATTATTCTGCTTTACCTACAAAATATCTGATTGCGATTACATCTAATTTTTAAAAATTGTTTATAATTACTAAAGCATTATTATTAAAAAAAAATACAAAATTGCACTTTTGAAATTTTCCATTCAAATTTAAGAAAATATCAATTCTAAAAATTGGAATTAATATTTCCAATTAATTGAATGTCAGAAAATCATATCAAAACGTCGGAAATAATAATTTTAAATTTAGAAGACATCAATTGCATCTTTAATATATAAATTTTATTCGTTAAACACAAATTGAAATTCCAAAAAAAAAAAACATCAAATATGTTTACATTTAAGAAAAATATTGCCATTCAGGAGAAATTAATAGCTTTTCAGTACCGCGATTCAGTAACTTCTTTTAACGATAGTCGAATCGTTAAAAAAAATAAAATAGCAAAATTATCAGTAAAATTTTTAAACGATATTCGCTATTGTTAAAGTCAGCTGTTGTTGTTATCTAATGACAACCATTTTTGTGTTGTTTATTCAATCGATAAAAACTTAAATTTTTAGGTTGAAATGTCGTCATACATAAATAAAAATCATAAAATAGTGAAAATATTTTGCTTCTATTAAAAAACTTTTTTATATAATAATAAAAAAATTAAATAGCATATTCAATTCATTATTTCATTTTCAAATAAATACACAGAAATATTAGTAAAAAAATAAAGATATTAAACATGAACATAAAATCATCCCGTCAAACACGAAGTAATTTGTTTTTTTTTTCTATTCTTTTGTGTTTTTCGCTTATTTTGACAGACATGCCACTCGTTTACAATTTAAATAAATAGAAAAATAGATTTGTCGACTGTCGTTAAGATGTATGTACTTAGTGAATCACTTAATCCGTAGTGCAAACAACAATAGCTGTCGATATATTTTGCGATTGTCGGATTGTTGAAATTTACAGAATCGGACTACAGAATTATTAATTTAAATTCAATGAATTTTAGAAAACGTTAAATGATATTTAAGAATTGCGAACATAAAAATTGTTATATATATAAACGCAATTTGATGAGAATGTTATTTTTTATATATAAATTTCCTCAATTTTTTTTGGATGAAAATTTGAAGATTTTCAGAAAATAAAGATAACAAATTATTTTATTTAAAATGTTTGGGACATTTGGTTTTTTGCGTTTGGCATCCCTAATTTGCTTATTTAATATTATAAATCTATTCTCTATTAAAATATTAAAATATGGCAATGTTTTAATAAAGAAGTTGAGAGAGCTTTTTTTGGTTATTATTTTGTTACTCCATCCGACCTATATGGCAGCAATGAAGAAATGTTGGGCCAGTTAAAAGAAACTATACAGCCATCTCCAATTAGAACGATTTATTATATATAGCCACCTTACACAACCATTACTTTTGCAATGGAGGTTAGGGCGAGCTGTTTAATTATCAAAAACTAAATTAAACGAGAAGTTATGTCTTATAACCGGAAATGCATGCATATAGGTATATAACCTAAATGCATGCCGATCAGCAACCACGACGACCAAAAAGTAAACACCGAAATAAATCCGAAATAATAGAACAGACGAAAACCAACCCAAAGAATTTTCTGGAATAATTTGGTATTAAGTTTAACAAATTGTTTACTTTTTCCAATATTTTGTTTACATTTATTATCAATACTCAAACCGATGTGGAGGGTATCAAAGATTCGGCACAGCCGAATTTAACACTTGTACTTGTTTTAATTTCAATTTTTATTTGCAATCTATCTTAAAATATACAGCAAATTTTTTAGTTAATTACTACCTAACAGGATTAATGAAGTTTCATTATATAAAAAGTATTAAAGTTAACAATTATCTTCATTACAGTGGCTAAATTTGTTTGGTCAACAGGGTCATAAAACGTAATCTACGAAGAAGTCTATGAAAACTTCCCCCAGAAACTACGGATCTAAAATCAAAACCTAACTGCCGCCGAGAGGCAACAAAATACGCATACGAAAATAATTTTTAAATATGCGTGGTTTTATCAGGAAACTAGTATGCCTGTCATGCTGCGCTACGACTTTCCTAGACTTACTGATATATATATATTTTCATAATCAATTTTTCATTTGAAGTATATATTGTGCAATTAAAAAATTTTATTTAATTTATTTTATATATATATATTTTTATGTAAGTGCTTTAAATTTTTCGGCGTTTCTACTCTGGAGTAAGCGTTATTAGCTACCCATGACAAAATATGGATTTCCAATGAAATCCGGCAACACTTAACGATGGCCTTGGATTTAGAATATCATTTGGAAATTTTCTTATATTTCTTATATATTTTGAAGATTTTTAGTTTTGATGTTTTTGTTTTTCACGATTTTGGTTTTGGCGTATTTTAAATTTGTCGATTCCACTCATATGTTCCTCGACTACTTACATTGGTAATATGTGTACTTGTCAAAAGTTTCAAGACTGTAGCTTTCATAGTACTTCATATTTTTTGTATAGGACGTACCATGCCCAGAAATCCCATCCAGCCCATTTTTTTATCTGACTACGTACAGTGATATCTCATGGACTCGTGCAAAATGTCAAGGCTTTCCCTTTTATGGTACTCCAGTTATATGATATTATATATATATTTTTTGTTTGTTTGCCTAGTCACATGAATAACTTATGGCCTCTCGTAAACTCCCAAGGCTATCACAATTACAGTACTCTAGATATATTACATTTAATATTTATTTTGTATCTTGTGTACCATACCCATTGCTCCGATCCCACCCATTTTTTTTTCCGACGACTCATGTTAATAATAGATGATCTCAATTTTGCAAAGCTGTATCTGTCATAGGGCTCGAGATATATAATATTGAACTAGCAGTATACCCGCTACGTTGTAAGCGTAATTATTATATTAATTATTTAAGCCATAATAGTATTTAAAAACAATAAAAAATATGGTGTGAGTGACAATACGATGGAAACTTTTAACAAAATATATTTTTGATGACTTGTACGGTAAATACAAAAAAATTTTATAATAAAATTAAAAACTCTTTTATTAATTTAAACATTTTTATGTTTTATTTATTTAACAAAGAGAAGATGTTAACATAAATTCAGAAAAATTTAACAAAATTTAAAAGTATTAATTTTTATGCTGTTGACAAGGCAATGGAAACATGTACTTAAAATAACACTGTGGAATAAAATGATGGTCATGGTCTTGGGGGGTAGATGATTCCCATACAACAATATTGTCAACACTATTTGCCAAAAGTATTCTAATTCCAGTACATGCATTCTTTAGCAAGATTAATGCTAGCCAGATGATTTTATGGATCTATTCGTACAATATTTCTCACAAACATTCTGCTGCCTACGACCATCACTAAAATCATCAACCAGTTATTCTGGATTTTAACTCTTCATAAAACTTTATTCTTGCCACTATTTTATAATAATTGAAAGAGAACTTCAGAATCTATAAATATTTAAATAACGATTAACATTTTTTAAATTTTCTTTCACTCGTTCTATTTTTATTATTTTAAACAACTCTGGTAAAAAAATTTAAAAGTTTTCACTGTTTTGGCATCACTAAAAAAAAAATTTTATTTTTCGTTTATCTATTTTTTTTAATTGTATTTTTTGTAACAAATCTGTTATCCTCCATTGTAGAACATATTGTTGGGCAAATTTTTAATTTTGTAAAAATTTCCAATGTATTGCCACTTACTCCATTTAAGTACCACTTTTTATTCATAATAGATTCGAATATTATTCAAAAATAATATTATTTTTAATATCGACAGCTTAGTTTGGAAAGGAAGTAACGCAAGCTATAGGACAAATATCTACTTAACTTGCATTAAGATCCAAATTATCCAATAGATCTCAGACGAATTGGGATTGTGCGTGTTTATTATATATATACTAATCCATAGACCGAAAAAAAACCCTATAGGACAATTCACTTAAACCATCAAAAAGTTTGCATTTCCAATTCAAAAACAGAATTTTTCGCCACTTCACGTCATTGCAGATGTGGAGCAATGCATTCAGGATATGGGAACTAATATGGATAAGGAAAAAGAAACAGCCAGGACAAAATTAGCCAATGTAATCACTAATTTCAAAAGAAAATTAAAAAACACACCGAAAGAAAAATTCATACTAACGATTTTTGAAAATACCAAGAAATTTATAAAAAAAACACGAAGACATTCTCATTATTCAAGCGGACAAAGGCAACAAGACCGTTATTATGTACAAACATGAATACAAGGAAAAACTGGAAAAATTATTAGAGGATAAGGCAACCTACCGTACATTAAGAACAGACCCTACAAAAAAACTTCAAAAAGAAAACAACAATATTATATTGGATTTATTCAAAAATAATCACATTGATTCGTGGAAAAAACACCAATTGCTATGCTCCGCCTCAACGGCACCAAGAATATACGGATTGCCCAAAACCCATAAGCAAGATATTCCCCTTAGACCAATAGTTTCATCGGTACAAGTCCCTTGTTACGAATTATCAAAATATGTTGGCCAGATATTGAAAAATCTTATATCCGAAAAATACAATGTAAAAAACTCAATTCAGGTGAAAGATAGTTTGAAAAATGCGAAACTTTATGAAAATTAAATATTAGTGTCATTTGACGTAGTTTCTCTCTTCACGAATATACCAGTTCACACAGCAATACGTAATATTATGGGACAATGGAGCAAAGTTAAGGAATTGACGAGTATACCGAAAAACATCTTCTTGAAAATTCTTAACTTTTGTTTGATAGACAACAACTATTTCATATATGATGATAAATTATATAATCAGATTTTCGGAATGCCGATGGGAAACCCACTCTCCCCGACTATAGCAGATATTGTTTTAGACAACCTACTTGACAATGCACTTACAGAATTAGAATATAAAAGTATTCACATAAAACACATATCGAAATATGTAGATGATATTCTAGCCGTAATCAGATTAGACGAAAAAGATGAAATCTTAAAAACTTTAAACCTTCAACATCCAAAAATTCAATTTACTGTTGAAATTGAATCAAAAGGGGAAATCGCATATTTAGACATGAAACTTCGACGAACTACCGACAATATTTCTTTTGATTGGTACACCAAAGAAACGTGTTCAGGCAGAATAATGAATTATAATGCAACTCAGCCGAAAAATCAAATAATAAACACCGCAAAAAACCTTATTTATAGAGTACTAAATATTAGCGACAAAAAATATCACACAAATAATATACAAAAAATCACCAAAATATTAATAAACAACAGCTTCCCGAGGAAAATTACAAATACTATTTTAAATGATACACAAAAACTATTAAACCACAACTCTAATCTTGAACATCAAAACATTAAATAAAAAGACACAAAGAGTTTTTACAGTGTACAATTTATCCCGGGTTTGACAGATAATAAAAGTATTAGAACAACAATGGAAACAAAAAACATCAGATTTGCATACAAACCACACACAACAATAAATACAATTTTTTCAAAAACAAAAACTCCAATAGAAAAGCTACAAAAAAGTAATGTTGTATACGAAGTCAAGTGTGAGGGTGATCAAAACAACAGCTGTGATCTTATTTATATAGGAACAACTAAAAGAACATTAGAAAAGAGATTAGGAGAACATCAAATGGACATCATAAAAGAGAGAGAAAGCACAGCGTTGTCAAAACATGTAATTAGAACTGGACACAAAATAAATTTCAATAACACGAAAATACTGGATGTAAAAAAAAATAGAAAAAAAGCGGTACACAATTGAAAGCTTACGAATTCAAAAGAATATAAATACAACCATGATCCACAAAGAGGACACCCAAAATATTAGTACTAGTTACAGAGTCGCAATAGTTTAGAAACATTCTGTGATATTAATTTTAAGCTAAATGTAATTATACAAATTTGTGTTTTATGTTTGTAATTATACAATTTTGTGTTTTTATGTTTGCTGTGATTTATACTAATAATGTTGTAATGTGATAAAGTTTAAAATTCTTATTATTGTAAGTTTTTATTGTTCATATTTGTGCAATTATTGTGTGTTAATGTTGTGTTTTTATTTTATTTTATTTTATTTAAATAGACGACCCTTGAAAAAGGAACCAAAAAATTTACGAAACGTCGGGGAAATATGTGATAAAACTGAGTTTTATTTTACATTTACGAAGTTAGGCCCAATTGGCTTAAAATAATAAATTATTAAAAAAAATACCTCACAAATTTTGCTCAAAATCGGTATGTATATGTTGTTTCAAAATATAAGTGACTTTACCACATACGGTTTAGATTTGGTTTATGTTTTTTTCTAAACCCAATTAGTTGGACCTAAGACCATGGGATATCGGTCTAGACCGACTATGGGATATCGGTCTAGACCGACTATAATTCTCTTATTTGTTTTCTTAAGAAAATTTACTTTCAAAGGAAAATTTGCCAGTTGAAAAGCATCAGTTTTCCCATTTTTTTGGCTGCTTTTACTTCCTAAAGGCTCGAATTAAAATAAATTTTATTATTCAACGATATTTGAGTCTCTGGTGGAATCTTCATATCAATTCTCATATTCTTAATTACTTTGTAAAGGTACAAAAAGGTACACTCTTACACCTACGGGAAGTTTCTACCCCCCTGTAACAACTGAATTTACAAAAGATTTCGTCTCATTTGATGTTTCTATCTCTAGTGGAATCCACAAACTATATTTTATATTCGTTTGTTTAGAAGAACCAAAATGTATAATTTTCCCCTTTTCGAACGTTTTTCCTCCCCTAGATGATAGAAGTACCGATAAATTCATCCTTGACTGATTCCCACGTATTCAGGGAATAACGACTAATAGACTAATATGTTAAGGGTACCATTTTTACCCCCCTTAACATCCGAATTTCCAAAAGTTTTCCTCGCATCAACTGTTTTTATCTCTAGTGGGATCCACATACTATATTTCATTTTCCTAGATTTGTTTGTTTAGAAGATACCAAGTGTAAAATTTGTCCCATTTTTGGCCGTTTTTCCTCCCCTAGAATTTGCTATAACTTTATTCTGCAATGATTCCCACTTATCCGGTGGAGACTGTATACCAAAGTTCATTTATATATATAGATGAATATGTTAAAAAGACGCAGAAAGGTATAATTTTTGCCCATTTTGGCCGTCTTGCCCCTTTAAATTGCCGAATTTCGAAAAAATTAATCCTGACCCCATGTTTGTTTCTCGGATAGATTCATTTGTTACCATTTTCCTCCTTTTTGGCCACTTTTACTCCCTTAATGTACGAACTTATAAAAATCCCTCCTTGGTGGATCTTTACAGTCCAAATTTCAAGTCTCTGGATCAAAGTGTGTGGGCTGGGCGATGATGATCAATCACGCAACTCTTTTATATATATATAGATTATTACTTTGTATGTGAGGTGCCATGCCCACTTATCCAATTCGACCATTTGGACATGTCTGTTAACATTAATAATAGATGACCTGGGCATAAAGAGACTGCAGGGCTTCGAAATGTGGATTTATCGAAGGATACTCAAAATACCATGGACCCACTTTATATCGAACAGAGAAGTTTTAAGAAATGTTCACCGCGTTAGAGAATTTGTCCCCACTATAAAGAGACGAAAGGCAGCATATTTGGGCCATATTTTGAGAAACCCAAAATATAAGCTGTTACAAGTTATTACGAGAGCTAACATTGAAGGAATATCCACTAAAGGCATAATGGAAACAACATGGCTTCAAAATATTCAGGCGTGGACTGGTATCCGAGATGTAGGAAATCTTCTAAGCGAGGCGAGAAATAGAGACGGTTTTGCTGAAATTTTAAAAACCTTATGAATTTATTGAAATGTAGTTGTATTGGTCACTAACATTCGAAAATCGAATAGGCAAATACAGAAGAAGAATATGTGACCTTACACAAATTCACAAATCTCTCTCTGTCACAGTACTCAATATACGTTATATATAAAGTTCACTTTATAAGGGAGGTGGCACTCCCACTAAAAATGTAAAAGAATTTATGGCCCATGTTCATCTTTGAGGACAATTGAAATTATTGGAACCAACATTTTTAAAAGTAGATGAGTAGTAACGGACATTACCCCTTTATGCAAAAAAAAAAAAAAATACCACATATTGCGTTAGTGTGGTTCTTATTTCTGCTTCATATTTGCACGCCAAATTTAAGAAACCTTTATTTAGAAAATTTACATAAAATCTTAAGTTTGTAATGTCATTGAACAATCAGTAAATACACATTTTTTTAATACCCTATACCACTATGTGGTCGGGATATAATGACTTTGTGCTGATGTTTGTAGCTACCAAAAATATTTGATCCACCTTTTATTATACCGATCGACTCAGGATCACTTTCTGAATCAGAATCACTTTCTGAGTCGATTTAGAGATGTCCGTAGGTCCGAGTGTCTGTACGTCGGTCCGTCCATCTGTCCGTCCGTCTTTCCGTCTGTGTGTCCATGTAAACCTTTTAATCAAACTACAAATATGGATATATTTTGATGAAATTTGGTACATAAGCTTCTATCGGTCATAGCATGAATGTTATTCAAATCGGTAGAAATCGGTTCATGTTCAGACCTAGTTCCCATACCCCTATGAAATCCACTTAAATTGCTATAAGCTCCATATTATCATATAGATCTCGGTCAAATTGGGTTTGTGTATATTCATTATTCCCATTAATCACTAGTCCAAAAATAAATCCTATAGGACAATTCCTAGTCATAGCCCCCATATAAAGCTGCTTCCCTGCTTGAATTAAATCTATCACAAAACAAAAGTATTGCAGAGATTTTTCTTAAATTTGGTTTGTATATGTTTTTTGCAAAAAATAAGTGAGTTAACAAATAAAGTCAGGATCGGTCCTTTCTTCGACCTATGTCGTCTGATAGAACTTTTCCATATCCGAAGGCAAACAAATTAATAACAATGCCACTAAATTTGGTTTATGCTTATTTTTTATAACTAATTAGTTGGACATAAGATATAGGGTCCTTTAACGCATGCTATAGGGTATCGTAGACCGACTATATTTTTCTTACTTTTTATAATAATGGGTTATTTCGTAGTTCAAACAACAGAACCTAAATTTTATTAAACTCTTTCTTTTGACTCAATCTCTCAGTCTGTAGTGGGTCAACCCCATTCCCCCTTATCCAATTGATCTGAAACTTGCCCCATAGTCTTGCTGTGGAAAAAGATTAACTTTTACTTAGTCACGCACAGTCACGCATGGTGACGTACAGTCACGAAGTGATCTAAATGTCATTTACCACCATCCGATCGATCTGAAACTTGGTCGATATACTTGCTGCAAAGAAAGATCAACTTCGACAGTCGCACAGTCACGCATAGTCACGCACAGTCACGGACTGATTTAAAGCCCATTTTCCCTTATCAGATCGATCTGAAACTTGGTCGATAGACTTGCTGTGAAAAAAGATTAACTTTGACATAGTCACGCACAGTCATGAAAAGACTAAAACCCTACTTCACCTCATCCGATGGATCTGGAACTTTGTCCATAGACTTGTTGTGGCTAAAGATAAATTTTAAGATAGTCACGTACAGTCACGGAGATATTCAAAACTCATATGCATAAGGAAAGAAAGAGGTTTAATAAATACTTTGTTTTTATGGGTTAGATTATTTACAATCCATTTTGGGTATGCCTTTCTAAAACCACTGCCATAACATCATCTCGATTTACATGTCGTGAGATATGCGTTAGCTACTGCACACATCGCTCGGTTCTCTGGATGTACGACGGAATTCTTGGATTTGTCATTTATTTTTGAAATTTAGTTATATTTCAGTCACATTAAAGTTTCAGAATTCTATTAAACTAAATTCATTTAAACAAATTAATGAAAACATCAAATTAAGCCTGATATTTTTCGTAATTAACTGTCAATATGTATTTAATTTAGTATAGACTTATTGATTTCTCCTCCGCTCTTTTTTGTTTCCATTTTGTTAGACTAATAAAAATTTATTACTCGTGTTGAAATTCTGAATTTTATTTTGTAATTCAGAAGTCATTAATTAACTTTTATTTGTCGTGTGTTTTTTTCTTCTTTTTATTACACTTTTAGCTTGCTACAAATATTTCTGCTTTACTCACTCAATCTACACCCTCTACTAAGGGATTCACATCTAAGCTTGTTTACTAAAACTTAATTAAAAACAGCTTGATCTTACGAAACAATTTATCAAGAACCCAAAAAAAAAAAAAAAAATAAATAAAATAAGAAGAAAAAAATAAAAATATGAAAGAAACAAAAAACAACATAAAAATTAAACAAACTAAAGGAAGTTATAATACTAAGTAGTTTTCAAAACCATTTAATAATAAGAACGGGTGTCATTTACCACAATTTATATGTGGACACTCAAAATAAAAAGTTACTTAAATACCAACATAAAAATTTAAAAATTTTTAAAAAGAGTGCTTTAGTATAGTTCAAGTAATTTAAAATATGGTAGGTTCATGTAATGTGGACCCCGTTTTTTTTTTTAAAGTTTTCCACCAAAGTGATAAAGGAAAATTCAGTTTATGCCTCTTCCTTGATTAAATGCTCATCCGTATTTATATGAAAAAGAAGGAAAATTATAGTCGGTCTATGCCGACTATACAATACCTTATACCATGCGTTTAGAAAGCGGGTCTTCGATCCAACTTCGATCCAAGAACTGGATATAGAAAATAAACATAAACCAAAATTTTGTGCTAGTATTATAAATTTGTGGCGTGCAGATATGAGAAAGTTAATTTCTGGTGCTACTTTTATATGGGGACTATGGCAAAAAATGGACCGATCAGGGCCACTTTTCATGAACTCACATACTTTTCTTAAAAACATATAAAAAACAAATTGTAAAAAATCTATGTAATATTTTTGGTTTTTGATAGATTTTAGTGAATTGGGAATCAATTTTATATGGGGATTAAAAATAGTAATATAGGGTTTCTTTACGGACTACTGATTAGAGGGGATAACGGACGTACATAAACCGAATTTTGTATATATATATATATATATATATATATATATATATATATATATATATATATATATATCGATATAAGCTTATGATCAGGATGGTTAGTCCTATTGGATATTAGTTTAGACACAATTTTTCAACAAGATCGGTCAAGATCTCTCTGAGATAGAGGGGATCAAAATTTGACATTTTGGCTAAACAGGTGTTTTTTCTCATCCATGTAACTTATTACCTATTGTTCTTAGAAAATTTTCTCCTATAGAGTTTAGATAGCTATTTCTTCAATATTTCGAAATAAAATACCTTAAAAAAAAAAAAAATTTGTAGACTTTTTTTTTGCTAAATTAAAGCATAGGTGCAAATTTCATCCCGATCGGAAGACATCGGTTTCAAAAGTTGGTACACTTGACATGAAATCCCCCATATATATGCTACTGAAATTAATGAAAATCAGTGCATGTTGAAACCAATTCCCCATATAAACAACCCATATCAGACTGACTAAAATAAGTGTATGTTCTAGGTTATCATATGAACATATATATATATATATACTAGCTGGACCCGGCAAACGTTGTTTTGCCCTCAATGAATTTTTATTTTAGTTAGAATCTGTATATACCTATATAAAATGTGTGACGAAGATCTCCAGATAATAAAATGAGAGCTTCACCAAAAAATCTTTCATTGCCTTTCAAATCTTTTATCAAATCAAATCACAATGTTTGTGAGTCATGGTACATTCATCCCAAATAAAAATACTGCATTTTTGCAGAACTTTTGCCATACCGGAATGTTTTTTGATATTACAGACGGCATTCTCATTTTTTTGTACGTTTAACGGTGATTTGAGTGCTGAATGAGCTGTGCGGCCACCATGCAATAATGTAGCGGCTTTTTCCTTCTTTTTCGTTAGAATATTTATATATAAAAACGTTTGTGAGTTTATTTATTAAAATTTATATAAATTTGACAACTCATTATTTTTCGAACGACAGCGCCATCTACCGGGTCCAATAAAAAAATGTTTCTAACATACATATATGTACATTCTTAGTTTCATTAAAATCACACCATAAATAAGAATATTCGAAATAACTTTACCCAGCGCCACCTATCGGGTCCATTTATACATACAAAAATTTCTTATGACGAAACATACGTTCATTCTGAATTGCAGTCAAATCGCGCTGAAAGCAAAAATTTTTGTTTTTAACTTGACCCCAACGCCAGCTAGAGGGTTAAAACTAAAAAAAAAACACAGAAGAGCTCGAACCGAACCTATGCTGGAAATCCTACCTCGACAGCTCTTATGGTTCCGGAGATCATTCGTTACAATCAAATGCATCAACGTTTTTATATATACGCCACGCCCCTTTGCCCACTAACAACTTTATATAGCTAAGGTCTTATTATTTCGCAAAAATATCCTTTTGTGAAAATTTCATGACGATCCTTCCAGTAGTTTAGAAGATATTACGATTTTTTATTTTTCTAAAAAGGGGCGTGGTCCTGCCCACTTTTCTTCTTGTATGTATTTCTATTCATGCTAATACCATATGTACCAAATATGACTGCTGTAGGTAAAAAAATTCCCGTGATATGACTTTTTCAAATTTTGGGTTATATGGGCGTGGCACCGCCCCTTTGTCCAATCAAAAATTTATATGGCATATTATTCCTTCCAGAGTCACAGTAACACGCTCTGAAAATTTCAGGAAGACCGGTTCTTTGGTTTGGCCTCCTATAAAGCACAAACAAACACACATTCATTTTTATATACATATATAGATAGATTGAAAGCAGATTAATTATGATTTAAGGTAAAATGGGGCGAAAAAGGGGGACTTGGTAATAAAAAAATGTATGGCTACCTTACCTGTAGATAAAAAGTGTATAAAACTTTAGATAAATACATATTACAAAAAAATTATTTTGTATAGCAAACATTGTTAGTGGTATAAGTAAAAAAAAAAGGGGGCGGTGAAATGGGCGTGGTTCATAGTTATATGGCGACGTTAACAGTATTAAGAGCAATATACTACCAAATAAAAAAATCCGTTGGAAGGAACAAATTTGTACAGAGAAAAAAAAGTTTAAAACTTTCAAACAAAATTTGGCGTGAAAAGGGGCGTGAAAGGGGGCGTGGCGTAAGAAATGTTTATTTCTACCTCGCCTGGAGTATAATGTGTATACAATTTGAAGTAAATCTGTTAAAAACTATATGGGAGCAATTACATAATTTTAAAAAAGTGGGCGTGGTCAAAAAAAAGTACCCTATTAATCATGCCAGAGTCCCAGTTAAATGCTGTGAAAATTTCAGGAAGATCGGTCCAGAGGTTTGGTCTCCTATAAGGTACACACAAACAAACAAACAAACAAATAAACAAACACACATTCAATTTTATATATATAGATATATATATATATATATATGATAACCTAGAACATATGAACATATGAACATATATATAACCTAGAACATATATATATACACAGAAAATAAAAAAGGCTGGACTAGGTCAAATATTTACAGGAGCCCAAACATAGAAAGGGAGCATACCTATAATAGCTTCGATGCCCTTTCTGAATCCATAACTAGAATCCTAGAGAGTTGCCCGAATAGCGAAATCGTAGTTGCCGGCGATTTTAATATTAACAACTCTTCTTGGCTTCACCATTTGAGTCAAACAGCTCCCGAAGGCCGTTACGTTGAGCTTTTCGCCGCGCATAACCACTTAGCGCAACTAGTGAACGAACCAACGTACATTCCGTGCATTGAAGGGCAAAGACAGAATACTCTCGACCTTTTTCTAACTTCACACCCTGACAAGTATGAAGTGAAAATACTTGCACCTCTTGGTAATTCGCATCATTGTACCATTTCCGCTTCTTTTTCGTACTCTGTACTTCACAGTGTTTCAACACCAGCTATGAAACTCTCAGTTTTCATCTACAAAAAGGCTCGTTGGGCCGAGCTCAACGATTTCTTCAAGCATTTCAACTGGAAACTTTGTTTCCTAGATAATAATGTTGATGCTGCTGCGATAATGGTGGAAAAAATAATAGTGCTTGGTATGAGATTATTCATTCCATCAAAGCGCATTTCGGCTAAACCTAATCAAAAATCTTGGTTTAACCAGACTTGCAGAGATGCAGTCAGATCCAGAGAGGAAGCATTCAGACTTTGGCGTGAAAATAAAAATTCCGTCACTGAACTGCTACGTAAACAGGCGAGAAATGAATGTGCCAAAGTACTAAGGCGCGAAAAATTTCTTCACGATCAGCGTCTTCGTGCTAAAGTTCTTTCTGCTCCTCAGGGCAGCAAGAGCTTTTGGTCATTTGTTAAAAGAGTAAAGAATAATGCTAGTTCTGCTATCCCAACTCTTATAATGAATGACCAAATATATTCACTGACCCGGTTGATAAGGCTAACCTTTTAGCTGAACTTTTTGTAAAAAATTCATTTTTGCCGGATAGCGATCAACCACTGCCCGAACTCGAAAGAGTATCTTGTACTATGCCTAAAATATTCTTCCGAGCACGTGCAGTTAAAAAGGTTCTTTCGGATCTCAACATTAACAAGTCTGCGGGACCGGATGGTATACCAGCACTGGTGCTGAAACAGTGCTCTTCGACGCTAGCCAGTCCATTGGCCAACATTTTCAGCCTTTCGTATCGTGCGGGAGTCTTTCCCTCTTGCTGGAAGGTTGCTAATGTGCAGCCAATCCCTAAAAAGGGTGCGGCTAATAACCCTGAAAATTACCGTCCAATTGCAATCTGCTCTGCGCTCTCAAAGGTGATGGAGAGCATGATTAATTTCCACCTTGTGAACTACCTAGAGGCCAACTCACTTCTTAATGATAACAGTATGGCTTCCGTAGAAATCGTTCCACGGGAGACCTGTTAGCTCTACTTTCTGAGCGCTGGAATCGATCCATTCGCAATTTTGGCGAAAGTAAAGTGGTTGCTCTGGATATTTCCAAGGCATTCGACCGCGTATGGCACGGTGCATTGATATCAAAGCTTATTGCAATTGGGGTCGGTAATGACTTCTCTCGATTTATATCGAGTTTTCTCAGAGACCGAACAATACGTGTTGTTATTGATGGGGTCTCATCTAATGAGTTTCAGCTTAATTCAGGGGTACCCCAAGGTTCCGTTCTTTCTCCTTCTCTTTTCCTTATCTTTCTGAACGACCTTCTTGGCCAAACTTTTAGCTCTATATACTCTTTCGCAGATGACAGCAGCATTTGTCATTCATTTTCCTTTAATTGTAGGCCAAGCCCCTTGGAGGTTGGGGGCAAAAGGTGGACAATGAATGACACACTCAATCAAGACCTCTTAACAATCTCCGAGTGGGGTAAAGCGAATAGGGTTGATTTTAATGCGCTGAAGACCCAATGTTGTATGTTGACCCATAGGGCCATGGAATCAACTATGTCATCTGTATATATGGGTGGTATAGGTATTGAGGAATCGGATACTCTTGATGTTCTGGGCATGAGAATTCAATGTGATGTTCGTTGGAACGAACATGTTCTTCAAGTGTCGAAAGAAGCATTCAAGTGTCTTGGTTTTCTGAAACGGTGTAGAAATTACTTCACTCCTTCTGATCTCCTTAAAATCTATACCACTTACATCCGACCGAAAATGGAATACAACTCCCATATATGGGCAGGGGCTTCGAAGTCTATTTTGGAGCTACTGGACCGTGTGCAAAGGAGGGCGTTGGCGCTCATCAATGACAGTAGGGTATCCAATTCTATTGATTCATTGGAACACCGTCGGAATGTGGGTTGTGTAGCACTGTTCTATAGATATTACCATGGGAAATCTTCTTCTGAGATTAGCGAACTTATTCCAAGTGCCCGAGTTTCGGTTCGCTCTACCCGCTTCTCTAGTAGATCACTTCCGTTTGTAGTCTATTTTCCAGTTGACCGCACAACGCATTACAGAGAGAATTCATTTAGCAGTCGAACTAGCCGTAAGTGGAATAAACTCCCCGCAGAGGTCTTTCCTGACAGTTATAATCTAACAAAATTTAAGTCAAATATCCATAAACACTACTCCCTCTCTCCTCCTTCCCATAACCTATTTTCCTTAAATCAACACAATGCACTGCATTTGTAGGGGGCATCCCCTGAGTGTTGGTTAACAAAAAAAAAAAAAAAAAAATATTACAAACGTCGTTATAAGCCCATTATAGTTTCGCAATGCAAAATTATTATCAAAATTGGAGTGCAACGTAGAATACATTAAGAAATTTAAAAAAACACTAACCCATCATTAAGTTTACCATTGCCAATTAAAAAAAACTGCTAAAATTTCGAAAAATCAAAATTTTAGTATAATAAATTTTGTTTTAAAAACAAATTTGTTAGATCATTTGTTATCGTCGCCACGATTTTGCCTGTAAATTTTCGATCCAAAATTTTTTCGGCAGACAAACATACACTACGAGTTAAAAAAAATGGACTATAAACTGATTTAATTCACTGGAACGTCGATCAAATACCGTAAACCCCATTTGCATTCAAAAGCCATTTTATAAAGTGTGCTCATAATTAGCCGTAGCTCGAGAATGTACCGCCCTACAGCATGGTATTCCACATTAACCGATTACCAACAAAATTTAAAAATTTCGATAATACTCAAACCTTTATTTTTATATATTTTTTTTTGTCAGTTTTTGTTTGTCAGTTCCAGTATGTGATAAAATATTATTTGACAAAAAAGTTCTATATTAAAAAAAAAAAAAAAAATTAAGAATTCTCAATCATTTCAATGTTTTTTTTTTATTTAGTTTAACAAAAATACTTAAGAGGGCCTACATAATTTTGTTTAGTTTTTTTTTTTGCTTTCACTGTTATTTGAAATCGTATAATATAATCATAATATAATCTTTTAATTTCTTCGATATAGATGAAATAAGAGTTAAATTATTAATTTCTGTACAAAAATCTAAGCATTATTTATTATTTTTTTATTTATTTTTTATTTTTTTTTTTTTTGTAAAGAAATAATCTGAGTATTATAAACTTTTTGCAAAGTGAAGAAAATAACATTCCATAAGATTAGGTTAAGACTGGCAATATGATTTCCAGCTAATTAATTATTTAAAATAATCCAATCGTTAGATATTAAATAATACACAAATCTTTAGAAAATATCCATTAATAACTTTGTAATGGTAATTTAACTTAACTGTATTAAATACATAAGATTATAAGAGGCTGAGACTTATATCATTTGTTTTAATCAACTTTGCTTGAGGCATGAGAACTCAGTGACATATTCTTAAATAATTTTGTTTTTAATATGTTGACAGAAATGATTTTTTTTTTTTTTGATATGAACCAGAAGCTAATAATACATTAAAGAAGATGTCCTTGAGACATGATACCATTTCGATGAGAGTTGACTTAATAGTTGTAATTTGTTGGCAAGATGATTTGCCAGAATGAAGGCGCATTAGGATATCAACAGTGACTTTTAAATGTTTCTTCTAAGTTATCTTAACATTTTTAAAAAATTATTTCTATTAAAAAATATATATGTATATTTATTGTTATCAAGCATTTATTTAAGGAGTGTGCACAAAATAAATTTTATAAATACTTTTAGGCTTATAACTTTAAATACTTATTATTATTTTAACATTATTATTATTAACATTATTATTATTATTAACACTATCATCGAAAACTAAGGGCTTTATTTTAAGATATTCGAATATTTAGTAAATTTGTTTTAATATGGAGATTCGACAAATTTGTGTGAACTAATTACCAAAATTTTCAACGAAAATCCATGTCGTCCATACGAAACATAAAAAATAAAAAAATCTGGCTGCGGTAGAAAAAGTTGATTTTCAGACCGAATGAAAGCTGTAAAATAAAAAAAAAAAATATTTTGTCCAAGAATTCAAATGTCTTCGTAAGAAAATTGGCCTATTTGTCAAATTGCTCGAGAATTCCGTAAAGCTATAAATGTTGGTCTAAAGGCGAACAAGGTGCAGAAAGTCCCAGATAGAAGCTCAAAAAAAAAAATTAAATGCGAATAAGCAAGCTAATATTTCACAAAGGGATTTTATATGCAGAAGATCTCAAAATTATCAAAGAAGTTTCTAGTCTGGCAAGCAATTTTTTTCAAAGGAACAGTTCTTTTATAACAACTGGCTCTAGAAATATAGATGTATACATCAATGAATGCTTCCAAAAATGATTTGTACCATTTTGAAAACAACACGAAACATTCAATATATTTATATTTTTGCCAATTTGAGTTTTTTTGTTACAAAAATCAGTACTTTTAAACCAATTGAGGTAATCAATTAAGTTATGAGGTATATGATAGAGAATTGTCCAACCACTGAAATAAGGTGCCACGCCTTCTAGATGCTTACTATTGAGTCATCAAAGTTGAAATTTTCTAACGGCATGAAAAATCATGATTTTTACACTTTTCATGTTGCTTTTTCAAGGTTTTTATGTTTCAAAATTACAATCCATAAAAAAAAAATAAAAAACGGAAAATTATAGTCGGACTAGACCGACTATACGATACCCTCTACCATGCGTTAACAGACCTTATTTTTTAGGTCCAACTAATAAGATATAGAAAACAAGAGTACACCAAATTTTGAATGACATTGTTATTAATTTTGCCCTTTCGCATATGAAAAAATTCATATCAAATGTTATATTTATATGGGTACTAGGTCGAAAAATGGACCGATCCTGACCATATTTGGCAGGGCACTTATTTTTTTGGAAAAACATATACAAACCAAATCTGAGAAAAATCTGTGCAATATTTTTATTTTTTTGATAGATTTAAGTGAAGATCGGGAAGCAGCTTTATATGGGGGCTATGACCAAGAATTGTTCTATAGGGTTTATTTCTGGGCTACTAATTAATGGATGTAATAAACACATACAAACTGAATTTGACCGAAATCTATATAATAATTAGGATCATATGGCAATTTAAGTCGATTTCATAGTGGTCTGAACATGAACCGATTTTCACAAATTTCAACAAAATTCATCCCATGGCCGATAAAAGTTTATCTACTAAAGTTCATCAAAATATATTAATATTTGCATTCTGTACATGTACCTGAATTTACCAGGGGTGCATGCCACACAATTTCTGGAACAATGCTTTTTTGTTTTTTTTACCTCTAACAGTCGAAGGAGCAGTTGGATGCAGCTGGACTTTATTGAATTAGGTAAAGGAATAATCAAAGAACATAGTTTAGAAATATGGCAGATATAGAAAATTATGTTTTTTTTTACTTTCCTTCAAAGTTGAAAAATAGTGAAAAATAGACAGTTGGTAAATAGCGATTTACCTGGAGAAACACAAAGCAAGCAGTATAATTGTTCCATAATAAATGCATAAATCAACAGAAGTAAAATTATGATCAGTTACCTAGTTTTTTTTTATATTCTACCTGAAACTGTACCAAATTGACTAAAGATTGTGTGTTTTTTATTGAAAACTGAAAATCAGTCAACTTTGAAGAGTTATGTCTTCTAAACTAGAAATCTGATTTTATTGAATCTTTGAACAATTTCCTATAAGATGCGTTTATTCAAAATATTGTAAGCGCGCATGAAACTTTTGATTTTTGCAACCTTATTGTTCTAAGGGCGCTCCTGTGTGACGCTGGCTTCTTTCAATTGAGTGGTACCAAACAAATAGTGTTAAGATGGTACCAACAGAGGCTAATCATTCAAACTATCCTGATCTTCGCCCCATTGAAAGATATTTTGCTTCAGTTAAGATAAAACTAAAGGCCACTAAAGGATCTCCTCAAAATGAAAATGAGTTTGGAAACGTCATGAAAGATACAGTAAAAGCCTTAATGTCAAGCATTCCCATAAAAATTTAAAATATTATTAAAAACAACAAAAACATCTTAAACCCTTGTAAATTAAATCGCTGTGTTTGACGCTTCTTTATAAAAAAACAAGTAAGAAAATTGTAGTCGGTCTAGACCAACTATAAGATACCCTATACCATGCGTTTATAGACCCTATCTCATAAGCCCAACTAACTGGACATAGAAAATAAGCATAAACCAAATTTGAGTGGGATTTTTATAAATTTTTTTGGCTGCAGAAATGAAAAGTTCATATCGGATGCTATATTTATATGGGGACTAGGCCGATCCTGACTATGTTTGGTAAAGTCTCTTGTATTTTGCAAAAATATATACAAACAAAATTTGAGAAGAATCAGTGCAATATTTGTGTTTTTTGATAGATTTAAGTCAAGATCGGGAAGCAGCTCTATATGGGGCCTATGACTAAGAATTGTCCTGTAGGGATTATTTTTGTACTGCTGATTGATGGATATAATAAACACATACAAACCCAATTTGACTGAGATCTATATGACAATTTGGATCTTATGGCAATTTATGTCGATTTCATAGGGGTCATTTGTATGGGGACTAGGTCTGAACATGGACAGAATTTCACTAATTTCAATACCGTTCATTCTATAGCCAACAAAGGCTTATATACCAAAATTCATCAAAAAATATTCATATTTGCGTCCTGCAGTTTGATAACAAAGTTTACATGGACACACAGACGGACGGACACCGTTAAATCGAATCAGTTAGTGATTCTGATTCGATCGGTATAATAAAAGATGGGTCTGGGTCAAACATTTTTGGTAGTTACAAACAGCAGCACAAAGTCATTATACCCAAACCACATAGTGGTATGGGGTATAATGAAAAAATTGTTCTACCCGCGGGTTGTCGTGGGTACAAATGTATGTATATGGTTAAAGAGCACACTTGCACCTTTATCCTGGTGGTATACGTTTCTTGTGGCCTTTTGTTCCGTGGAAGTTCTATTCCACAAAACTTGATATTTGACAAAAATATAGTAGTTTAATAAATACTAGCAGATTCCAGCGCTCGAAATTCGAGTGCAATTTCTAGGCAGCTTTATTTTTAAACTTAGCCAATTCACAACCAACACTTTAATGGTTTATTATTATTGTGAATGAAGATAATAAACTCTGTTAATAATTTAGATTTTTGTTGACCTGTTAAAAAACATTTAAACCTTATATTTACTTTAAAACAAATTTTTAATTTGTTTGAGTTACAACTTCTTTTTACACATTGTAATTGTCAACTAACTTTTGTTTTAATCGTTTGTGTTTGTCAACCGTATGTCTGTAGATCTTGGCGACGTTTTCTGTATCTCTCTTATAATAATGAGCTTTGTCCTTCGGAATACTCATTATATGAAGCATTTCCAGCATTAATCTTTTCCTATAATTATTTTCCTCTTGTAAAATTTTTGTGGAATCAAAGTTTGGTTTATAGTTGTTTATTGAATAATGGGCAGCGAGTGCAGTTTTTTGCTCTATTGGTCTGTTAGCGGCTTGTAAATCCGATCGATGTGAAGATAATCTAGTTTTTAGTTTGCTTTTTGTTGTACCAACATAAACTTTATTGCATATTTCTTTTTCATTGCCTTCACAACTAATATCATATATAAGGTTATATTTATCATCTTTATCTACTTTTGCTTTGGTTTTGTTAAATAATTTTCCAATCGTATTGCTTGTTTTAAATGCTAACTCGTATTTATCGCGATTGTAAATGTTGGTATTCTTTATTCTCTCAGACCACCCCGGTATATATGTTGTCGATTTATATATTTTTGTTGGTTTTGGTTCTCTGACAATTCTATTTTTAGATTTTGCGTGTTCGATTATTCTCGAATTTTTTTTTCTTGGGAAATTCGTTTTTGCGCAATGTATCCTCGATAATAATAATGTTCTCCTTATAAAATTCTTCATCACTTATGTCCAAAACCCTTTTTATAAAATTTGTTGCCGTATTTATTATAATCCTCCGAGGATGTTTCAAAATGTTTTCAGATAATCCCTGATGATGATCAACAAAGTTGATAGAAATATATTGGAAAATAATATTTGTAAAGACTTCTCCGGGGTTAACCTTTGATAGTACGTTCTGGGATGGTTTAAATGACGAACGGGGCGGTAAGGTTTGGGAACCTAGAGATTAACCTGTGAGAGATCGTCTTGTGTCAGTGTATAATTTCTCGCGAGATGGAGAAATTATAACCGATTTTTTGCAAGTGAAAAAATAAGAAAATAGAGAAGTTTAAGATATATGTATTTTTTATTTAATATAAAAATTGTATGGGAAAACCACGAGATGGGTTTTAGAGGTTGTACGCTCACCTTATTGTGTGAAAGCTGCAGAGTAAGTGACTAATGTAAATAAGGTTTAGTATAATTACAGCTTATTACAGTGGGTAATTTTAGCTTACGATACATCATAGGGTAATTTTAGCTTACGATACTTTTATGATAAATTAATGCAATTCACAATAGGGTTTGGTTACTCGTTACAAGAAATTAATGTGTAAATTCAAATACATTAGCTTACGATAAGTGTTATGTTGAGTATAAGGAACAATTATTATTTTTTAAATTCAATTTCGGTTAATTCATTTTGTTTTAATATCAATATTACAATTATTATTTTTTTAAATTCAATTTCGGTTAATTCATTTTTTTTTATTTATATCAATATTTTATTTGTCTAAATTAATGAATTTAGACAATATTAATATAAATATTGTTTAAAAATTAAAAAAACTTGTTATTTTTTATTTTTAACAAAATGTTCTTATAACAAAGAGAATCTTTTAACAACCGATGACCTTAAGCCAAACTAACGGGTGATTTTTTAAGAGCTTGATAACTTTTTTTTAAAAAAAAAACGCATAAAATTTGCAAAATCTCATCGGTTCTTTATTTGAAACGTTAGATTGGTCCATGACATTTACTTTTTGAAGATAATTTCATTTAAATGTTGACCGCGGCTGCGTCTTAGGTGGTCCATTCGGAAAGTCCAATTTTGGGCAACTTTTTCGAGCATTTCGGCCGGAATAGCCCGAATTTCTTCGGAAATGTTGTCTTCCAAAGCTGGAATAGTTGCTGGCTTATTTCTGTAGACTTTAGACTTGACGTAGCCCCACAAAAAATAGTCTAAAGGTGTCAAATCGCATGATCTTGGTGGCCAACTTACCGGTCCATTTCTTGAGATGAATTGTTCTCCGAAGTTTTCCCTCAAAATGGCCATAGAATCGCGAGCTGTGTGGCATTTAGCGCCATCTTGTTGAAACCACATGTCAACCAAGTTCAGTTCTTCCATTTTTGGCAACAAAAAGTTTGTTAGCATCGAACGATAGCGATCGCCATTCACCGTAACGTTGCGTCCAACAGCATCTTTGAAAAAATACGGTCCAATGATTCCACCAGCGTACAAACCACACCAAACAGTGCATTTTTCGGGATGCATGGGCAGTTCTTGAACGGCTTCTGGTTGCTCTTCACTCCAAATACGGCAATTTTGCTTATTTACGAAGCCATTCAACCAGAAATGAGCCTCATCGCTGAACAAAATTTGTCGATAAAAAAGCGGATTTTCTGCCAACTTTTCTAGGGCCCATTCACTGAAAATTAGACGTTGTGGCAGATCGTTCGGCTTCAGTTCTTGCACGCGCTGTATTTTATACGGTTTTACACCAAGATCTTTGCGTAAAATCTTCCATGTGGTCGAATAACACAAACCCAATTGCTGCGAACGGCGACGAATCGACATTTCACGGTCTTCAGTAACACTCTCAGAAACAGACGCAATATTCTCTTCTGTACGCACTGTACGCATTCGTGTGGTTGGTTTAATGTCCAATAAAGTAAACTGAGTGCGAAACTTGGTCACAATCGCATTAATTGTTTGCTCACTTGGTCGATTATGTAGACCATAAATCGGACGTAAAGCGCGAAACACATTTCGAACCGAACACTGATTTTGGTAATAAAATTCAATGATTTGCAAGCGTTGCTCGTTAGTAAGTCTATTCATGATGAAATGTCAAAGCATACTGAGCATCTTTCTCTTTGACACCATGTCTGAAATCCCACGTGATCTGTCAAATACTAATGCATGAAAATCCTAACCTCAAAAAAATCACCCGTTACATTCACCCTTCGAAAACAAACTCTTTAACAAACACATTAACAAATTTAAAAAAACACAAATAGCATATGTATTTTATGCATGTGTTAGTAGCAACTTTAAATGCTATTTACTCAAAATAAAGGGAAAAAAATAAAAATCTGTAAATCTGCAAAACGGCTAAAAAGAAATACCTTTCAAATAATATGCGTTTGGTCAAAATCGGTATAAAACGGTAGAACAAAACATCGGTCACAAGAAATCGCCTAGCCTATTAATATTATAGATTAGAGAACACCCTAATATTAAATGATAGGGCTGTGAGCACTTACTATAACTACAAAGGACCAAAGGTCATTACCGATGATAACTTGCGAGTGGTAACCATTTATTTTTGATAAAAACCAAAAATATCACCTTTTTCTGAAATTAAAAAAAAAACAGTTGAGTTTGGCAGCAAGTAGAAATAGTTTAACCTAATTGTTTGGCTACCTTAATCTGGATATAGAAAATTGGACTTGTAGCCAATGAAATTAGAATTTCAGCCACAGTGCGATGAAGTTCTGACCATGTTTCTCTACCTCTGACAAAACTAAACATCACTAAAGAGCTTCTTGCAGATGCACTTAACTACACCTTCAGGTCTTGTATTCAATTTATCTTATATTTAACAAGTAAAAAAATTATAGTCGGTCTAGACCGACTACACGATACCCTATACCATGCGTTTAGATACCCTATCTCTCAGCCCAACTAACTGGATATAGAAAATAAGCATAAACCAAATTTGTGTGGCATTTTTATAAATTTTTTCGGCTGCAGATATGAAAAAGTTCATATCGGATGCTATATCTATATGGGGACTAGGCCCAAAAATGGACCGATCCTGACCATGTTTGGTAAGGTCTCTTGTATTTTGCAAAAATATATACAAACAAAATTTGAGAAGAATCAGTGCAATATTTTTGTTTTTTGATAGATTTAAGTGAAGATCGGGAAGCAGCTCTATTTGGGGCCTATGACTAAGAGTTGACCAATAGGGATCATTTTAGACTACTGATTAATGGATGTAATACATACATACAAACCCAATTTGACTAAGATTTGTATGATAATTTGGATCTTATGGCAATTTAAGTCGATTTCATAGGGGTCATTTGTATTGGGGCTAGGTCTGAACATGGACCGATTCTCACCAATTTCAAAAGCGTTCATCCCATGGCCGATAAAAGATCAAATACCAAATTTCATCAAAATATATACATATTTGCGACCTGCAGTTTGATTACAAGCTTTACATGGACACACAGACGGACGGACGGACGGACGGACGGACGGACATCGTTAAATCGATTCAGATAGTGATTCTGATTCGATCGGTATAATTAAAGATGGGTGTAGGTCAAATATTTTTGGTTGTTACAAACAGCAGCACAAAGTCATTATACCCAAACCACATAGTGGTATAGGGTATAAAAGTTGTGTATGTTTGTTTGTCTGTTTGTTTGTTTGGGACACTACACCACTGGATCGCTCGTCTTGAAATTTTTACAGTAGGTAACTGCCTATCCGGAAGGAAAAATAGGCTGTATTTTGTTTTGTTTTTGCAAGTGGGCGTGGCACCTTTCATACAAAGTGATTTTATAACATCTAATTTTAACATATAATATCTAGAGTACTTCGACAGCAAGACTTCTGAAACTATGTACGTGTACATATTAAAATAATTCGAAGAGTTGTGGAAAAAGTGGGCGGCATTGGACCACTGGGCATGTCACCCACAATACAAACTAAATATTTAATGACATATATCTAGGGTATTGTAATAGATAAAGTCTTGCGACTTTGTGTGAGTTCATAAGTTATCAACGTTAGTACTCGAAAAAAAAGTTGGCGAAATCAGATCAGTGGGCGTGGCACCTCCCATGTAAAGTTAATATATAATTTCATATATCTGAAGTACTGTAATAGTGAAAGCCTTGGAACTTTGTCTAAGTTCATGAGTTATTAATGTGAGTGGTCCCATAAAAAAATGGGCGGGATTGGACGAGCGGGCGTGGTACCCCCCATACAAAGTAAGTATTTAATATAATATAACTGGAATACTATAACAGTGAAAGGCTTCCGACTTTGAGTTCATAAGTTATTAATGTGAGTAGTTTCCCAAAAAATGGGCGCGATCAGGCTAACGGGCATGACACCTCCTACACAAAAAATAGTTTTCTACAAAACGTATTCCCAGCTTTTTACTTCGTTACGAGGGGTGAAGCGAAGCGCATAGGGTTACTGCTAGTATACTTCAATGATCTAAATTATTTTGAAGTTTCTGTACACGTTGCGATGGATATTGATTATAAAAGTAAAATGTCCCTATAATATTTAAAAGTTTTTTCTTATTTTTTTTTTTTTGAAAATGACAATTATATTAAAAAATTTGGTATGGTTAAATATATTTTCGTGTTTATTCGGTATTTACAACAGAATTTGATTCATGCAAATTCCTGTTAATTCAAATTTAATTTGTAGGAATTTAATCAACAACTAGCAGACTCCAGCCCTCGAAATTCGAGCGCAAACTCTAGGAAATTTTATTTTTTCATTAAATAAAGACCCTGAAAGTATGCTAATCAATTATAGCCAATTCACAAATAAACACAAAAAAAACTCATTTTTATTACAAACACATTAACAAATTTAACAAACACACATATCCATGTATAATTTTATGTATGTGTTAGTAGCAACTTTAAAAATAAAGGAAAAATTTTAAAAATCGGTAACTCTGCAAAACGGCTACAAAGAAATACCTTTCAAATAATATACGTTTGGTCAAAATCGGGATAAAACGGTAGAACAAAACATCAGTCACAAGAAATCGCCTAGCCTATTAATATCTTAGATTTGTTACAATATCTTTTAAAACATTGTCGGTTTAAAATATGTTGTTATAACAGAATAAGAAGTGGCAATCGCTAACATTTACGATTGAAGCATGTTATTCTTGGATTTATAAGGTTGCCTCAATTAAATTAGCTGAATAATTTCCATAAAGATTTTGATTGGTAAACGGTAAACATTTTTGCTATTGCAGATACTTTTGTTTCAGAAAATTATGCTTAAACAGTTAATCTATTGTATTGATAAATATTAAAGAATTTTAATAAAAATTATTCTTATCTTAATAAATTTTTCTAGTGGTAACCGAGCTCCATCCAGTCTTTTTTGTGTGTGTAGTTGTAGTATTAAATAGGCATGAATTCTAATTATGAAGTGGTTAAATAAAGAAAGCCAAAATATTCTGTTGTGTGGTGTAAATTATATACTTATCTTTTCTGGTTGATGATTTATGGGCTGCTGTTTTCTTAACAGTTATATTAGCAAATAAAAAAAATAATGGCAAATATTCGGACTTAAAGTGTATTAAAGAATTAATTGTTGTTTATTTTTGGAATTGAGTATTGATTTGCTTGGAAATTCGATTTACCACCAAATCATTTACATTTTTATATACACTCAAAACACGACATATATATAAAAGGAAAGAAAACTGGCAAATTAAAATATTTCACATTGAATTCTTCTGTACATAACTAATATAAATATCTTAATAAATAATTTCCCAAGATTTGTATCACTTTAATTTCAATGAAATTATTGGCATCGTTTTATGGCTCAAAATACTAAAAAATACTAAAGTGGAATAATGTTGCAAGTGATTATTGTTGGCTTGTCTTACAAAATGTTTATGCTTGCAATTTCTGTTGAATTATACGAATAGTAACAGTGTTTCTCTGTTTTTTTTTTTTTTTTTTGTCTACAGACGGCGAATAACTTTTTGGGTGGCCTTTAACACATATTTCTGGGTTGGACACTTAAACTGTTCGTTAACAAATATTTTTAGTTACGGCTTGCGCCTTTTATGATGTTTATTACTCGACATTCTCTTTTGGTTGTTGGTGTTGCTGTTGCTTTTGCTATTTTTTTTTAAATTTTTTTTTATTTATTTATTGTTAAATGCTTGTTACGCCTAATTTTTCACTTTGCGCTATTACCACCTTGATTGTTGGCAAGTGCACAATAAACGAAAACAACAAAAATGTTTATAGGCCAAACAGAGTTTTTTCAATGGCTGGTAACTGGGCGCTTCTTGGTTTGGTTTTATTTATTTATTTTTTTTTTTGTTGTTGTATTTTTGTGACCAACACAAATATGTTGCCAAATTATTAACATATTTTTTGTGTGTTGCTTTGCAAGTTGCTGCCTTTTTTTTTTTGTTTGTGTTGGCTTTCATTTCACGTTGTTTGAATGTTCTTCTGGTTGTCTGGTTTGTTTATTTAGCAACAATATCTTGTTATTTGAAATTTATTAAATTACGCGTCTCATTATGCTGTTGTTTGTAGTGACAACAAAAATGAGTTCGTTCTTGTTATGTTGTTGGTTTGATGTTTTGGCAATTTGAAATGAGAATTTATTGTACAAAATGGTTGTTTGGAGCTTTAGTATTTCATTTTATTTAAATATTTTTTTTTTTTGGGGGGTGGGGGGGTGTTTTACTTAAGTTAAGTGGTTCTTTGTAGTCGGTCGTGTAATTGAAGAACAAATTACAATGAATTTGTGGCTTTTGATGTAATAGCAATAAATTGGATTAATATTCACTTAAAGAGTAAATAGCGAAATATTTTCCCAATCTCTCAATTATTATCTCCCTGTGTTTAATTTGCATATTCGCACAATATCCTATTCTGAGCATAAAAATATATGTATGTACTCTTAAATTGAAAATATTTTTGTCTTAAACTCAATATTGTAAATAATTTTTGGTAGAGTTGCCATTTTAAAACAGTTGCCGATGCTTAGTCTTTAAATTCTAGTACCATTTAAAATTAAATTTAACTGCTTTTCTTTTTTGATCAGCATTTTTTTATAATTTCTTTTTTAATGGTGCGTGGTAGAGAAGAAGAGCGCATATATTTCTAAAATTCATAACTACACTGTACCCTTAAACAGACTAGTTTCTGGCATTTCAGCCTTCATCAGTGATTTTATTGAACATAAGAAAATCGTTATGTTATAATTGAATAGATTGCAACCATGTCAAATTTTTCAACTAAGACGGCCGTGAGATTTGAAACTGCGTCTATCTTACATACACACGTACTTGCACTTTTGCATCGCTTTAACTCGCACACCTAAAGTCAGGCCTATGGGAAGTGTGGTAAAGAATCAGTTTTCATACCGTACAGCTTTTACTTCGCAGTAATCTCAGAATACAACTCTGTCCAAACAAACAATTGCTATTTTTGAATTTTTGAATATCGATGCATTTATCATTCTAATTTCTACTATTCTCAGTGTCGTAAGAGCTGCCATATGTGATGCATAGTTTGTATATTCTACATATTGCACTTTTTTATAATTTCTTATCTATTGTTTTCTTTTCTATTAAAGCAATGACGATTTTTTATAGAAAGAACTAAGTTCTATCTGAAAAATTTCTGTATTTTACTATTATTCTATTAGAAGATCAAAATCAATGTAAGGGATCAACTTTGCAATTGCTACAATTATTTCTAACAGGCAGAATAGATGAAAGAAATGTCATAGGGAGAAATCAAATGTCATGGTTCTGAAACATAGGAAATTGAACAGGCTTTAGAACTTTAGGTGAGTTAGTTCATACAGCATGAGAGAGAATTAGGCAGAAAAAATAAATTTTATATTATTTATTGTTATTTTGTTATAACTATTTTTTATACCCTCCATACCACTGTGCCGGGAGTATAGGTATCGAGGGTACACTGACGTGACCTCGTAACTTTTTTTTTTTTTTGAGGTTTTGAGTTTAAACCGGATTCATATTTGGAATTTGCTTTTACACAACTGTGTAGAATTTTAAATAGAAATCTCCACCCGTTAATTATTTATTTCAAAAAGTAGAACCTCATATCTCAGGCTTCTAATTTTAAAAACAAGTAATTCACGTACTCTGGACGTATACTTGATAACTTGAAAACATACTTACGAAGTCTTGTTTTATACTTCTTTGAAAATTTTTTTCATTCAGTGTAACAAGCAGATTCCAGCGCTCGACATTCGAGTGCAATTTCCAGGCAACTTTATTTTTCAACTTAGCCAATTCACAAACCAACACTTTTATGGTTTACTATTACTGTGAATGAAGATAACAAACTCATCAAGAAACACATTAACCAATTTAATAAAACACACATAGCATATGTATAGTTTCATGTATGTGTCAGTAGCAACTTTAAATGCAATTTACTAAAAATAAAGGAAAAAATAAATTAAAATCTGTAGATCTGCAAAACGGCTAAAAAGAAATACCTTTCAAATAATAAATGTTTGGTCAAATTTGAGATAAAACGTAAGCACAAAATATCGGTCACAAAAAATCGCCTAGCCTATTAATATTATAGATATATTCGGTTTAAAAGATGTTCTTATAATATAACTAGCGGTTGATTTCAACAATAGTTGGATTTAATTTTAGTTACTATTAAAGGTACTTTCTTTGTATAGGAATTGTATTTATATCGGACTTAAAGAGGAAAATCTATTGAATTTTAAAATATTTAAGAACTAAATAAAAATTCTTATTACTTTATTAAATTCTATCAGTGTTATCCGATTTTTGTGTATTTTATATGGCGTCTCCAACCTGCACAGTTGTTCGGATTTTATAAAAATCTACAGATCAAGTATTTCAATTTCTTCTTTTAATGAACGTGACCGGTGATATGAGTTAAAAAAATTCGCGGAGCATAGACGTCTAGCCTAAACTATGTTGTAAAAAGAAACATTTCGCTCTAATGTTTTATAAACAATCATTAGTCGTAGAGAAAATGTTCTAATTCAAGTCACGAAATATTTTTATTGGCTTAAATTTTATTTGGAATGACTGGAGTAGTCACTTTTATTACCATCATTTTTTTGTTTTGTTGGATGGTTGAATTTGTTATTGTTTTATTGTTTGTTGGTACTTAAAATAAATTTTTTTTTTAGTAATATTATTTTACTGTATTATATTGCTTTACATTTGGCAAAATTTTAATTCACATCGTATCATTAAAAATTGCTAAAAAAAAATACTGAAACAATAACAAACATACCACTTGTATTATATTTTATTCATATGTAAACTTAAAGTGAAGCACGTGCTTGAAAATTGAAAAAAAAAAACAAATTTATTAACCGAGAAATACTACAACAATACGCTAAAGAACTAGAGGTATTCACTTACAAAAAAAAAAAATTATTGTATTTGTATACATAAAAATTTAAATTAATTAAATATATTTTCCACCAAACAATATTGAAACCAATAACAATTTTCAATTTTATTGCTAAATGTCTGAAAAATGAGTTTAAAAAAAATTGTACTTATATGCCCATCAGGAACTAGAATAGTATATTTCAAATATTATCATATTTTTGAGGTGAAGCGAAAGTAGATTTTGATTTTGAATTTTTTGGAGCTTATTGAATGTCCCTAATAACCATTTGAATTACACCATGTACTTTCTTACTAGTTGTCAAAATAACTCTGCCAATATTAATTATGGTTTGAGTTGATGATAATCAAGGAAAATGTATAATTTTAAAGCTTAAATGCTGTAAATATTTTAGATTTATTTCTTTACTAGATTCATTTCTTTCCGGCAAACGTTGATTAACCTTCCAATAATTTTTATTTGTAAATTTGCGTAATCCAATTAGGCTAATAGAGCCCATTTACAATTTGCAATGGAAACCGCAACTTTTGCATGCAATATTTGTTTATTAATAAGAGCCCTTTTACAACATGGAATTTTTCATGAAATATTTAATGCAATTTTTTCAATCCTCTTTTGACGTTGCTGTCTAAAATCGTGTACGAATACACGAATACATTGTGAATTTGCTCGCAACTACATAAATATACAAAGTATTTGAAAACTGTTTAATTGTTGTTCAACACTTATTATTATTGTTCAATAGAAATATAAGATATTAGCTAACCAAACATAAACAGATTTGGACCAAAGTGAAGATATAAGATGTAACAAAATAACAAGAATACAACTGAGTGTAAAGAAACAAAAAAAAAATAATGAAAAACAGAAATCCGCTTGCTTTTCTACACCATTCGCCTACAATCATAAATTGTATGCAAGTTTTATGTCAGAACTTCAAGAAAAATTTCACGAAAATTTCATAGTATAAATGGATTCTTAGAAGTGTAGGGAAGAAATCGGGGTTGAAAAAAATTGCATCGATGCCTGTCGAAGCAATTTTTTCGAAGCAATTTTTTCTTGACTATATATGGTAAGGTCACTTAGTTTTGCCAAAAAGTATACAAACCATATTTGAGAAATATCTGTGCAATATTTTTCATTTTTAATAAATTTAAGTGAAGATCGGGAATATGGGGGATATTACTCAGAATTGTCGTATAGAGTTTACTGATAAGCAGAGAGCGGAACTTCATGCAAATGCATGTTTTGTGTCGTTAGTCTAAGCACAGTATAAACAAAATATCTTTGCGAATCAAAGAATTTTCGTTAAAATGGCATCGATTCATTGGTGCATATTTTTGCATATTTTGCTGAAAATTGAAAATTTTTGCATATTTTCCTATAAATGCATATTTTTGTGTCATATTTCGCATTATTTTGTGTAAAATTCAAGTTTTGCCATGTCTTTTTCTATTATTTCATTTAAATGTACTTTTTACGTTTTTACATAGTTGCATATTTTTTTTAGAACGCTTAAAACTATGTTATCGTCTCTTACAATTTAATTTTTAACATGAAGAAAACTCAATTCAAGTACAAGGTAAAAAATAAGAAATATATTTCTGGAAGTTGCATATACGTTAGTTTTTCCAAAAAAATAAATCGGTAAAATCAAAATTTTTATAAGCTTGTTGTTAAATTCATTTTTAGTATAGAACTGCTTAATATCTCTTAATAATCAATTTTTTTTACTAAAAGTAACATCAAATTATGAAAAAAAAGTACATTAGTACGATTTTACTCCTCTTACAGCCTTTATAACAGCCATTATCCTTGATGGCAAGGAGTCAACAAGGACCTTCATGGTTTCTTCGTTAATAACGCTGTACCATACGCATTGTAAGGCTGAAATCAATTTTTTTGTTTTCGGGTTTTTGATCAGTAGCTTTGGGTTTTATTCAGAGTTCAGAAAAAAACACACACTGAATAAAAAACTCGTACATATATGTAAACAAACATAACTTAGACCAACACACACATATTTTTATTTTCATATCAATTATGTTTGTTTTTAAATTTTCTTCGATGCCCAACACAACCATGACTGTGTTCGTTTTAATATTTCGTTATTTACACGAACATTTTTGTATTACGTACTATTTGTTTCAATCGCACATAAAGCACACATTTTTGAGTGTTGCTTTATTTGAAGTTCATGTTCTGGTACGTGCACTGAAAAAAAAAACAGAACATGTACAATAAACAGGTTCGAGTTCAGTTATATTTTAAGTCGTGTTGTGGCTCGTGTAGTAAGAAAAAACAGAACATGTACAATAAACAGGTTCGAGTTCAGTTATATTTTAAACACGACTTAAAATATAACTGAACTCGAACCTGTTTATTGTACATGTTCTGTTTTTTTTTCAGTACACGTACCAGAACATTTTCTGCTAAATTGTAATTCTCAAAAATTTCATGCATTGCATGATGTTATGCAACTGTCTTAGCATGTTATTGCAACTTAGCTAAGCTGTTGTACGTTTTTGTGGTCAATACCATGTCTTTTAATGTTTTTTCTGCAGCATGTTTTTCACAGCCTAGCATGAAATTATTGATTATTCCATATTATTTTTTAAATAAAGATCCTAAATCAAATCAAACAAATAATTGATTAAAAAATTTTCAAATTAAAAAAAAATTTTATTTCGAAATTAAACTTAATTTTTATAATCAATATAAAACAAACAAAACATTTTTAAATCTAATTAAAAAAATATTATTCAGTTTTTAATTTTTTCCAATAGGTTTACGGTTATTTTTCTGCTTTATTCATCATTTAAATTCATAAAGTCATAAATATTTTGAAAAAATATATACAAACCAAATTTGAGAATAAAAGTGTGCAACATTTTTATATATTGACAGATTTAAGTGAAAATCGGGAAGCAGCTTTATATGGGGGCTATGAAAAAGAATTGACATATGGGCTTTATTTTTAGAAAACTGATAAATGCATGTAATAAACACACACAAGCCCAATTTGACTGAGATCAATATGATAATTTGGATCTTATGGCAATTTATTTCGATTTCATAGGGCTCATTTGTATGACGACTAGGTCTGAATATAGACCGAATTTCACCAGTTTCAATAGCGTTCATCCTATGGCCGAGAAAAGCTTATATAACAAATTTCACTAAAATATATTCATATTTGCGACCTGTAATTTGATTAAAAAATTTACAGGGACACACAGATGGACAGTAAAGATATGTCGCATGTGTCACATGTGTTGACATGTTAATTTTCCATGTTCATGTGTGCAAAATTACCGTAACAACTATGCACAGATTTGATTTGAATTTATTCGACAGTGTCTATATATGCCATTGTCAAACATTTATGAGCGGCATAGCATGAATTAACACTTGCATGATGTGATACATGTCGCATATTGTATACATAGTTCAACAATTGTAGGTCTTTAATACAAACCCAATTTGACCGAGATATATATAATAACTAGCAGTAACCCGATGTGCTTCGCTACACCCCTCGTAACGAAATAAAAAGCAGGCAATATGTTTTGTAGAAAACTTTTTTTTTTGTATAGGAGGTGCCACACCCATTAGTCTGATCCCGCCCATTTTTTTTTTTTTTTTGGCAACTACTCACATTAATAACTTATGAACTAAATATAGTCGAAAGCCTTTCACTATCATAGTATTCCAGTTATGTTATATTAAATACTTACTTTGTATGGGGGTACCACGTCCACTGGTCCGATCCCGCCCATTTTTTATGGGACTGCTCACATTAACAACTCATGAACTCAGACAAAGTTCCAAGGCTTTGACTACAACAGTACTTCGGATATATGACATTATATATTTACTTTGTATGGGAGGCACCACGCCCACTGATCGGGGTCCGCAAATTTTTTTTCGAGTACTAACGTTGATAACCTATGAACCCACACAAAGTCTCAAGACTTTATCTATTACAGTATTCTAGATCACGCCCATTTTTTCCGTAACTCCTCGAATTATTTAAATATGTTTATGTACATAGTTTCAGTGCCCTTGCTGTCGTAGTACTCCAGATATTATATGTTAAAACTAGATGTTAAAAATTCACTTTGTATGGGAAGTGCCACGCCCACTTGAAAAATCAAAAAGAAATGTAGCTTTTTTCCTTCTGGATAGGTTTACCTACTGTAAAAATTTCAAGACGGTCGGTCCAGTGGTGAAGTCTCCTATAAACCAAATCAAAGCAAACAAACAGACAAACAAACAAACAAACATACACAACTCCATTTTTATATATAAGACTAGCTGTTATTACCCGGTCTTTCCCGGGATCCAAAGGCCTTTGACATGAAAAATGGTTCACTATGCTTAACAGGCGCTGAGTACTTAGCGCCCAATGAACAAATTCCTCAAAAAACTTAACTTTCTCCCCAAAAATTTGTATGGGATTGGCGAATTTGTTCATGATGAAAAAATTCCCCAATATTTACGTTTTTTTTTGGGAGTAAATTCTTTTTTTATTTCAATTTAAAATTTTTTTATTTTTTAATTTAGTAGTTTTTTTTAAGGCGCTACTGCAAAAATACATCAAAAATAAGCTGCGAAACCGCTTGACGTTTTTTTTTTTTTTTAGTTTATTTATTTTGTAAACATCAAATATAACGGAATCGTTTGCAAATTAAAGGTATCAGAAGTTTTAAAAATTGAATTAATTCATTCAACAATGATCAAAATTGAATTAATTCATTCAACAAATGATCACCATTGAGCAGAGACGTCAAATTTATAGAAGTTTCAAAAATGGAAAATGAATGCGACGTTTAAAATTGTGCCGCAAGGTTGCTTTAAGCAACTGCTTATAGTATATGTTTGGCCTATTTTGATGAACAGGTAATTATTGCACATACGTAGGTAAAATTTGTCATAAGACTTTTCACTCAGCTATGTTCCGCTAGCCGCTTCCGCTCGTTTGGCAGCCACCCCAGTGCTGCCGCGCAGTTGTTGTCAACCTACTGTAATTGACAAATTATATTTTTCAGATTATTCAGATATTTTAGCTAAGCTCTGCTCCCCAATTTTTTGTGGAATAAGTTCATTTTTTTTGGGGAATTTATTCTTTGGGGACTAAATACTCGGCGCCTGCTTCCCATTACAACTAACTATGTTTATGTATGGAGTATTTTGAGTGTATGATTTCTAAATGTTACGAATTTTAGTTATTCTAAAGCTTTGTGATATACAGCATTTCTGGTTTTTCCTTCTGGTGCATATACGAAAATATTATATTCTGGAGCAGGCGACATAAAATTGTCTATGAGAACAACAGTCGTTTAAGGAGTTTCAGATTCCGCTGGATTTCTAGACGCAGTTGAGTAGACTCAGGCATTTCCGCTTCTCTCAACAAAGCTTGCTGAGCTGCGTTCCGCGAGTGTGTCGAAATGATGCTATTGAAAAGAATACAGATTTTAACTGCGTATATTGCAGGACAGATATTGAGATCAGTATGCAAATTTTCACTTAAACAAATATTTAACAAAATTCATTAAATAAAAATATGTACAAATTTAAGAACGAATTTGGGGAGTAAGTTCATTTTTTTTTTAGTTTAAAACAAAAATGGGGAATTTATTAATTTCTTTTGGGGACCTTTTTTTAAACTTGGGGAATTTGTTCATCGTGAAGTTATTCCCGTGTGTACCAAATTTCAGAGAAATCCGTTGAAAAATACAAATGTACCAAAAACAGAAAATGAGTTTTATAAAAAAGTGGGTGTAACGGTAGGCGTGGCCAGAAAGATATACAGTCCGACCTTCGCTGGAGTACAGAGATCACGTGTACCAAATTTCAGAGAAAGCCGTTGAAAAATAAAAGTTTGTATAGCAGTCAAACAAAGAAACAAATAAAAGAAAAAAAAATTTATATACATAGAATTAGGGGCAAAATTAGGCGTGGCTAGTAAGAAGCATATGGCGACCTTGCCTGGAGTACAGAGATCGTGCGTACCAATTTTTAGAGAAATCCGTTGAAAAATATAATTTTTTATAGCAAACAAATATACCAAAAAAAAGACAATGAATTTTGTATAAAAAGTGGGCGTAAAGGTAGGCGTGGCAGATGACCTTGCCTGGAGTACAGAAATTGTGCGTACGAATTTTCAGAGAAATCCGTTGAAAAATAAAATTTTGTATAGCGAACAAATATACCAAAACACGGAAAATGAATTGTACACAAAAAGTGGGCGTCAAAGTAGGCGTGGCCGGTTAGAATCATATGGCGACCATTCCTGGGGCACAGAGATCGTGTGTACGAAATTTCAGAGAAATCCGTTGAAAAATAAAAATTTGTATAGCGGTCAAACAAAGAAACAAACAAACAGAAAATGAATTATATATATATAGATTTAAATATTATGGAAATTTAAGTAGACTTCATAGGGGTCATTTGTATGGGGACTAGGTCTGAACATGGACTGAATTTCACCAATTTCAATAGCGTTCATCCTATGACAAGTAGAAATTATCATACAGACGACATACCTGATTTCTACTAACCAATGGAAATCAATCACAGACACACAAAAGGATTAAACAAACGAGGAGAAACATATAAAAGATATCCGCAATTAAATAAAAAAATCTCGACTATATAAAATATATCCATAAATGCTGAATATAACATAACAAGCTCCAATAAAACCAAGAAACAAAAAGACCACAAACGCATATAAATTCTAACATACTCCATGCACACCCAGTCAGCATTTGGAAATTTTTTTTAACAAAAAACCACTTCTTCGAGCACTTTTGATGATTAAAAACTGATTAATCTCATACCCGAGTGAAAGATAGCTTGAAAATGATTCGCGCTTACGCTTAAAAAGTGATTTGGAAGCTTAGTTTTTAAAAAATCATCAAACTGGGGTTTTTTGAGTACTTTTGATGACCAAAAATAACTTATCACTTGCGCACTCCAAAAAGACTCGCAAATGATTATAAATATGACTCGAAAATTATGAGAAAAAAACAAGTAAGAAAATTATAGTCGGTCTAGACCGACTATACGATACCCTATACCATGCGTTCAGAGACCCTATCTCTTAGGCCCAACTAACTGGACATAGAAAATAGGCAAAAACCAAATTTGAGTGGGTTTTTATTAATTTTTTTGGCTGCAGATATGAAAAAGTTCATATCGGATCAGGACTGATCCTGATCATGTTTGGTAAAGTCTCTTGTATTTTGCGAAAATATATACAAACAAAATCTGAGAAGAATCAGTGCAATATTTTTGTTTTTTAATAGATTTAAGTGAAGATCGGGAAGCAGATCTATATGGGACCAAAGGGATCATTTTTGGACTACTCATTAATGAACGTAATAAACGCATACAAAATCCAATTTGAGTAAGATCTCTATGACAATTTGGATCTCATGGCAATTTATGTTGATTTCATAGGGGTAATTTGTATGGGGGCTAGGTCTGAACATGGACTGATTCTCACCAATTTCAATAGAGTTCATCCTATGGCCGATAAAAGCTTACATACCAAATTTCATCAAAATATATTCATATTTGCGACCTGCAGTTTGATTACAAGCTTTACATGGACACACAGACGAACGGACGGACGGACGGACGGACATTGTTAAATCAACTCAGAAAGTGATTCTGATTCGATCGGTATAATTAAAGATGGGTCTAGGTCAAATATTTTTGGTTGTTACAAACAGCAGCACAAAGTCATTATACCCAAACCACATAGTGGTATAGGGTATAATATTCAAAAAAGACTCTTCGAAGAGTCGTGGATAGGGTACCATTTTATCCCGACAAAATCGTCTTTTTGATCAGAAAATGACCGCATCTGTTCATAAAATGCTGGCTGGGTATACATATATGTACGCACACTGTATAAGTGAAAAATACATACATGCATTATAAATAAACCACACATAGCAACAAGAAAAAAAATTTTGTTATTAAACAACTAAAGATGGTAACAAATTTTCAGTCTTTCATTTTCACATGTAATATTTTGTGTAGGAGTGGGTAATACCAGGCTTTAGGAAAAATAACTGAATAACTTTAGCAACACCACTTAAGTATTCCCGGCAGATGAGAAGAGAAAATTTAAATCAAGGAAAGCAGTAATTTTTATAAGCCAAAAGTATGTGTTGCATATTCCCATATTTTTTTTTTTTTTTTGAGCTTTAAGGCAAAATATAAATGTGTGATTATTTGTAGCTGGGATTGTTTGGTTACGTACACACAAACATACTTACAACTTATACAAGCACATATAGATATATTTGTTGTACATATGTGAATATGTAGCCAACTAAATAAAAACTGAATATTTGTTTTTTTTTTTTTTTTGTTGTATGCGAGTAAAGAATTGTATATGAAATAAGGCTTTTTGGAATACTTTGATTAAATAAAAGAAACCCCAGAACACAAGTATATGTCAGTTTACCATATGTGATGGCTTAGCTGTTACATACATATTTAGATAAGAAGGATATAAGAAAAAAAGTCAGCGGTTTCTTTGACTGTCTCTTCTTTTCTATCAATTGAATTACGAAAAAGTCATACCATAATACGATTTTCTTGAAATAATTCCTTCAGCATACAATTTGTAAAGAACTTCAGAAGAAAGTTATGATTAAAATTATTCCTCAAGTGAATTTTTAATTAAATAAAACCACAAAAGAAAGTGATTGTTTTTCATTTTAAAAACCAACACAAAATTAATGAGAAACAGCATACATTTGGAACTTATTTTTTAAGATTTAAATTTTATATTATAAAATTTTTTGTTTATATATTTATAATCTGAAAAAACCTTTTTAACATCTTCGCTATGGGATTTTGAATTGGAAAAAGGTAGTAATTTTATTTTCTCAGAAATTAAAATTTCATTATATCATAGATTTTCTTGAACAAGCCAACAGTCGTAAAAATAAAACAAGTCGCTCGGGAGTGGGTCTGATGTCTAACTTTGCTGAGGCAATAACAGGTTATATAAAATAAGCATAAACCAAATTCATATCTTATGCAATTTTTAGGTCAAAAAGGGACCAATGATGACCACACTTAATAAGGTCACTTATTTTTCTCAAAAACATATATAAATCAAATTTGATAATACTCTACGTCAATATTATACCCTCCACACCTCAGTGGCAGAGGGTATATATAGGTTTGTCATTCCGTTTGTAACGCATCTAAATAAATTCCTGAGACCCAAAAAAAAATATATTTTCTTGATCCTTATAACAAGGGAAGTTGATTTACCGATGACCGTCTGTGCGTCTGTCCGTCTGTCTGTGGAAATCACGATCACGCCGTCAATATTTAAGCTAGACCGTTCGTTTTTATACAAAATCGTTTATTATCATCCCAAAGGAGTTGCTATTTAAGATCGTCAGAATCGGTCAAAGGATTCACGAGTTATGAATGAAATTTTGAAAAAACTCTTGAAAAAGTAAAATTTTTCAGTGTGTTGTTTTTCTTAAGATATGTTGTATATGTTGTAATTCTTCGTATTGTTGAAGTCATTACAGTTGAAGTCATTACTGCACGTGCCAAATTGGCCTAAGCAAGTTTTACCACATATTTTTTATCATTAAAATTAAATATTAAAAATTAATAAAAATAAAAAATGGAAAAAGACAAATGGAAAATGGAATATGAAAAATGGAAAATGAAAAATGAAAAATGAAAAATTGAAAATCGAAAATGGAAAATGAAAAATGGAAAATGAAAAATGAAAAATGAAAAATTAAAATGAAAAGTGAAAAATGAAAAATTCAAAATGGAAAATGGAAAATTAAAAATGAAAAATTAAAATTGGAAAATGAGAAATGGAAAATGGAAAATGGAAAATGAAAAATGGAAAATGAGAAATGAAAAATGGAAAATTAAAAATGGAAAATGGAAAATGAAAAATGAAAAATTGAAAATGGAAAATGAAAAATGAAAAATTAAAAATTAAAAATGGAAAATTAAAAATGAAAAATTAAAATTGGAAAATGAGAAATGGAAAATGGAAAATGAAAAATGGAAAATTAAAAATGGAAAATTAAAATTGGAAAATGAGAAATGGAAAATGGAATATGAAAAATGAAAAATGGAAAATGAAAAATGGAAAATTAAAATTGGAAAATGAGAAATGGAAAATGGAAAGTGAAAAATGAAAAATGAAAAATGGAAAATGGAAAATGAAAAATGAAAAATGGAAAATGAAAAATGAAAAATGGAAAATGGAAAATTAAAAATGAAAAATTAAAATTGGAAAATGAGAAATGGAAAATGAAAAACGAAAAATTAAAAATGGAAAATTAAAAATGAAAAATGGAAAATGAAAAATGAAAAATGAAAAATGGAAAATGGAAAATGGAAAATTAAAAATGAAAAATTAAAATTGGAAAATGAGAAATGGAAAATGGAAAATGAAAAACGAAAAATGGGAAATGGAAAATGAAAAATGAAAAATGAAAAATGGAAAATGAAAAATTAAATATGGAAAATGAAAAATGGAAAATAGAAAATTAAAAATGAAAAATTAAAATTGGAAAATGAGAAATGGAAAATGAGAAATAAAAAATGGAAAATTAAAAATGAAAAATGGAAAATGAAAAGTGACAAATGGAAAATGAAAATTTTAAAATGGAAAATAAAAATTTAAAAATGAAAAATTAAAATTGGAAATTGAGAAATGGAAAATGGAAAATGAAAAATGGAAAATGAGAAATTAAAAATGGAAAATGGAAAATGAAAAATTAAAAATGGAAAATGAAAAATTAAAATTGAAAAAGGGAAAATGAAAAATTAAAAATGGAAAATGAAAAATGGAAAACGGAAAACGAAAAATTAAAAATGGAAAATGGAAAACGAAAAATTAAAAATGGAAAATGGAAAATTAAAAATTAAAAATTAAAATTCGAAAATGAAAAATGAAAATTGATAAATGGACAATGGAAAATAAAAAATGAAAATGAGAAATGAAAAATGGAAAATTAAATATGAAAAATGAAAAATGGAAAATGAAAAATTTTAAATTAAAAATGGCAAATGGAAAATGAAAAATGAAAAAATAAGAATTAAAAATTAAAAATGGAAAGTGGAATATGGAATATGGAAAAAGAAAAATGAAAATATAAAAATGAAAAATAAAAAATGGAAAATGAAAAATGGAAAACGGAAAATGAAAAAATGAAAAATTAAAAGTGGAAAATGGAAAATGAAAAAGGAAAATTGAAAAATGAAAAATGGAAAATGAAAAATGAAAAGTGGAAAATGGAAAATGAAAAATGGAAAATGAGAAATTGAAAATGAAAATGAAAAACTAAAAATGAAGAACGAAAGATGAAAATTGAAAAGTGCGGCCCAGCCGCATTTAACACTCTTACTAGTTATTTTTTTATACATATATGAGGTTTATTTTTAGACTATAGATTAGTGGGTATACTAGACACACATCCACCAAATTTTATCCATATACATAATTATATGATAATCTGGATATAAAGAGCATTTTAGTCTGTCTGATAGGCGATATTTGTATTTTTTGCATTGATGCTAGGTCTGAGCATGCACCGAATTTTACCGATTTATACAGCATTCTTTTTATGGTCGATAAAAGTTTATATACTAACTTTCATCATAAATATATATTAGAGTGGGTCAAATTGTAGGGCGCCGAAAACATCGCCATGGGTTCATCGCGATTCTGGTACCGGCCATAACAAGTATATTTGCCCGTACCTCTAAAACAATTTTCGAAAATATCGATTTATGTTGTATATGGGTACCCCCAATAACTTTATGGCATCAATCGATATTTTCATCGAAATTTTGAGTTCCACTAATAATTTTAAGACATAAATTGATTTATTCATCGAAATTTTGGAGGGTTCGAAAATGATTTAAGAGGTATGGTTCCTTGGCAAATATACTTATTATGGCCAGATTCGAAATGAGCCCATAGAGCAAAAATAATTGACCCACCCTAATACATATATATGGGGCATATCATGTCAAGTGATCCCACTTTTAAAACCGATGTCTTCCGATCGGGATAAAATTTTCACCAAGGTTAGTCCTATTGGATAGTAGTTTAGACACAATTTTTCAACAAGATCTATTTGTGCCAAATAGTTTAGATACCTATTTCTTCAGCCTTTCGAAAAAAAAAATTAAAAAAAAAATTAAAAAAAAATTTTTTTTTTTACTTTTTTTCAAATCAGGATATTTTTTTTTTGCGCTCAAGGCTTAGGTTTTTTCCTTTAAGAGCTTTTTGGTGGCTTAGTGGGATGCGAGTGGGATATCTATCAAAAAAAAAAAATGTTTTGTAAGTCAAGACAACGGTTTTTAAATTTTTAGCATATGCACTAATATGAATTTTTTTCCTATTAGGCCGAGGCCACGCCAGCATGCCAGTTTCACTATTTTATGATTTTTATTTATGTGTCACTACATTTCAACCTTTTTAACTTTTTATAGGTTGAAAAACAACACAAAAAGAGTTGTCATTAAGATAACAACAACAGCAATAACGAATATCGTTTAAAAATTTTACTGAATACCAAAATCGATAATTATGTTGTTTTCTTTTTCTAACGATTCAATTATCGTAAAAAAGAAGTTACTGAATCGCGCTACAGATTGACAAAACAAAGAAAAGCTATTTTTTTTTACCATTTTTATTCTTTGCCGCTCAGAAAACAACTAAAAATTAGAATAAGTTCTATTCCTAAGCGGTGCCGCTTAAACGCTCAGAAATGCCGCTCCATGCCGCTCATTGTGTGGCCACTTCAGTAGTATTTCATATGTTTTAATTTATTTTCCGCTCATCGCTCTGCCGCTCGCCGCTTTGCCGCTCATTGCGTGGCCTCGGCCTTAGTGTGTAAGTGTTTCCAAAACCTTAAAACTAGAGAAACTAGACAAGTTAACTTTTCCGACGGTATGTAACATACCTAACTAAAGTTTCATACCTTCGCTACTGTAATACCCGCAATATGTTAACCTCAGGATAAAAATTACTTTCTTTTATAGAAATGTTGAAAATTAATTTTTTTTTTTTATTTCTAATAATAATTAAGTTAATATATAATAATAATAATAATAAAAAAATTAATAATTTATTAGATCCGTTTATAACATAACTATCTTTTTAATTAATTTATTGTAGCTGATGAAGTATTTAAGTTTTGTAAATTTTTAAATACCCAGTCTTTCATACAGCTTATTTATCACCTTCATTTGCTGCTTTTTTGCCAACTTTTTCTTGACGTTACTAGGTTCAGCTGTTGCTTAAACCGATGTTGAAGGAAATCAACTTAAAGTGCTTAACGGATAACTCGCCAGAAGATTTACACGAATACCACGATTGCCTTAAATTGACTATGTGTTCTAATGCAACAACTTTTTGCTAGTGAAGTTCAAACCGGAAACCACATTCATTAAAGAGAATTTAATCAACTCTTTTGATCGCGAAAATATTGAGGAGGTGAAATTTGAATCTTGGATTCAGACTGACAGATGCATATTGAAAACAATAATCTTGCATGTGGATGATTTTGTGAAGAAATGTGTTAAGGATTGCTAAACTTGATAACCCATGACTTTTTAGTTAAAGAGCAAGATCATTTTTCAAAGATTTGAAGATACATTTGAAGTCTGGTGAATTCGTTGTTTCATATGATTTCGCAGAAATCTATAAATATGTCCTTCAGGGTGCCATACAAGTTTTCCACTTCAATAACGACCAAGCAACTGTATTCGCAGTAGTTATTTACTACATGAAAGGTGAAAAACTGCAACACAAAAGTATGGCAGTCACATCCCACGATTTAGAACATGATACCGTTGCAGTTTATAAGTACCAGAAGATAATACTAACATATCTAAAATCTAATCTACAGTAGATAAGATATACTACGTTTCGGATGGAGCTCGTTAACATTTTAAAAACAAATGTAGCTTCACAAATCTTATGGCTAATAAAAAAGATTTTATTTTCATCATACTGCTCATGGTAAGGGAGCATGTGATGATATTGGAGCAAACCTGAAAAGAAATGCAGTGGAGTACATCCTCCAGTGCTCTCATCAAGATCAAATCTTAGATGCCTCTGCTTTATTATATTGGGCAAAGAATTATTGTAAAGAAACTAAAATAGCCAAAAAGAAACCAGCAGCGAAATCAACAGCTGAATCTAGTAACGCCACGAGGTCATCATTATCGCTTTGTGCCAAAAAAAAATATATATTTTATTCAAAAAGTCACTGAGTATTCATTGCACCTCGTAGGTGGTTTATCAAACATGTTTTCGCTGTTACACCGTCTAATTGAGTTCTTATAACACTGTGGAACATTTTCGGGGTCAATGTCTGAGGCGTGAGCATAACTGTAGCTAAGCCTTAAGTAAATAATTTTTATTAATATAATAATAATAATATAAAATAATATAAAATAGCGATGTGTGGCTGATTTAGCAGTAAAAATATCCCTTATACGTATACATCTCTTCTCCTCTATTAATAAATAATGTTATGTTATGAATATGTTATGTTATTCAAGTGATTGATAAAAAGAAAACCAAAAAAAAAATAAAATTTTTTGAAGATTTCATTTGGTTAAATTAAAACAGTTAAATTAAAACAGAGTTGCTGAAGCTGATTTCCGAATTATTAAACGAGAAGTCATCAATGGTTCTTGAGTTATAGTTGAAAAACTATGCAAACATATATCAAGATGAGGAAAAAGACAAAATGTGGTAAAAAAAAGTTTGGCCTGAGAACAACAAACCCTATTGAATTCTTCACCCCCCAGAAGGGGGGTAAAATCAGTTTTCTGTATAACTTTAAAATCATATTCTATATTCTAATTATTCTATACGTATTAATTTAACCAAATATTATTTTTCTGAATTTTTAATATAAAATGTAATTCTTTATTTTTCCTTCCTTGCAAAAATGAAACCATTTGGCATAAATTTGATTTATTTCGCAAGAAATTGCATTATTTTGCTTGAACAAATTTTTTTGTCATTAAAATCTGCAACACACCTTTTTTATGAAAATTTGCACAAAAATATACTTTTAATCGTCCAAAAAGATAAGAATACAATGATAGCAAATAATAAATGTAACATTAGCAGATGTTACAATGCAAAGATTCCCCCCCAAAATCCACCTCAACAGCCAACCTACATTGTGGAAGAACAAATATTTCAACAATGACATTTAGACATGAATAAATAAAATGTTAAAAATGAGAATGAGAATGAGATTTTCTTTTGGCTTTTTAGTCAAAATAATAACAATAAGGAAATTGTAAAAGAAAAACCGCAATATCCAACACCAACCAACTTAGAAAAAAAGAGGCTATAAAAAGCTAAACAAATATAAATAAAAGCTTGAATCACTTTGGAACACTACCATGAACACAATATACTATTATTGTTTGAAAGACAAGAAGTGGCTGTAAAAATCCAACTTAACTATTGCAAAATAAGCCATAAAACGGAAGTAACAACAAAGCACTATGGGACAAAGTAATCAATTATCGAATGAGGTTTAAGATTACTTTGAGCTACTAAGCTTTCAGTGATATGGAATTATTATTTAATTATTTTTCTTTTAAAAATATTTGTCGAAAATTTTTTCATCGCTTTTTCATATTATTTAAACATTCACTAAAAATTCCTACTGCCAACCCATAGTGCATACTTTGATTGCTAAACATGAAGGAAGTTGGGAAAAAAAAAACAAAACACACAACAGCAAAAGTATAAGAAATAGACGAACTTTTGGCTTTACGTAGTTTACTTCCTTTTTTGTTATAAGAACTAAAAGAAGTTTTATAAATACAACTCTAAAATTTAGTGCCTTTCGTAGAAGTTACTGAAAAAAACCAAAATAAGAAAAAAATCCTTAAATAAAAAGCTAAATAAGAAATAACACAAATTCGAGAAGGATATACATTTCCAAGGAAAACTTATCGGCTGGTTTTTACTATAGTCTTATAACTTTCATATATAAACAAAATAAGACATGTACTTACATACACATACATACATTTGTACCCGTAATAAGCCAGTCATTCCAAAAAAGGGCGTTGAATTGTAGCCAAAGTGCAATTGTTTTGTTAACACTTCGTATAATACATAAGCTTGAGATAATGTTAAGCAATCGTATGTTTACAGTAAAATGGCATAACAAAAACTGAGATTAGTTTAAGTGGTTAGTTAGTTTGGGGAGATAGTTGTATATACGAGTATGTTGTTTATTGATTAAAGTTTTATTTCCGGTTACAGTGAGAGTGAGTGTTGCCAAAATTATTACTCTAAAATTTTAAGAAAACAAAACAAAAAGTTATAGTTGGTAGGTAATTTGGTATGGGGTTTAGGTAGGAAACGGTAATAGAAATTTTGAAATGTTTAAACCAAAAAGCCAATGAAAGTAAATGTAGAAGAATTAATTCGAGTTTACAATATTAATAACTAGGCGAAAATAAAAGAATGTTTCTGATTTTTAGTTTTTGAGCATATAAAAAACCAACTTCTGGCAGGAAAATGTAAGGCATGTGAGCAAAAAGCTTTTACAAAAATTTTTTGATATTTAATATTAAAGCCAATTCAAAATTCTGAAGAAGCTCTATTTTTAAGGGGGATTTCTCAATAATTTTTTTGTGTATTTTACTTTCATAATTGGTTCAAAAAAAATTAATATTAAAAAATTAAAAAATAATAATGATCCACTTCGGCAGTTGTGTGAGCAAGTTAATGAAATTTACCACATCATAGATTTGAATGAAAATAAAGAATCTTTGAAACGTAAAATTATTCTTTTATAAACTAAATATAAATGTAAGGACATTTCTAATTCTATAGACTTTAAATAAATAAAAAAAACAAAATAAAGGCATATCGGTTGTTATTTTTCTATAGGTTCTAGGTGCTAAACTGGTTTGCCAAACCAAATTTGAGGAAACAGACTTAAGTGAATATCAGGGAACAATTTTTTTTGGCATCTATAATATTAAAAGGATAGGCGATTTCTTGTGACTGATGTTTTGTTCTACCGTTTTATCCCGATTTTAACCAAGGGTATATTAGTTGAAAAGTATTTCTTTTTGACCATTTTGCAGATTTACAGATTTTAAAATTTTTTCCTTTATTTTGCGTAAATTGCATTTAAAGTTGCTACTAACCCATATATAAAATTATATAATGTTATGTGTGTGTTTATTAAATTTGTTAATGTGTTTGTAATAAAAATATGTTTGTTTTTTGTGTTGATTTGTGAATTGGCTATAATTGATTAGCATAACTTTAGGGCCTTTATTTAAGGAAAAAATAAAATTTCTAGAAATTGCACTCGAATTTCGAGGGCTGGAATCTGCTAGTATATATTAAAATAGTTGTCCTTTCTCCAAATTTTCTGAAGGCCTCGAATATTGTGCTTATAAATTTTCTATGGTTTATGTGTGTGTGGTTTTTTTTGTTGGTTAGAAATGGTTAGAAATGGAAAAATAAATGCCAAAGGTTAGCATAAATGGGACTAAAAAAAAGTCGAGGGTTGAACATTGGTCAGATCACAATATATCTAGATGAGATTGTTATACATACGATGCCTGGAGATGTGTTAAAAGTCACATTAGAAAAAATATTTATTGGCTTTATCATGCATTATATTTTTCACATATCACTTTTTAAGCACTTATATTTAGTCGTATGCAGTATCGAATGAAAACGTTTGTAGACTTTACATTATACTTTACAAGATCTACTTGGTCGCAGTGCAGGAGGGAATAACACTCAACCCAGAGACATCGTAAATCGTAATTATGTAAGTAAGCAGTCCATAAGAAAGATAATTTTAAATCTTCTTTTTCACTGCAATAAAAATGCTTTGGAAAACTAGTGATTCTAGCTAACAATTGGGCATATAACAATCATGCATTTTGCAAGGTACAGGGGGTAAAAATCTATTTCACAATACAATTATAAAAAACAGCGTAAGGCGTAAGACCGAATCGGTGTGACTTATGATTGTATTGGTGAATAATTTGTGATATGTAATAGCCTTTTTGTCGCTGTTTTCTGCATTATATTTCTTCACGTTTAAGAACATTTATAATTAACTAACAGAATCCAGACCTCGAAATTCGAGTGCAATTTCGAGGCAGCTTTATTATTCAACTTAGCCAATTCACACACCAAGACTTTTATGGTTTATTATTATTGTGAATGAAGATAACAAACTCATTAACAAACACATAAACAAATATAATAAAACACACATAGCATATGTATAATTTTATGTATGTGCTAGTAGCAACTTAGTATGCAATTTACTCAAAATAAAGGAAACAATTTAAAAATCTATAAATCTGCAAAATGGCTAAAAAGAATTACCTTTCAAATAATATACGTTTAGTCAAAATCGGGATAAAACGGTAGAACAAAACATCCGTCATAAGAAATCGCCTAGCCTATTAATATTATTATTATTAACGTTATAATTTATTCCATAAAAATAACACAATTATCACTGCATGTAATATTAATGCTAATCAAACATAAATGAAAATAAAAATAAAAAATAAACGAATGACAGTAAAAAGGAAGTATGTGGGGATAAAATTAAGGCACAATTCATTGGGAAGTGTTTGGGGATAAAATGAAGGCACGATTTCATTTGAATGTGTGTGGAGATAAAATCAGAGAGCGAATATCGTTATAAAAACGTGTTGTTCTAAAACTAGGACTAAATTTCGTTATTCCAAATAGGATGTTGCTATTTTATTAAACATTTCTTTTTATAAACATTTATAATTGGTTTCTCAATCATATAAAATTATTCATATCATTACAATTTATTCCATATATATTTAAATATGAAAAATGAAAAATAAATAATGAAAAATAAAAAATGGAAAATAAATAATAAAAAATTAAAAACTAATAATGAAAAATGAAAAATAAAATTGAAAAATTAAAAATAAAAATTGAAACATATATAATAAAAAATTAAAAACGAATAATGAAAAATGAAAAATAGAAAACGAAAAACAAAAAAACAAAATGAAAAATTAAAAATAAATAATAAAAAATTAAAAATGAAAAATGAAAAATGAAAAATAAAAAATGAAAAATGAAAAATTAAAAATAATAAATGAAAAACTAAAAATTAAAAATGAAAAATGGAAAATGAAAAAGAAAAAATGAAAAACAATAAATCAAAAATTAACCAGTTGAAATAATAAATAATAATAAATATTTAGCAGAGCCTCTGCAATTGTTTGCTATAAGTAACACATATATGAAGCTTTCAGTTTAATTTTAAAAAAGTGCCATAAAAAAAAATTAAACTTAATAGATGTTTACACATCTCCCCTGTGAGCGGACTTACATGATTTTTTTTTGTTTCAAGTACCACACTCTCTGCTGTACATGACAGAGGGTATCTATTAATTTGTAGTTCCTTTTGTAAATTATCCCACAATGGATTTGCTACCCTATAAAATAAATATATTCTTTATCCTTATGACAACTCGAGTTGAAGGAGCCATGTACGTTGTCCAACTGTATAAGTCACGCTCATCTGTAAAATATATCATTTAGCTGGGTAAGATAACGATAATATTGTTTGTGATTACTCCGAGCAGTTTTTCTTTTTTATTTAAAATGGTATAATCCAGGCAGAATTTTACCAATTTATGACCTACGATTTGAAGACACCCTTTACAGATGCTGTGGATGTAGTGGATAAAAGTTACTGGAAGCTGTTTTGTTGTTGTAGGGGTCGCACTACCGGTAAACCGGTTTACCGATAAACCGGTAAACTAGTAAAAAGTTGTGTTTTATTTTACTGGTAATTTTCATATAATTTACCGGTAATTGTTTAGAATTTTACGGATTTTCTGAATAAATTATTAATAGTATTTGTTTGTTAACTAAAAAAAATTCTCCAAAAATAACTTTTTTCCAAATAAAAAAAAAACAGATTAAAATACAAAATAGTATGTTTATAATGGAACAGAATTATATTTTTCTTATATGTATAAAATGCATTAACTAAACATCCAAATTTAAAAAGTCCATGATAACTTGATTGTAAAAAAATATTTAATTAGAATTATGTGTGAGTTATTTTTTTTTAATATGCATTCGCTAATAAGAAAATTTGAATATGCAAAGCCTACTTAATTGATTTGTCTATGAGCAGAGCAAGGGCACATTAGTATTTTTTTATTAATCATATTCAGTCTATTTGTACTCCCGTCTGGTAACGTTCTTAAAGTGTTAAGTAGTGAGTTTGGGAGCATATTAAATTACTCGTTTTTTTTTTTTTGCAGAAACACACAAACCTTCGAAAATAATATTCTATATTCTTATTGTGCTGAGTAAGTATGTATATCAGAAAAAATCTTTGTAATAAAAGCCATATTCAATATTTGTATTGATTATTAAAAAAAATAGCCTTCTATATGATGTCTAACGGACCGAATAAATTATGGAATCATTTTTTACGTACGAAAGCTGGCGATTCAGCTATATGCAATGTATGAAAAAAAAATATATAAAATGTTCCGGCGGAAGCACAAGTGGTTTGCATAATCAACTTATCAGAAAACATAACATTAATCTTCTAAAAAGAGTTCAAGATGATGATGCAGAAGCTAGCTGCTCTAATATCATTTCTACAACTTCCGTTACGAATGATACGAATTATCGATTCAAAATTTCTGACTACTTCAATATTATTAAAAGGATTGACGACTCATTTCCAGCAGTTTTAGCTCGGCTGGCAAATGCTTATCATTTAAAAAGATTTGTACGTCACACGATCTACAGCAACTGTTTAAGTACAAAGGATATGATTGCCCAAAGTCTCCAAATACAATCAAGAAAATCGTATTGCAGTATGGTGAAAAAATCTGCAAACAAACCATTACAGAATTATCCGAAAGAATAGCCCGTGGTGAAATATTCAGCTTGACTTTTGATGAATGCACGTCTCTTAAAAATCGACGGTTTATGAATGTGAATATCAACTCATATGATAATGTATTTTGGAATCTGGGATTGGTTAGGATTGAAGGTTAGATGCTTGCTGAAAAATGTATTACGTATCTTGAGAATAAACTTAAATAATTCCGTATTACGATTGGAAATATAACTTCTATTACAACGGATATCGCCGTCGTAATGAAAAAGGTTGGCAGATTACTTAACGTAAATCATCAACTATGTATGTTTAGCCCATGGCATCCAGTTATCAGTAATTAATGTACTGTATAAAAGATCTATAGTCGAAAATCAAGAAGTGGCTGTTACAGCATCTGATCATAGTGAGGAGGAAGAAGTAATGGTAGATATTGAGCTTTTCGATGTTATTGAGGGTATATATGTGAATCCAACATGAAACTATTCGTCCTATAATTACAAAAATTCGGAAAATTGTTGTGATATTCCGTAGATCACCAACAAAAAATGACTTCATTCAAAAATATGTTAAGGATGAATTTAATAAAGAACTCTCGCTGATCCTTGACACAAAAACACGGTGGAGCAGTTTGTTAATAATGTTGGAAGGAATTTATGAAATCAAGAATTGTGTACGTAAGAGTCTAATCGATATTAAATCCGATTTAGATCTATCAGAAAATGATCTCAATGTTGTGTAAAATATTATAACGGCTTTGCAACCTTTTAAAGTAGCAGTAGAAGCTCTCTGTTCAAGGGACACTAATTTATATGTTGCAGATTTGACACTTAAGTTCATGTTGGATGAACTGTGCCATCAAAATAATGTCTTAAGTAACGAATTGAAGCAGGATTTAATACTTCGAATAAGAGAGAGAAGAACCGTATATTCTGATATATATTCTTATCTTCATGAACGACATACAACTTCAAATAGTGAAAACAATTATGGCGTGTTTAATACAACAAGTAAAGTGGCTATGGAAAAACAAATTGTTGAAATCATTGAACAATTTTTAAAAAAAGATTTCGAAACTACAGAACCTGAAGTTGTCGAAGTGTGTGACACAAAGTCGACTACTGAATCTACGGTTTCATCAGTAGAAGCGATATTAGGTCAAGATATGTCAATAAAAGAAAGACTAAATTCAATTATTAAAAATAAAATAAAAACTATTGTTCACGAAGAGATTTGTGATCCGAAGACATCATCCGGTCTCTTACATATAGTAAGGAAAGAAATGGCATATTTCAAGGAGCAAAATATTAAAGGAAAATATTTAAACAAGCTACAAAAGTACATTTCAACAGTTCGCCCAACTAGCGCAATGTGTTTTTTAAGAGCAATGTGTTTTTTAAGAGCATATTTTAATAAACAGTTTATGACCCACGAATAGTGAAGTTTGAAGCTGTAATTTGAGGCAAATTATTTTTATTTTATACGTGAAGTACTTATGTTTTTGGTGTTTAAATGGATTATAATTTATTTTATAAAAAAATATTTTTTTACTGTAACCGACCCAGTTTTATAAATATATTCACTACTAATAATTTTTTGCTGCCCTTAGTCAATAGATTCTTAATATTTAGTATTTGAACAGAAAACTCGGTAAATTACCGGTAAACCGGTAAAAAAAATTGTTTTACCGAATTTCCGGTGTTTTTAAATATCGGTAAATTTGCGACCCCTACAACCACCTCTTCAAAAAGTACATTTTCTTAAAAAGTAACTTTTCTTCAAGAGTGACTTTCCTTAAGGGCGGAGTAAGGTTTATAAGGCGAAAAAAGGGTATTTTTATTATTTTTATTTTTTGAAGATATGAATAATGTTGGAATTATTTATTTCACATACACGTTATAGCATAAGTATCTTTGAAAATATTTCCAACTAAAAATGTTAATAAATTAGTACGTTACAGCGAATCTTCAGAAGCGCGTCGAAAAATGTTGTTTTGCGGTGAACATTATAACTCGTTACAGGATCATCTGAAGCAAAAAAAATCAAAATGCATTTAAAAGGCGATAAGTTCCCCTAGGTAATCAAGAAGATTGTTTTTTTTTTTACTTTTGGCAGCATTTTGAAGTGAAAATCACGATTTTTGCTACAAAATTTCGGTGAGTTTGTTGTTAAAAAGTAGAACAAGTTGGTAAAAAAAAAATTCCTGATTACCTGTTGATTTATGTGCAGAAATAGTGTGTAAAATCTCAAAAGGATCGGTGTTGTAGATTTTGAGTTATGATGTTCACGGACTTAAAAAGTGTTGTTTGTGAAAAAATCGACTTAAAGTGTTTCAAATATACGATGTACCGTTTGAGGGCAGGTCCCTCGAAAAGCTGTATTTTCGTTAGTTTTGCTTCGATTTATTGAAAATTTGACACAACACTCTCAATAAAAAAGAAATAAAATAAAAATGCAAAAAAAAAAAATTAAAACCTACCCCGCCCTTAAAAAGCAACTCTCTTTCAAAGTATTCCTTCTTAAAAAGTGCGTATTAGTAAAAACTTAAGTTTCTTAAAAAGTACCTTTCCATTAAAAGTATAGTTCCTTAAAAATTAAATTTTCTTTAAAAACAACCACTTCCTCAAAAGCAGCTCACGTAAAAACTATATCTCTTTTCAAAATATATTTTCTTAAAAAAAATCTTATCACTGAAAGCACCTTTCCTTGAAAAGTACCTCTTACCAAAAATATCGCTTCGTAAAAGGTACGATCTTAAAAATGTTCTTTTCTTAAAAAGTACAATTCCTGAAAGAGTGCCTTTTTCTAAAAAAGTACTTTTTAAAAAGTAGTAGTTAATAAAAATCTCTTTTCCTAAAAAGTACCTTTTCTTAAATAGTACCTTTAAAAAACCTTTCCTTAACAAGTACCTCTTCGTAAAATTAATCTATTCTTAGAAAGTACATTTTCCTAAAAAAAACTTTATCGTTCCTTAAAAAGTACCTCCTACTAAAAAGGACTTTTTCATAAAAGTATATTTTCTTAAAAAGTAACTTAACTTAAAAAGTATCTGTTCTCACAAATTACTTTTTCTTAAAAATTCCACTTTCGTAAAAAGTACCTTTTCCTAAAAGTGCATTTTTTCTTAAAAAGTACGTTCTTGAAAAAGTATAATTCCTTAAAAAGTACCTTTCTTCAGAAAGTAAAATTCCTTAAAAAGTACCTTTCCTTAAGAAGAATATTTTCTTAAAAACACCTTTTCTTAAAAAGTACATTTCCTTAAAATTTGAGTCTTCTTAAAAAGTAACTTTGATTAAAAAAATTACGTTTTCTTAAGAACTGTATTTCTTAAGAAATACCTCTTCTCAAAAAATTTTATTTTTCCAAGAAAAGTGCCTTTTTAAAACTTATTTTCCTAAAAAGGAAAATAATTCAAAATGGTACCCTTCTCAAATAGTACGATATAATGAATATTTGGGTAAATAAGAACTGAAGCCTGCAATGAGATATTTAAAACAAAATATTAATCATGAAAATTGTTTGGAATTATTTGGAAAGAGTCTGGTTTTGAGCTTCATAAGGTACAAAATGCATTTATTTTTGTTTAGTTTTCCATAAAGAATGTATTGAAATCGCTTTTGTGCAATTTCTGTATTTCCTTTTGATGATTTTTGTGTATTATTACTTATCATCAAACATTCTTAAAAAACGCCCTGTTAGGGTATACAAAAACTATGTATATATACTATGATGTTAAAAAGTTTTTAACTATGGAAGTAATTCTTACATTTCCGAAATCAGAAGTTCTTTGTACTATTGCTCATGAAAATGAAATTATTGATAACCATATTGCCTATATCTTGTTCATGGGTCCATCATCATCGAACTTAAGTGGTACTTTTTTTAGAATGGGATCTAAACTATTAAAGGATAGACGATTATTAATAGGAAATAAGCTTTTCATATAACTTAAATTTTCATAAATTAACGAAAAATTTAACTTGTATTGTAAAACTCAATTGTAAGATTTTTCTTATTCATTGATTTGTATTAGATACGTTTTTTATTTAGTCGAATTGTTTTTTCTTTATGTGATAATTTATAGCTTTAACCCACAAAATACAATATTTTCTATACATTTGCACCCCTACGTAGTAGCTATAAATTAGATAATTTAGTTTTGAATCGCTCGTGTGGAAAACACATTATTTTTATTTATATATAATGGGATATGTGTATGTATGGCAACAATCCATATACACAGCTGGTCACTTAATTTTATTAGGTAAATTTTTTTTTAGCTGTCTAAAACTATGCTATGAATTTGTTTTATATAGATTTATTCTTTGTTGCCAGTTCACTGAAACACCCTGTGTAAATTTAGTATTTTGTGTTTTATGTAAACTAACATTTTAGTTAGTTTCATCTATCGTTACCATTATTATTGTTAAAGGAATCACATCAATTTTGCTATTTGACAAATTTTCAATTGAGGGTCTGCAAAGAAACTTTACAATTTATTGTCGGTATACGAAGTTTTTTAAGAAGAGGAAAACAAAATATAAAAGTGGCAAAAAAAAAAATATATAAAGTTTCTTATGCAAAAAGTATGGCTGCGAAAACCATATAAAATCTATATTTTTGGTGAAGTTTAAAAATTTATTTTATTTCCATTGTTGGTGTTATTAACAAAAAAAAAAAAAAAAAACTAGCGTTCCCTTTTTTAACCTATAACTAAGGTGGCCCTTCATTATATGAAGGGGACAAAAGTGTTCGAATTTATAGTCCCACCCCCTAGAAATATGCGAATAGCAAAAAAAGCTGAGATATATTTACAAAGTTTTGGGTCAATCAAAAAAAATTTAGAGGGCCCTCAACGCGACTGTGTATTTCAAGTGTGTTTATATGCGGAAAATATGACTTTTTTTTTTTGAGATTTTAAGAAAATTTCGTATTACAGTTTAATTTTTTCGGCAAGGTATTTTATGAATCGATTTCAGTATTAAATTATCATGACAAAATCGAATAAAAGCTCGCCAAGAAATAGCAAATTTCCCAGACCACTTTTGTGCCAAAAAAAAAAACTCTAGGTCATTGAATGCGATGAGCATTTTTCTGCTTTAACAAATTTATTAAAGCCATAATTTTTTTGGTCTCTATACCAATAAGTTCTCAAATAAATATGAAACATGAATTTCTCAAATATGTATTATTTAATTAACGCGTTGTTAACCTATTGCGAAATGAGACCAAATATGAAAAAATTTGTTTTGATAAAGTTTTAAAAACTCTTCTTTTAACGTTTAAAAAATTTTCTTAACAAAACTTCAGAAAATATTTCCCAACTCATAGTAAGTGTTTTATCTATTTTAATAGAACAAATAATTTATTTAAATATGCCAAACTTCATAGTTTGGTTTCGTTAAGGAATGGGTTAACGTTATTCGACTTAGTCCAAATTTTTAGCGTGGATGGCTTGCACATTTGGTTTTTATATTTTAAGCGTCACATCTAAAAATTCGACAGCACTTACAAAATATGTGATTTTTTTTTTTAATAAATTGTCTTTCATTAGCTAAGGTTGGAATGCGACCCCAATTCCAAAAGGGTTAATGGGGTTATATTGTTTTTTTTCAGAAACCTTAGGCCATTCAGATAAAATATAACATTTAAAGGTAGAAAACTGATAAATTTTTGATACAAAGTATTTAGAAAGAGTACGTTTACTGAATATTTCACAAAAAGCTAATTTTTCTCGAAATCCGCAAAAAAAAAAAAATATGGCAGAGTAACTTACTTAGAAATTCATACAGTTAATCTTTAACATATATTTAACAAAACTTTAAAGTGCCAGATCCATTTTTTGAAATTTTGTTTAAGAAAATATTTTAAAACTTAAAAAAGGAGTCTCATTTCGCAATAGGTTAGCAACGTGGTAATAAAACAATTCTTCATATCTTAGTACTTATAGGTATAGAAAAAAAAAAGAATACGGCTTTAATCAATTTGTTAAAGTTGAAAAAATGTTCATCACATTTCATGTTCTAGAGTTTTTTTTGGCACCAAAGTGGTCTGGGGCATTAGTTATTTCGTGGCAAGTTTTTATTCGATTTTGAAGCTATATAGCTTTGTGAAAAGATAATTTAGCAGTGATATCGATTCGTATAACAACTTGTCGAAAGAACTAAACTATAGAATGAAATTTTCGTAAAATCTGAAAAGTCATATTTTCCCCATATAAACACACTTGAAATTTTCGCTCGCGTTGAGGCATCTTTAAATTTTTTTTGATTGAACCAAAACCTTGTATTTCTCTGAGCCTTTAAACTCGAGTACTTTTTTACTTCTCCTTATAACGAAGGGCTCCTAATTTATATAAAGGGTCCGCAAAATAACTTTTTTTTTTGAAAATGCTATAAAAAAAAACTGCTGAATATTATCTCAAATTTCTTTTTTTATTTGAAAGTACAATCCTTCCGGTTAATAATGGAAAATAATTTCATTCAAATGGCTGCCTCGGCTGGCCATGCAGTAGCCTACACGATCGGTCCGATTTTTAAGCACATTATCGATTGTGTGCAGCTGTTTTTCACCAATGGCTTCACGAATATTGTCCTTTAAAGCGTCAATTGTCTCTGGCTTGTTGGCGTAACACTTGTCTTTGAGGGCACCCCATAAATAATAGTCCAACGGTGTCAAATCGCAGCTCCGAGGTGGCCAAACGACATCAGCTCTGCGGCTGATAATGCGATCTTCCAAAACAGGGCGCAAAACATCGAGTGTAGCTTCGGCTGTGTGGCACGTAGCGCCGCACTATGGTCTATCGTAGTGCAAGACCGCCTCATAATTAGTTTTTACAAATGTTTGAATTTCGGCAAAAAAACTTGTATTATTTTAAAGCTAAGATCCCAAATTATAAAAATTGAAACTTTTTTTTTTGATATTTTGTTAATAGAAATAATCGAAAATTACGATCGAACTCACTTCTTTTGACTATAATGATTTATGGAAATGAAAATACAACATTTTCAAAGGAATATATTTAATATGTTTTACTTTACAATATAGAAGTGTTATACGTTTTTGAAAAGAAAATTTTATGCAGATCCTTATTCTGTTGCTTATTTTTGAGTTTCTGTTAGCTTATTGGATACATGTTCATCTGAAACATATAATGATTTTAATGATCATGTCTAAACTTCGGAAAGGATTTTGAATATGAGCTTCACTTAGCTACACGCTCATATATACATTATATTAAAGCCTGATTTATTGCTAAACTAATGTATAAAAATCAGCTGCATATTCGTGCCTAAACAAATTCTACATACAAAAGAGTTCAAGAGTTCAAGACTTGTGCGAAAAATAAATACCAAATAAATATACCTATATTTTTTTTTGTTATGAATTTCATAAAAAAAATAATTTGTATAACTTTTTTTTCACGATATATATATGCGTTAATATTGCACTATTTAGTAAATTAAGAGACGTATTAGAAAAAAGAGAACCGTAATTATTGCTAATGTTAGTGTGAGTTATTAAAAATAACTGTTTTAAATTCCTCTTTCAAAGGAGAAAATTATTATAAAACGCGTTGATGGAAAACTTCATTAAAAAAAGCTTATCTTTAGCAGTCACAGTAATTTAATACCGTTTTTTTATTTTTGTGAAAAATTAAAGATAAAATAATATTATATTAATTCCAAAATGAATAGTTTTAAGTGTTCAGTGCGTCAATTAATTGATACATATATTGAAAGTCATCTAACGTCATCTAAATCAACAAGACAACGCAAAAATACATCACTATGTAAAGATAATGGAATTGACCATATTTTTGGAGCGTATACCCAAGGATAACGTTCGATGGGTGAAGGAGATGAGGCAAAAATTATTGAGCTGTTACGATCTTTCCCAAAATCCAAAAAGAAGGAGATCTTAAAAAATCTAGAAAATGAAGATAATGTTGAATTATTTGATGAAATAGAGGCATTAAGTGTTTTTATTGATTTAGATCTAACGAAAGCGCAATACATATATTTGAGAAACCTCATGATGGAAAAAAAATTTGCTGCTCTTCCACCGTATTACAAAATTCTGGAAGCAAAAAAAAGTTGCTATCCTCCGTCAGCATTGCTAGAAATAACAAATACTTATGCTAAAGTAAAATATTTACAACATCTACTGTATCATACAGCATCCAGAATTTTAATGATTGACGCTGTGGATATTAAGAACATTCAAAACTTAACTCTGTACTGCAAATGGGGATGTGATGGTTCGTCAGGTCAATCTGAATACAAGCAATCTTTTCCAGAGGAATCGAATCAAATTTCTGACGCTTATATGTTCATCACTTCATTAGTACCAATTAGACTTATGGACGAAGAATCAGGTTTAATAGTTTGGGAAAATCCAGTTTGTTCATCTGTTAGATATTGTCGTCCAATTTAAATAGAATATTGTAAAGAGACACCTGCTAAGACCGAGGAAGTGGTAGGTAATATTCAAAATCAAATAAAGTTTTTGTAACATAATTACCAAGGAAGGACAAACTGTTAAAATAAAACACGATCTTTTCCTAACGATGATAGATGGCAAAGTAGCGCAAGTCTTGGCAAAAACCCCCTCATGTGCTTCATGTACCATATGCAAGGCGACACCAAGTCAAATGAATGATTTAGCAAGAGTAGCTGCAAGACCAGTAAATGAAAAAGCTTTTGAGTATGGATTATCGACCCTACACGCGTGGATTAGATGCATGGAACTGATTTTGCACATCGGTTACAATCGCAAATTTCAGAAATGGTCAGCTAAAAGTGAAAATCATAAAAGATTGAAGCAGGAGGAAAAATCTTCTATACAAAAACGTTTTCGGGAAGAATTGGGATTAGTTATCGATAAACCAAGACAAGGAAGTGGTAACAGCAATGACGGCAATACCGCAAGAAGGTTTTTCTTTAATTCTTCCCTCTCTGCGGAGATAACTGGAGTTGATGAAACATTAGTTAAAAGGTTTCATATCATTCTCCAAGCTTTGTCGTCTGGTTTGGAAATAGACCCAACAAAATTTGGCAACTATGCACCAGAAACGGCAAAATTGTATGTAGAAAAATACAATTGGTATTGTATGCCATCATCTGTCCACAAAATACTTCTACATGGTGAAAGTATTATAAAATACTTTGCAGTATTGCCTATTGGTCAGCTGTCAGAGGATGCCCAAGAATCGCGTAATAAAGATTACAAAAAGTACCGCTTGCATCACTTACGAAAATGTTAACGATTAGCCACAAATGAGGATATTTTTAACAGACTGTTATACACTTCCGATCCATATGTGACAAGCTTTCGAAAACCCTACGCCAAACTTGCAAAAGACCTAGATGAAGATGCTCTAAATCTTATGAAGTTATCACAACATATTCACTGAAAGGTGAAAATATCATGGTTATTAAAATTCATTTAATTTCTTTATATAAAAAATAAAATTAAAAAATATTTTTAAGTTCCTTATTGAAATATTTTTAGTTAGCTTTTTTTTATTTTAACACTTTTTAGATCACATACACTAAGAATATGTAAATTTAACTGAATGAGTGGTATGAATAAAAATTTAGAATTTACTTTAAGGGGAAATAGTGTGCTTTTTAAGCATTTGCTTTGAATTTTTAGTCTACTTTGGAGTAGACTCAAAATTTTTTTTTGTGAAATTTGTTTATTTTATATGCCAATCTACATTCCTTTTTTAAATTTTTATGGAAAAAGTGTGTATTTCTCAAAAAGTATTTGCTTAAAAGTACATTCAAATTTTTATTCATACCACCCATTATTATATAAAATTTATGCAATAAAATACTGTTATTAGTTTATAATAATGCTCATGTCATGAATTATTATTTTCAGTTGTTGTAAATACAAAACTTTTTGTTGTAAATACAAGTTCAAGTCATAACTAAATACAAGTTCAAGTCAAACTACAAGAAATAAAACTCAAGTTTAATTATATATATTTTCATAATCCTTTCAGTGAACGCTTTATTATTTACACATTTACTGTCAAATATATTTAAGATGATTCGATTCAAATTTCAGAATTCCATCTCATCAAACAAAAAAGTTACAGATTTTTGATGCGAAAATGCCCACAATTGACCACTGTGCGCCGTCCTGTTGAAACCAAATGTAGCCAATATCCTCCTCTTCAATTTTTGTTCTTCCTTGCTTATTTTCGAAGAAAAATGGCCCAATTATGCCTCTGAACCAAAATCAATGTATGCGTGCGGGTTTTCTGTGGCCAAATGCGACAATTTTGCTTGTTTACATACCCGCCAAGATCAAAATGAACTTCATCTGAAGAGATGATTTTTTTTTGGCAAAATCGGCATCTTCTGTAAGTCGATCGCAGGCCCACTTATCGAAGCGAAAATGCATTGGATGGTCAGTTGGCTTCAACTCCTGAACCAATTGGACTTTGTATGGCGTCATACCAAGGTCTTTATGCAAAATTTGTCTCAATGATGCCTCCGAAATGTTCAATTCTTGAGAACGACGGTGAATTGATGTTGATGGCGCTTTACGCACACTTTCTGCCACAGCAGCAATATTCTCAGGTGTACGCACTGTGTTTGGCTTTTCACGCTTTGGTTTATCGATGAGGATGGTGTATAGGCACCACCTATACAAAAACAAAGTTTTTATTAAAATTCTTTCTTTCCATATGCATATGAGTTTTGAATCTCTCCGTGGCTGTGACTATTTTAAAATTAATCTTTGGTTACAACAATTCTATGGACCAACTTTCAGATTGACTGGATAAGGGGAAATGGGGTTTAAATAACTCCTTGACTGTGCGTGACTATGAGTGACTGTGTGTGACTAACTTAAAGTTAATCTTTGGCCACAACAAGTCTATGGACAAAGATTCAGATCGATCGGATGAGTGAAAGTGAGGTTTTAATCTCTCCGTGCTTGTGCGTGACTACCCCAAAATGAATCTGTAGTCACAACAAAACTATGACTCAAGCTTCAGATTAATTGGATAAGGGGGAATAGGGTTGCCCTACGACAGACAGACAGATAGACAGACAGACATAGAGTATGAATTAAAAGAAAGTGCTTAAATATATGAAGTACTATGAAAACGACTATCTTGAAACTTTTGTTAGGTACATTAATTACCCAGGCGATTAGTCTTGGAAAATACGGGCAGAATTGGCAAATTCAACAATCGCCAAAATTAGAAATTACCAAAATATAAAAATGCCAAAACCGAAAATCGCTAAAATAAAAAATTGCCAAATGCCTATTTTCAATTCAAGGCCAATCGTTTAATGTTTCCGGACTTAATTTGAAACATATATGTTTTTCTCATGGGCAGCCGAATGAAAAATCAAAACATATTGCATATCAGCAAACATTAAATTAAAAAAAAAAAATCATGTGAATTCGATCATAGGCGAGATGTGTAAACATCTAGTAATTATAGTTTTAGCAGGAGCTCTGCTAATATAAAAATAATTATTATTATTTATTATTTCAACCGGTTAATTTTTCGTTTTTATTTTATACTAGCTGTTTTTACCCGGTCTTGCCCGGGATCCAAAGTGCTTTGACATGAAAAATGGTTCACTATGCTTACCAGGCGCTGAGTACTTATCGCCCAATGAACAAGTTCCTTAAAAAACTTCATTTTCTCCCCAAAAATTTGTATGGGATTGGCGAATTTGTTCATGATGAAAAAATTCCCCAATGTTTACGTTTTTTGGGGAGTAAATTCTTTTTTTATTTCAATTTAAAATTTTTTGATTTTTTAATTTAGAAGTTTTTTTTTAAGACGCTACTGGAAAAATACATCAAAAATAAGCTGCGAAACCGCTTGACGTTTTTTTTTTTTTTTGAAGTTTATTTATTTTGTAAACATCAAATATAACGGAATCGTTTGCAAATTAAAAGAATCAGAATTTTAAAATTTGAATTAATTCATTCAACAAATGATCACCATTGAGCAGAGACGTCAAATTTATAGAAGTTTAAAAAATGGAAAATGAATGCGACGTTTAAAATTGTGCCGCAAGGTTGCTTTAAGCAACTGCTTATAGTATATGTTTGGCCTATATTGATCAACAGATAATTATTGCACATACGTAGGTAAAATTTGTCATAAGACTTTTCACTCAGCTGTGTTCCGCGAGCCGCTTCCGCGTGTTTGGCAGCCACCCCAGTGCTGCCGCGCAGTTGCTGTCAACTTATTGTTATTGCCAAATTATATTTTTCAGATCATTCCGATATTTTAGCTAAGCTCTGTTCCGTGAGCGTGTCGCGTCGCGTCCGCGTCCCCGCCCCGATTCCGCGCACCGAAATGATGCTATTTAAAAGAATACAGATATTAAATAAATTTGTTGTAGGGCAGATATTGAGAGCAGCATGGGGAATTAGTTCATTTCTTTCAGGGACATTTTTTAAATTTGGGGAATTTGTTCATCGTGAAGTTATCCCCAATTTTTTGGGGAATAAGTTCATTTTTTTTGGGAATTTATTCTTTGGGGACTAAATACTCGGCGCCTGCTTACCATTACAACTAACTATGTTTAAGCATGGAGTATTTTGAGTGTATGATGTCTAAAAGTTACGAATTTTAGTTATTTTAGAGCTTTGTGATATACAACATCTCTGGTTTTTCCTTCTGGTGCATATACGAAAATATTATATTCTGGAGCAGGCGACATAAAATTGTCTATGAGAAAAACAATCGTTTAAGGAGTTTCAGATTCCCTGGATTCAGCTTGACTTAGCCGCTGGATTTCTAGACGCAGTTGAGTAGATTCAGGTATTTCCACTTCTCTTAACAAAGCTTGCTGAGCTACATTTCGCGAGTGCATTGAAATGATACAGATTTTTAATGCGTATATTGCAGGACAGATATTGAGATCAGTATGCAAATTTTCATTGAAACATATATTTAACAAAATTCATTGAATAAAAATATTTAAAAATTTAAGAACGAATTTGGGGAGTAAGTTCACTTTTTTGTTTAATTTAAAACAAAAATGGGGAATTTATTAATTTCTTTTGGTGACCTTTTTTTTAAATTTGGGGAATTTGTTCATCGTGAAGTTATTCCCGTGTGTACCAAATTTCAGAGAAATCCGTTGAAAAATACAAATTGGTATAGAGAACAAATGTACCAAAAACAGAAAATGAGTTTTATAAAAAAGTGGATGTAAAGGTAGGCGTGGCCAGAAAGATATATAGTCCGACCTTCGCTGGAGTACAGAGATCACGTGCACCAAATTTCAGAGAATGCCGTTGAAAAATAAAAGTTTGTATAGCAGTCAAACAAAGAAACAAATAAAAGAAAAAAAATTTATATACATAGAAGTAGGCGCAAAATTAGGCGTGGCTAGCAAGAAGCACATGGCGACCTGGCCTAGAGTACAGAGATCGTGCATACCAAATTTCAGAGAAATCCGTTGAAAAATAAAAATTTGTATAGCGAACAATTATACCAAAAAACAGAAAATGAATTGTACACAAAAAGTGGCCGGTCAGAATCATATGGCGACCTTTCCTGGAGTACAGAGATCGTGCGTACCAAATTTTAGAGAAATCCGTTGAAAAATAAAAATTTGTATAGCGGTCAAACAAACAAACAAACAAACAAACGGAAAATGAATTTTATATATCTGTGGTCGCAAGCATTAACCGCCTAAGTGGAAAATCATGCTTTTGAGAAAAACAACTTTTTATATAAATGTAATGGGGTTTAATTACGACTTAGGTCAAAATGTTTTCATTAATAACTTTTTAAAAAACAGTGTTAGAGAAATGGGGATTTCACGTAAATATAAAGGGTTTTTAGTAGAATATGATAGCATACATAACTGAAATCGTTCTTAAGTCGACTTAGGCGGTTATCGCTTGTGACCACAGATATATAGATTTTTCATTTTTATTTCTCATTTTTTATTTATTTTTTTTCATTTCATATTTTTCCTTTCTCATTTTTTATTTTTAATTTTTTACTTTTCATTTTTTATTTATAATTTTTTATTTTTCATTTTTTATTTTTAATTCTTTACTTTTTATTTTTCATTTTTGTTTCTCATTTTTTATTTTTCCGTTCTCATTTTTAATTTTCGTTTTTCATTTTTCATTTTTCATTTCTTATTTTTCATTTTTCACTTTTAGTTTTTTTTTTTCATTTTGCATTTTCAAACGGGTTATTACATAGCATAATATTTTCACCAATACAATCATAAGTCACACCGATTGTTTCTTATGCTCATATGTTACGCTGATTTTTTCTTGCGCTCTCATGTTACGCTGTTTTCGTGATTGTATTGTGAAACAGAAATTTACCCCCTGCGCGTATAGATGCTTTGTTTACAAATCAAAAATACAAAATAAAAAAAAAAAATCATATTATTTAGTTGCACAGCACTGACTTTGTAGGAAAAATTGATTCTCCAAACATAGATGTCAATATATCTCGGTAAGTCATGGCGAATAAGGACAGGGCATACTAGAAATATATATATTATAATGTATGTATTGATAAAATTCAGTATATACCCTGTGGTGCAAAAGTGAGCCAATGTAAGTAAAATTTTTTTAAATCATATCCTATTTTTTGGTTTGTTCTACAACAACAAGACTTTTTGCATTTTCTACATTCACATTTTCTCTTATCTTAAAAAATTAATAAGCATTACTTTATTTGGTTCTCTTATTCAGAATATATCGATCTCTTTTACGCAATCGCATTGTCTCACTTTTGCACCAGCCAAAAAATACTCAATTAACGGTGCTTTACTAGATAAGATTTTACATTCAATATTATCTGTTTGGAAAACTTAAAAATTGTGAACATATTAAAGTGAAAAATAAAAATAAAAAATATAATGAAGCCATTATCTACTAATTTAAAAAACGCAGTTCTAGAAAAGGCTAAAAATGGAGATTCAACTCGAAAAATTACAAATTTTTATAAAATAGGACAGCGGTCAGTGGCTAGAATAATTGCTAAATACAAAAACTGTAATCCAGATCAAAGTTCTGAAAGAAAAAATGGAAGGCCGAAAAAAATTACTGACGCTGAAGCCAGAGCCCTTGGACGTTCATTGATTTCAGGCAAAATAAATAGTACGAAAGAGGCAGTGTCTGCCTGTTCTGTCGATGTTAGCAGATGGACTGTCCAGAGGGCTCTTAAAAGTGCGGGATACAAAGCTTCTATAAAGAAGAAAAAGCCTAAATTATCCCACAAAAACGTGAAATCACGAAAGTCTTTTTATGAAAAATACAAGTCGTGTACAGTACCAGATTGGCACATGGTAAGTATTTGTTTTAACTTTTTTTTAATACATATCACCTTTTCTGTTTATTTTGTAGGTCATATGGTCAGATGAGACCAAAATAAATAGATTTCAATCAGATGGGAAGGTTTGGAATTGGGCCAAGCCATCAACCACACCAAATCCAGCTCATGTATCTCAAACCATTAAGCACGGAGGCGGTTCTCTCATGTTGTGGAGATGTATAACCCCAGATGGTGTGGGTCCACTTGTACGAATTGAAGGCATAATGCGAGAGGAAGACTATCTTCGCATTTTGAAAGATAATTTGCCTTTAGCATCGGCCAAAATGCCAGATAAACCAGAGAATATAATCTTCCAACATGACAATGACCCAAAACACTCTGCAAAAATTGTCAAGGAATGGCTTAATTCTCAGGTGTTTGGGGTCATGGATTGGCCACCGCAGAGTACAGATCTGAACCCGATAGAAAACCTGTGGGCTTATTTAAAGCGCCGGCTAGCAGAATATGAAGAAGTTCCGAAAGGTATTAATGAGCTGTGGGAGAGGGTTCAGTATGAATGGGACAAAATTCCTGTAGATTATGTGGCTATACTTTACCAATCTATGCCAAAAAGGATGGATCAGTTAAAGAAAGCAAAAGGATACTGGACTAATTATTAAATTTAGATGGGGGAAATCTTGGAGCAAAAGTGTGCCAATGCACTATGGCCGAAATCGCGATTTTAGCGGCAAAAAGTCAGTTTTTCAACTTTAAATTCCTAATATTTTCTAGATGGTGTTCAATACCCAACATTTTGATAAGTAAAAAAAAAAATTTTTTTTTACTGTTGGCAACCCTGTTTATTATCTTTTAGCACGTGTTAATACAAGTGAAGCAGCACAATTTTGTAAAATGAAAAACTGTTTATTTTAATAATATATTGTTGTAAACAAAAAGTGTAAATATGAGTACTAAAACACAAGGTTAGTAGTTTTGCTATATATAAATATAGTTTGCTAAATGTTTGTACTTCATACTTATTTTGGTGGTTTTTTATTTGTGTCTTTTTTGTTAAATTTTGAAGAGTTTTATCATTTTTCGTGGAGTAAAACTACAAATATTGTGAAGTGTCATTGGAACTATTTACATGTGATTGTTTGTAGAAAACTCTAGTTTTATGTTGTGACAAAAGTTTATGCGTTTGACTGCAAATAAACGAGGAATGGTTGGATCGAGAAACAATTTTTGTTATACCGAAAAAGATTAATACTGTTGGGCGACCAAAACTAAATTATGATAATAGCGGCGAAAGAAACAAAAGGAGATTGGCATCCGAATTAGCTTCCCAGCAAGGAGACAATGCGCAGTTATTAGTTAATGCTGCCACTATTTCTGCCAAAAAATCCAACGCAACGGATTTAAAATTTGTCCTATAACAAGTTGCTATATCTCCAAAGCGGCTAGCAAAAATTCGAGAAGTTCTTAATACTAGCCATGAAGAAGTTACCCAAGTATCACCTGAAGAAGCTCTAATGTTTTAAACATAAAACACAATTAAACATAAAACACAACTCTAGTATTTATCCGACCTATGATAAACTTTATAAGAGTAAATTGAAATGTAGACCAGATGGAATCAAAGCGAATGAAAGCTCTGTCGAAGTATCGTTACAAAATTTGGTAAACCACACAGCAGAAAGAATACTTTCATATCAAGATGAAGTATTGTGTAAAATGGATGTTGAAGAATCGATCCTAATTTTGAGCTACGGGTTTGATGGTTCTACCGGTCACAGCTTGTTTAAGCAAAAATTTGTAGAAAAGACCTCGGAAAGTTTCGATTAGTCCTTTTTTGTGACATCAGTCATTCCAATAAAATTAATTTCATCACATTACGTGTGGAGTTTGTCAAAGAAACAAAAGAGCATATTTTAACTGAAAACAGCAACATAAATAAACAGATAAAGAAGTTGGAGCCACTACAGTACACACTATCAATGGAAAACAAATTAAAGTAAAATATGATTTATATATGACATTAATAGATGGGAAAGTCTTAAATGTGTTGACAGAAACTAAAAGTGCACAGCAATGTCCCATCTGCCATGCCGGGCCAAAGGAATTCCGAACTATAAGAAACTTTGATTCTCCAATCTTTGAAGCAAAGGCCGACGCTTTGAAATATGGAATAAGCCATTTGCATGCGTGGATTCGTAGTTTCGAGTTTGTTTTAAAACTTTCATATAAGCTAGATTTGAAAAAATGGCAAGTTTGTGGAACAGAAGAGAAAAGAATCCTAGCAGAAAAGAAACAAAAAATTCATCTATTACTGGTGTAAATATTGATTTCTTGAAATATTTACACATACTTTTAATTGCTCTCTCCTCTGAATTTGAAATTGATGCTCAGAGGTTTCGAGCTCATTGCATTAAAACCAGTGAAATATTTGTCCAAAACTACGAAGTGTACTCGATGTCTGCCACAGTACACAAAATATTAGTACATTCATCACAAATAATTCAAGCTTCAATAGTACCCGTAGGATGCCTTGCAGAAAATGCATCTGAGGCGCGAAACAAACATTATAAAAAAGATCGAACTGGTCACGCTCGAAAGGATTCAAAATTGCACAACATACTTGACATGTATCATAGAGCTATGGATAACTCTGACCCATACATTTCAAGTTTATGTTTGCAAGAACGTACAAATAGTTTAAAAAAACTTCCATTTCCTCGAGAAGTCGTTGCTCTTTTTAAAACGCCTGCATTACCAGCAGAACTGTTATTACCTTCAACATCTCAAGAAGCCTACAGCTGCAGTTATAGTTCGGATTCTGATGATAGCTTAGAGTCGTTAAATAATTATTCTTTGGAATTAGAAGCGGTTGAAATTGAAGAAAGCCACTGTGAATAATTAAGGCATATATCTTTTGTTATTTTCAGACTAACACATTAATATTTTCAAGTTCTTTAAAATTATAAATTTATGAATTAAGAAATAAATGAATTTCTTGGTAGCATATAATTGGTTTTTAGTAGTGGGCGTGGTCCGCCCATTTTTTATTACATCCTTTTTTTTATCACTATAAGTCTCTGCACCAAATTTTGTGAAGATAGCTTGTCGGGAACTACTATTTGCCATTTCTTTAGAAAAAGGGGGCGTGGCCCACCCATTTTTTTCAAACCCTTTTTTTTATCATTAGAACTCTACACACCAAATTTGGTGAAGCTATCTTGTCGGGAAGTATTTTTTGCCGATAAATTCGCGATTTCGGGCATAGTGCAATGGTCTGAATGAGAAAATGTTATGTTTTTTATAAACTTATGTTATGAATAAATGTTTTTGTTATTGTTTTAAATTTTCTATATACACATACTAGCTGGACCCGGCAAACGTTGTTTTGCCCTCAATGAATTTTTATTTTAGTTAGAATCTGTATATACCTATATAAAATGTGTGACGAAGATCTCCAGATAATAAAATGAGAGCTTCACCAAAAAATCTTTCATTGCCTTTCAAATCTTTTATCAAATCAAATCACAATGTTTGTGAGCCATGGTACATTCATCCCAAATAAAAATACTGCATTTTTGCAGAACTTTTGCCATACCGGAATGTTTTTTGATATTACAGACGGCATTCTCATTTTTTTGTACGTTTAACGGTGATTTGAGTGCTGAATGAGCTGTGCGGCCACCATGCAATAATGTAGCGGCTTTTTCCTTCTTTTTCGTTAGAATATTTATATATAAAAACGTTTGTGAGTTTATTTATTAAAATTTATATAAATTTGACAACTCATTATTTTTCGAACGACAGCGCCATCTACCGGGTCCAATAAAAAAATGTTTCTAACATACATATATTTACATTCTTAGTTTCATTAAAATCACACCATAAATAAGAATATTCGAAGTAACTTTACCCAGCGCCACCTATCGGGTCCATTTATACATACAAAAATTTCTTATGACGAAACATACGTTCATTCTGAATTGCAGTCAAATCGCGCTGAAAGTAAAAATTTTTGTTTTTAACTTGACCCCAATGCCAGCTAGAGGGTTAAAACTAAAAAAAAAACACAGAAGAGCTCGAACCGAACCTATGCTGGAAATCCTACCTCGACAGCTCTTATGGTTCCGGAGATCATTCGTTACAATCGAATGCATCAACGTTTTTATATATACGCCACGCCCCTTTGCCCACTAACAACTTTATATAGCTAAGGTCTTATTATTTCGCAAAAATATCCTTTTGTGAAAATTTCATGACGATCCTTCCAGTAGTTTAGAAGATATTACGATTTTTTATTTTTCTAAAAAGGGGCGTGGTCCCGCCCACTTTTCTTCTTGTATGTATTTCTATTCATGCTAATACCATATGTACCAAATATGACTGCTGTAGGTAAAAAAATTCCCGTGATATGACTTTTTCAAATTTTTGGTTATATGGGCGTGGCACCGCCCCTTTGTCCAATCAAAAATTTATATAGCATATTATTCCTTCCAGAGTCACAGTAACACGCTCTGAAAATTTCAGGAAGATCGGTTCTTTGGTTTGGCCTCCTATAAAGCACCAACAAACACACATTCATTTTTATATATATAGATAGATAGATTGAAAGCAGATTAATTATGATTTAAGATAAAATGGGGCGAAAAAGGGGGACTTGGTAATAAAAAAATGTATGGCTACCTTACTTGTAGATAAAAAGTGTATAAAACTTTAGATAAATACATATTACAAAAAAATAATTTTGTATAGCAAACATTGTTAGTGGTATAAGTAAAAAAAAAGGGGGCGGTGAAATGGGCGTGGTTCATAGTTATATGGCGACGTTAACAGTATTAAGAGCAATATACTACCAAATAAAAAAATCCGTTGGAAGGAACAAATTTGTACAGAGAAAAAAAAGTTTAAAACTTTCAAACAAAATTTGGCGTGAAAAGGGGCGTGAAAGGGGCGTGGCGTAAGAAATGTTTATTTCTACCTCGCCTGGAGTATAATGTGTATACAATTTGAAGTAAATCTGTTAAAAACTATATGGGAGCAATTACATAATTTTAAAAAAGTGGGCGTAAAAGTGGGCGTGGTCAAAAAAAAAGTACCCCATTAATCATGCCAGAGTCCCAGTTAAATGCTGTGAAAATTTCAGGAAGATCGGTCCAGAGGTTTGGTCTCCTATAAGGTACACACAAACAAACAAAAAAACAAACACACATTCAATTTTATATATATAGATTTTTATTTTAGCAAAAAAGTTTGGAAATAATTTAATAAAAACTGTAAAAAATTGAGTTGCGTATTTTGTTTAAGACATTGGCTCATTTTTGCACCACAGTGTATATGTGTCCATAACATCCACTAATTAGTAGTGCAACAACGCGATAGGACTATTTTTAACCACAGTCCAGACATAAAGCTGATTACCGGTCTTCACTTAAATTGATTAAAATCCAAAATATTGCATAGATTTCAATACCCTATAACACTATGTCAGGTCAGGGTATAATGAATGACCTTGTGCTAATGTTTGTAACTACCAAAACTGGTTGACTCCTTTAGTAAACCGATTGACCCAGAATACATTTTTGACTCGTTTTAGCGATGTACGTCCATACGTCCGTCTGCCCCTCTGCCCATCTGTCCGTCTGTATGTCTGCGTAAACCTAGTAATCAAACTACAGTTCGCCATATATTTTGATGAAATTTGATACATAAGCTTCTATTAGCCACCAGATGAACCCTATTGAAATTGGCGGAAATCGGTGCATGTTCAGACCAAGTCTCCGTACAAATGATCCTCGTGAGATCAACTAAAATTGCCGTAATATCCAAACTATCCTATACATCTTGGTAATATTTGTTTGTGTATGTTTGTTATATCTGTTAATCAGTAGTCCAATAATAAACCCTATAGGACAATTTTAAAGGTGATTCCTCATCTTCACTTAAATTTATCGAAAAACGAAAGCATTGCACAGATTTTTCTCAAACTTGGTTTGTATACGTTTTTTGTAAAAAATGGTCAGGATCCGTCCATTTTTCTTATTTGTTTTTTTTTTTTTTCATTTTTGTCTGTATATGTTTTTGAGAAAAATAAGTAATATGGTCACGACCGGCCCATTTTTGGACTTTTTAATAATTAATAATTAATAATTTTCTTACTTGTTTTCTATCGTAACATAAATCTGGTTAGAGCTTGGCTGATATAGTTATATACATATATATGAATGACCCTAATAGTTTTCCCCTTTCTCCCTCTTTTTATACTTGTTTTTCTTATTTATTTGATTTCTTTTAATTACTTTTATTTTAACTCTTTCATTTTCTACTGTCTACTTTTTTGCTTTAATAATTCATTATAAACTATTTTCTTTAAGTTACTTAACCGTTATATTTGAAATGATATAAAAAGGACAAAATTGTCAAGTAATTAGTTAGTTATCATAAATTACTTCTTGTTACAAGTTATGAGTAATAATGTTTTGAGTTGAATGGAAAATATCTTTTAATTAATTTACTATTAATGTGAATTATATAAAAAATTGAATATTGTTTTGAGTTGAACGGAGATATATGTTTTAATTAATTTACTAAATGCATTTGGTTAATTTCATGTGTAAAAAGTAGTAGAAAAAAAGAACATTTTATTTTTAAACACATGTGCCGCGATTGTTGTTATTTTGGGCTTATACAAATTATATATTAAAGTTTTTTCAAATCGGATATAAATTTTTTTTCTTGCGAAGTGCATTAATTTTAACTAGCAGATTCCAGCCCTCAAAATTCGAGCGCAAATTCTAGGAAATTTTATTTTTTCATTAAATAAAGACCCTAAAAGTATGCTAATCAATTATAGCCAATTCACAAATCAACACAAAAAAACCAAACTCATTAACAAATTTAATAAACATACACATAGCATTGTATAATTTTATGTATGTGTTAGTAGCAACTTTAAATGCAATTTACTCAAAACAAAGGAAAAAATTTAAAATTCTGTAAATCCGCAAAATGGCTAAAAAGTAATACTTTTCAAATAATATAAGTTTAGTCAAAAGCGGAATAAAATGGTAGAAGAAAACATCAGCCACAAGGAATCGCCTAGCTTATTAGTATTATAGATGAAATATTTTTGTTTATATTTTGCATATTTCCCTGAAAAAATCAGCCGAAATATCGGATGAAAATTTTAATCACACATATTTTTTATTTCAGTTAAACCAAAAAATGACCACAAAATATGTTTAAAATTTTAAAATATAATATCGCTTTATAGTTTGAGATTCTGAACACTTACAGGTTTATATTTTAAGATCTACGAATTTTTTTAGATGCAAAATAAACTTTATGTTAAATCTTATATGGACATATATTTTCACATAAACTTTTCAACTTTTTCTGCTGGTATATATTTTTTTTTTTCAAATACATATCAGAAAGCATAACTTTAAAAGTTTAATAATTGATTGTAAAGTATAACAAAAATTTTGTCTCAATAAGTTACTAAATATTTATTGTGTTTTCGAATACGTGAATATTTTAGCTTTATGATTCTTTAACAAACTTTTCTAACATTTCCTTTTTTTTATTATATATATAAAAAAAAAAAAAAATATAGAAAAATTTAATATTTGCCTTTCATAACTTTTTGTTCTCTATATATTTTTATCCGGAATTGATATCCTGTTAACACTAATAAATTTTATGTACTTGACAATGCAACACTGCTGCTGGTCTATGAGAATTTTTTGCTTTTAAAGCAAACACACACACACACACACTATCATTCGCACATACATGGCCATAACGTAGGGGGTCCCGGTGCACACACTACTATCAAAAACATAAATATGAAACAATCGAGTGCAGCTTTGGTACTTTTGCTTTTAATGCAGACGGATCTGTATCCCCATACATATTGATATTGTATTGTGTTCACTGAATGGTGTCATTATTTTCAAACTCTTGCTTAACATAAATATATGTATGTAGGAATCATTAGGGTGCCCATCGCATTTATTTAGAAAAAAAGTTTATTATTTACTTTAGCTGAGGGCTGGGTTGGTTAAGTTCGTAATTGGCTGTGTTAGAGAACTTAGCCGCCCTAAAAAATTTGAAATTGAACTTTATATTTTACAAAGTATAAGCAAAAACTGACCGGTGCGGAACGTTTTTCGGTTGCATAAGAAAAGCAAAAGAACAACAGACAATGCCAATACCATTGTTTTTTTTTTATAAATTTTCATATTGTAAGTTTTTAAACTAAAAAATATTTATTGCACAAACACGATTATTATATCAGTGGATGTAAATGTAAATGTAAGTCTTTTTTTAAGGTTTTTTATTAGCTTTCTTCCTTTAATTGATTAAAAAAGAAAATGTTCTTCTTTTTTATTCAATACCAATTTGCAATAAGTGAAATTTATTGAATTACATTTAGTCTAAAATACACCTTTAATTTTTAAAATAATTTATCTTTTCAATAATTTGCAAAAGAGAGGGAATGGGAGTCAAAAATGAGCATAAACTTTATATCAGTACGGTGATGCTCTGCGATTTTTTATGTTAATTTTATATGAAAAACACCGCATTAATAATCCACGTAGGAAAAAGTTATTTAAGTATCACGGTGAAATTAAAAAGCTTTCTTATTGTTTCACAATGTTCTAAATATTAGGTGAAGTTAGGTACATGAAAATGGTATTTTGTTGACTTTTTTTATTTCTCAGTACTTTTAAAAAACAACCATTTTGGTCAAATTAATATTATTTTAGAGCTCAATAATAAAAAAATACTTGGCAACAAATAAACAACTCTATTAAATTAAGCGAATACTCCTGAGACAACAAAATTGCACGGGGACAATATTGATATAATTTTGAGTAAAATGTGGATACTCAGCGTCACACTGACAGAGATGATAAGGATATAGTAGCTGAAGCTCGGGACATGATTTGGTAACTTTTATTTTCCCAGGCTACATTAACATCAAAAAACAATGAAAAGGTATGGATTCCTACTGTTACAAATGAACTTTTCAATCAAAAATACACGGAAAAAAATTAAAGATAAATGAAAGAAATTAGACATAAATGTTTGACTTTCAAATAAAATTTGCAATAATTTTTTAATTAACATGTTGGTAAATTTTCATATTGACAATTTTTTGTAGATGTTTTTATACTTTATAACCACTATGTCGTCAGGGTATAATGAGTTTGTGCTGATGTTGGTAACCACCAAAAAAATATGTGACCTAGAACCATCTTTTATTATACCAACCGGCTCAGAATCGAAATCATATTCTGAGTCGATTTAGTGACGTCAAACTTCATCTTGAAAATTGGAATACATTTTGATGGAATTTTATATATACGCTTCTACCAGCCATAGGACGAACGCTGACGAACGCTGTTCATAGTCAGATCTTTTAATCAGTAGTCCAAAAACAAATCTTTTACGACAATAGTCCCGATTTCCACTTAAATCAACAAAAAAAAAAAATAAATAAAACTAAAATGTTGCCAGATTTTTCTTAAATTTGGTTTGCATATGTTTTGGCAATAAAATAAGGGACCTTTTACATTTTTTGATCTAGCCCATATAAAAATATTACATATATAAAAATTATATATACTAGCAGATTGCAGCGCTCGAAATTCGAGTGCAAAGTCTAGGAAATTTTATTTTTTCATTTAATAAAGACCCTACAGGTATGCTTCTCGATTCAACTCATTTTAAATTAAGAAAATAAACTCAAGTAAAAACACAAACCCATTAACAAATTTAATAAACACACAAACCCATTAACAAATTTAATAAATACACATATAGTATTGTATAATTTAATGTATGTGTTAGTAGCAACTTTAAACGATCGTAGTTCCAAAAAAATGTTCCAGACGATGAAAATCTGCAAATATAGCGAACAGTTAAAAAGAAATACCTTTCAAATGATGAATCTTTTATCAAAATCGCGGTGAAACTGTGAAACATACAACGCACAGTGGCGCCATTTGAGTTTTTTCGTTGCAAAAATCATATTTTTTGAACCGAATAACATAATTGAACAGTTTAAACAGCATATGATAGATAACTGTTCACCCTATGAAATGAGTGTTTGGAAAGGGTGCTACACTTTGTAGGGGCCTACTTATGCGTTATCAAAGTTAAAATTTGTAGAAAAATCAATTTTATGGAAACTAAAAAAAAATTATTTTTACATTTTTAGATTGTTTTTATTTTTTTTCTTTAGGGTTTTATGTTTTAAATTATTACCCAACAAATTAAAAAAAAATTACTTCTTTTTTAAATTTATTTTTTAAATTTTCTGTAAAATATTCATCACAATTCGTAAGAGAAGGTATATCTAAAAGACTAATCATTTCTAAACTATAATTATTTTCTAACTCATATTCGTGACTTCACATGCCGCAGGGAAGAAATAAGTGGATCGGAAGATGCTGCCAACATGTTGAAGAGGTCCTCATTTTGCCTTACCCTTGATTCTTTGAATGTGTTCTGCAATCTATATTTTTTATAAAATTTGTTAAGAGACTCCTGTGCTTCTTCAGAAAGCTCTCCAATTGGCAAAGACTGGTACTCAATTATATCTTTGCCATTCGCCAATATTCTATGGACGGTCGGGGTCAACTTCTTCTGTGGATAGATTTCTGCTAAAAGAGATGCAGTTTTCGATGCATATTCTCCATATTTTGTTGAATTGACATTTTCTTTGCAGTTTAAAACATTCAAGATCATTCCCAATCTTTTCACGATTTGATTGTCAATTCCAGTGATTCTAGTTACTGTCTCATCATATTCAAAAAATCTCCTAGAAGTTTTTCCATCGTTTGAGTTACCGTATCCGTGCTTGGGACAGTCTACTTTTAGTCCAACTTGTTTAAAAAAAGCATCCTGTATTTGCTTCTTTCTGATCTTTTCCTTATCCTTTATTGATGTATTTTCATCGAAGTTTTCCTCCTCTTGTGGTAGAGTATACGCCATTTTTAGCAAGAACTCCATACACCTTATCCTTGCGTGCAATGGTGACATTCCATATTCGTAATTCTCCTCGTTTGTAGAATCGTTTAAATTACCAAAGTTCTTCTGACTCTTTTTGCAAATCGGGCATAACAATGTTGAGGTTGTTCCTGTCAGTTCGTTTACGACTTTTCCATCAACCGTGGTCAGGTGGAACTTATAATTGCATTCAATATATTTTCCTTCACCAATTTGCAGCTTTGTAGGCTTAATATTGCTTATTTGTTCTTCAATATCCTTCACCGTGGTCCTTATGAGTTCTGCCGATTCCCTTGCAAACTGAAACATTATTGGTCGGCAATAATGCACTGATGACGGACGTGGATTTTTCCAGTGAAGGGAAACATCAGATTTTAGCTGCAAAGTAACAACAGATGCCATAAACATATTTCCGTCCGATATTGTAGCGTCATCGGAAGATATCCTTTGCTTATAAACGCTTTGTCCGGATGATCCTTCGCAGCCCCATTTGCTGATCAATGTCAGTTTCTCAGGAAAAATTTTCACCTCATTTTCAGGAAGACTCTCCACCAACCGTTTTGCCGTATGGCCCATGAGATCCTGCAGATTGGCTTTCACAGAGACTTCCGTAAACTCCGTATGCAGTGGTCGTGAATTTATTTTGGCTTGCGTAATATGCTTGTATCCTGGTAAAACGTCAGCCCCGTGTCGCATCAAGGATGCCCGTAGTATCTCATATTTTTCTTTGGAAAGTTGTAAGTCCATAAACAAGGCCAAGGGTTCTTCGGAACCATGCTTTTTAATGTGTGCGTTTGTGGACGTGGGAATGCTTTCCTTAATCCTTTTTAGTCGACCTAACTCTTTCCTTTGTATATTTAGTAGACAGAGCGTCCGATAAATGCTTCATGGCCAAGTCATTGGTGGCATCGGCAAGTTTCCTCTTTCTTGTGAAAATTTAACACTCCTCAATACTTTTTTTTGGCCTTCCTTTTGCTCCTCTGGTTGATGTGGGGGGTTTATCTACTGCCACTATATCCAGGATGGTGTCTTCATTAAACCAGTCCTCGTATTTGGAGGTGAACTTCTGAATGGTTCGATTAGATTTCACCCAATAAAAATAATTTTTTATAATATCGCTTCTCTCAATATTTCCGTATAAGCTATCAAGTTCTTCTAAAGCAGCTTCCTTCTAAACAGTTCAAATAATTTTAAATTGTTTAACGCCATGGTTTCAGTACTTGTTGCGCCAACTTTCAGTCGTAGACTAAAAGTATAGGCTTATGCTACCATGCCTAAAAATTTACCTGCTCCCTGCATACATATGGATTTAGGCTGAATTATGCAATTTTGATATTATGCTCGTGTCTAAATTAGATTTGTGGCTACCTGGAGGGACCATAAGTCAATATTGTGCTTGACCATTTGTACTCCAAAGTAATTTTTAAGTGAGGTGCGTACCTGCGAATTTTAATGAGTAGTTTTTTGTGCATCCTGTGTCTGTAACAGAATTTTGGGAGTAGACTTTGGCAGAGGCTCACAGGTAGACAATCGACTTAAAATGCAATTTTCAAACTATTAGATCAAACTACTGTCAGTCAAAACATGTAAGGGATGCACGTCATACAATTTCTGCAACCATGTCTTTTTAATCTTTTTTACCTCTAGTAGCCAAACGGGCACGTACGGGCAGATAAAACCTTTTGAATTATGTAAAGAAATAATCAAAGAACATGTTTTTGCAAATATGGCAAATATAGAAAAATATAAATTTTTTTTATTTTCCGTCAAAGTTGAAAAATAGTGAAAAAACGGATAGTTTTAAAATTTTTTTTTTATCATTATACATTTAATAAATACATCAATCAGTGCAAACAAAAAATAGGGCGATTCGTTACCTATTTTTCGTGATATTACACCTGAAATCGCAACAAATTGACTAAAAATTGTGTGTTTTTTTGAAAACCGAAAGTCGGTCAACTTTGAACGGTTATATCTTCTAAACTAAAAATGTGATATTATTAAGAGTAGCATATTTGAAATCGCTGAAAAGTTTCCTATAACATGGGTTTATTCAAAACTTCATCGGCGCACATGAAAATTTTGATTTTTGCAACCTCGTTTGCTCCTCGGGCGCCACTGTGCAACGGTCACAAAAAAAGCCTTGCCTATAAATATTATGAATTTTTTTTATAATCTAAAATATCCGGTATCCTTTGGATACTGCACCATTAACTAGCATCATCACTAATGGTAAAAACAGATTTCAGTGGATCAAAGCAAAGGAGATTGAAAAGGATTCACAATAATCTTTTGCTATTATGGACATAATACGGGAAGAGGTAGACGCAAAACTAAATTTGCTTTAAATCTAAAAGACAAACATACTTTCTCTGATTTTTGTGTTTGAATTGTTATGTACTATACACATTTTGTACAAGCTTCTATTTAACCTTGAGTTCACAGAGCAGTCTGAAAGTTTTAATTTTTTTTTTATAAAATGCTAGTTACAAATCAAATATTGAATCAAGTTATTGGTTTATAATAAAGTATTTAAGGGGTGATGAATTCCGAATTTTCCATAAATAAACATATAATAAACAACAGTAAAAACTTTAAAAAATATAAAAAAAATTTAATAATTAAAATCTATCTATAATATTAATAGGCTAGGCGATTTCTCGTGACCGATGTTTTGTCCTACCGTTTTATCCTGATTCTCACCAAACGTATAATTTTTGAAAGGTATTTCTTGTTAGCCGTTTTGCGGATTTACAGATTTAAAATTTTTTTTTTTTTTTTTGAGCAAATTGCATTTAAAGTTGCATACATAAAATTATACATATTCTATATATGTTTTATTAAATTTGTTAATGTGTTTGTTAATGATTTTGTTATATTCATTCACAATAGTTTAAACCATAAAAGTTTTGGTTTGTGAATTGGCTAAGTTGAAAAATAAAGCTGCCTAGAAATTGCACTCGAATTTCGAGCGCTGGAATCTGCTAGTAATAATAATTTTATTAGTTTAATATTATTATTTTTTAGATAATAATATAACATGTTTTGTTGTATTTTCAATTAGAAAAAAAAAAATCGTTTAAAAATAATTTTAATTAATTTTAATCCCTTACTAATCGTTGTTTGTTAAAAATTTTGTTGTTCAATATGACAAACCCGTCAGTGTTTAAAATTTTAAGTAATAAAAATATTTATTTTTATTTTTAACAATATCGTTTGTTGGTGTCTTTTCAAATAAAAAATTATTTGTGTTTCCTAATCTGGTACTACAATTGGTTTTTCATGATTTGTTTCTGGGAATTTAGAATTTTGGTAACATGCTGTAGATGAAAAGCTAAGTTCATATTGGGCTCGTGATTCAGACTATTTTTAAACTCTTTCTTTTAACTCATACTCTCAGTCTGTCTGTCTGTGTGCCATGGGCAACCCAATTCCCCTCATCCAATTGATCAGCCACTTGGCACATAGTCTTGTTGTGACTATGGATTAACTTCGGGGTAGTCACGAATAGTCACGGAGTGAGTTAAAACCCATTTCTCCTTAACCGATCGATATGAAACTAGGTCGATAGACTTGCTGTGAGAAAAAGGTTAACTTTGACATAGTTTCGCATAGTCACGGAGAGATTAAAATCTCACTTCCCTTCATCCGATCAATCTGAAACTTGGCCCATAGACTTGTTGTAGCCAAAGATTAATTTAACGATAGTCACACAGTCACGCATAGTCACGGAGAGATTTAAACCCCACTTTTCTTCATCGAATCAATCTGAAACTTGGTCTACAGACTTTTTGTTACCATATACTAAATTAAAGATAGTCACACACAGTCACGGAGTGATTTCAACCCAATTTCATCTCATCCAATCAGTCTTAAACTTGGTCTATCGACTTTTTGTGGCCAAAGATGAATTTTGAAATAATAACGCAATGTCACGCACAGTCACGGAGAGATTCCCATATCATATGCATAAGGAAAGAAAGAGTTTTAATAAAAACTTTGTTTTTATGGGTAAGATTATTATAATGGAATTCTGGTAATTTTATATAAGAAGTTATGAAGTTGATATTAAAAAGTCCTAGTTTTTTGTATTTAAAAAACATTTCTTTTTAGTAACCAAAAAAAATAAGCTTATCAATAAATTTTATTTATTTATTTTCCTATTTATTTGGTTTCATGCACAACATGACTAAGAGCCATAATTAAAGTACAACACCGATAAAATTTAATATTTAATAAAGGAACAACATTTGATGAAAAAATAACATGATGTACAATTTTTATAAAAATTAAACAACAAAAACAATTTTGTCATATGTATATATTTTGATGATGAAAGCTTGAGGTTCAAAAAAGGTTAATAAAAAACAATAGGCAAATTTTTTTTTGAGTTTTACTTTTACTCGTATTATATCCGATATTTCGACCAACGTCGTTGGTCATTTTAGGGGATATTTTAATTTGTCGATAAACAAAAAAATAACAAGTAAGAAATTAATAGGCGGTCTAGACCGACTACACGATAACCTATACCATGCGTTTAGTGACCCTATCGCTTATGTCCAACTAATTAGATATAGAAAATAAGCATGAACCAAATTTGAGTGGCATTGTTATTAATTTTTTTGCCTTCGGCTTTGAAAGAGTCAATATCGGGTGCTATATTTATATGGGGACTAGATCGAAAAATTGACCGATCCTGGCCATATTTGGCAAGAAAGTAATTCTGAGTCGATCGGTATACTAAAAATAAGGTCGAGGTCAAATATTTTTGGTATTTACAAACTTCAGCACAAAGTCATTATACCCTGACCACATAGTGGTATAGGATTAAAACTACAAAATACAAAAATCCGTTCTATGACCTCTATATAAAGTATTTAATGTTCTTGAAAAATTGGAAAACTAGTTTCTTAAAATATCCTGAATTGCTTGGATTGTGTAAAGTTGGCGGTAGCAAGTTCCAAAGACCTATGCATTGTATATAAAACTAACATTTGGTGACCAAACATTTATGCATTTTTTGAAGAGGTATCCGATTAAACAGGTTAGTAGGCGCATGTGTAAATATAACATTACGCATCAGTATTAATGTTCATATCTTCAAGAGATCGCAAAAACTTAAACCATAAAGTTTTCGTTCATACGGTGTTATGTGGGATGATCTTTTCAAATTATAGACGTATTTCAGTATAGAACTGAATGTAGCTGTTAATATCGTAGAGCTAACAGAATAAGAGCTAGCAAATAGTTCGCATACGTACCATAAAGTTGGAACGATATATATAGGCTTCCTTCAGTAACACTTGTGTGGTGTAAGATGTTAAGGTTTCCACAGTGATCGAAGCAATGAATATTTATATGATCAGACTATGTGGGGGTTTCAATAATTTGGCGGTTAAGAATAATATCTCGTACATTTAGAGTTTGATGGATGGGACATAGCCCATTCTCCATGCCCTTATATTAGTTTGTTTAATATTTAAATTTAGGTTCGCAACACAGTCATAGAAACATAGAGTTGCACATAATGAACTTTGCAATAAGAAAGTTTTCTTGGCATACCATTTATATATACCAGCAGAGCCCAGCCCTCGAAATTCGTGTGTAGATTGTATAAAATTTTATTTTTTCTTTCATAAATAATTTTATAAGAGGCTAAAGGTATGTTAATCAATTTTAGCCAGTTCACAATTTAAGACAAATTTAATAAACACACACACAGCATTGCATTTTTATTTTAAGCTTAAATATGTGTTTTATGTATGTGTTAGTAGCAAATTTAAATGAATTTTACTTAAAAAAATGTACCAGGTGGTGCACATCTGTAAATATGGTTAACATAATAAATAATAAATATGGTTAACAAAGAAATAGCTTTCAAATGGTACAATTTTTATCAAAATCAGTTGGTAATTGAACGTGCAGAAAATATCGCAAAAAATCGCCTTGCCCACTAACATCCTAGAATCGAACCTTGTGTTTGACGTTTTATTACACTGTGGAACAAATTCAGATTAGCAAAACTTAGGTCGATTCTGAGAGTGAGGGGTGAAAATAGTGGCTAAATTAGAAGACCCGTATCGCGGCGTTTGTTTATGTTAGTTCGAATTTTTTTTAAACGGCCTTCGAACTTTGCAGTCAAATGCCGATTTTCAGCATATTATTTATATGATTTTTTTTGGCTATAACTCGTCGACTAATTGATATTTTTTAACGGCAACTGGCCAAATCATTAATTTAATTTATTTAATTTTTTTACTTAAAACTTTTCATAACTAACATTTCAAAAATATATTTTTTCCATATTTTTATAATTTCTTTTTCAGTGTTTCTTCAGAACCAACACTAAACAAAATTGGTACATAAAAAATGAGAAGTAAATTAATATTAACCTGGAAAACTCAAGTTTTGTATTATGATTGTTTTCTTTTCAAATGAAATTTATTGAAGAAACTGAGAAGCATATTATAGATCAAACAGAGAGCAAAAAAGACTTAGATTTATGGAAAATATTTTCAAAAAGCATGAAAAAAAATAATTTTTACAACATTTTGCACTAAAAGCACAAATCGGCATTTGACTGCAAAATTCGAAGGTGGATTAAAAAAAAATCGAACTAACATAAACAAACGCCGCGATACGGGTCTTCTAATTTAGCCTCTATTTTCACCACTCACTCTCAGAATCGACGTAACTTTTGCTAACCTGAATTTGTTCCACAGTGTTATAAGAGTCAACGTATAGTTGTCAAATTGCTAAATAAGATGAAGGAGAGCAACGAAACTAAAAAAAGTTTCATTCTGAGTATTTCATGATGGAATGCATTCGAGTGATCAAAATAACAAGAAATGTAATGTTACCATTATAAATATGGCCAAGAATATCTTTAGGCAGATCAAAAATTATACCAATACTGCTGTGTTTACGATGAAAGCCTAACTGTCTGTCCGAGAGTAGACCCTTGATCATGACATATTCATAATTTGCTGATGCAATAACATTCCACGCATTTTAGATAAGTATGGTTATAGTTCCAAAGATAACGTTTTTAACATGGTAAGGATTCTGGCGAAACAAAACTCTGGACTCAAAATTGTTCATATAAATGCACAAAGTCTTAATAACAAGATGGATGAGTTTAGATATATTTTTGTTGCCTCTGGAGTTGACGTCATCTGCGTATCTGAAACCTGGTTCGATTCCTCAGTCAATGATTGAATTTTCAATTTGCCTCGATTTGAACTATTTCGTACTGATAGGATAGCAAACGCTGGTGGTGTCTCAATTTATGTGAGAACGGAGATAAATTGTTGTGTAAAGCTAAGATCAGAGCCTACTAGTGAGATTGAGTACCTATTTCTTGAATTAAACACGAAGGATAAAGAAAAAATTCTTATCGCCTGCATATATCGACCGTATAACTTTATTGATACCAAAGATTTGTTTAATAAAATTGACCTCTGTCCTTATTCTACAATGACGTAATCATTTCTGGTGATTTCAATAGTAACTTGCTAGTTGATAAGTCACTTTCAGAGCCCATGCAAACGCTCGTTCTTTTGCCTGTTAATACGATCGTTCCAACCCATTATCAAAGTGGCTCGAACAGTTTACTTGATGTATTCTTTACTAATCATAAAAGCAAAATACTGCTTTACGATCAATTTTCTGCCCCTGTTTTTTCGAAGCATGACTTAATTTTTATGATATATCATACCCATGTTAACAATGAATATGTACATTACATTTCGTGGCATTGACTATACAGCGTTAAACCAGCGTATTGATTGCGTTCATTGGGATTCAATTTATGGTCTTGAGAATGTTAATGATCAAATTGCTTTCATTCAAAATAACCTTCTCACAATATTTTATGAAATTGTGCCTGAAAAAACAAGAACACTTAAACCTATACAGCCTCCTTGGTTTACTTCAACTATAAAACGTTTAATTGATAAAAAAGATTTGGCATATAAACGTTGGAAGAAATTTAAAACGCCTGAGTTACATTTATTATTCAAATCCATTAGAAAGGAAGTTGTGAACTGCATATATATTGCAAAATCCAGTTATTATCGACAGAAATTCTCTTCAGCTATTGATAGCAAGATAAAATGGAAAGAGATCCGTGAAATAGGTATTGGGAAAAGAAATCCTTGCACTGTTGGTTCTGATGTGGACGTTGATAAGTAAAACAAACAATTTGTCGAAATTCAAGTGAATAGACCAACTGAAAATGAGTACGAAAAAATTCATACTGTGCCTATTGAGAACTGTTTTGATTTTCGATGTGTGGATCAATCTGAAGTTCTTAAAAGTATTACATCAATTAAGTCAAATGCTGTGGGCTTAGATGAAATTAATCCAAGATTTTTAAAAATTGTCGTTCCTAAACTTCTACCATTTCTTACGTATTTAATTAATACAATATTAACAAAATCAATTTTTCCTGATATGTGGAAAAAAGCAAAAATCATTCCTATTCCAAAGAATAACAGCGATTTCCAACCTATTGCGATACTACCATTTCTATCCAAGGTTATGGAAAATTTTATGTACGGGCAAATGAATGAGTATTTAAAGAATCAACATCTCCTTACGGATAGACAATCTGGGTTTAGAGAGGACAAAAGCTGCATTACGGCTTTAATCGATGTAGTGGAAGAAATTAGATCAAAACTGGATAAGAATATGGTATCATTTCTTGATCTTTTAGATCACAGTAAGGTCTTCGATACTGTTGATCACTCGATTCTACTCACTAAACTCGAGAAAATCTTTAATTTCTCAAGTTCGGCTAATCAACTTATTTCCCCATATCTTATTAATCGCAAACAAGTGGTTTCTTTAAATGGAGTGACTTCTAAAGCAGCGGATGTTGACAAAGGCGTGCCTCAGGGGTCTATTCTTGGTCCATTGCTTTTCTGTATGTATATTAACGATTTGCCTGATGTTCTGAATTACTATGGCGTACAAATGTATGCTGATGACGTACAGTTGTACTTAAGCAGCATAATAGAAAATGTACAACATTGTACTGACTGTATTAATAGTGACGTGGATAATATACATAAATGGGCATGTACAAATGGCTTATGTATAAACCCTGATAAATCAAAATGTATTTTCATTTCAAGAAGTAATAAAAAAAGACTGAATGAAAATATTTTTCTACATATTAACAACTCAAGAATCGACTTTGTTCAATCATCATCTAACTTGGGAATCACATTTAATACTGAACTTTCTTGGTCTAACCATATAAATATATCAGGTAAAGTTCATGGGATGTTGAGAAACTTGTGGGCTGTGCAATCATCGACGCCGTTTGAAATAAGAATGCTTTTGGCAAAAACCTATTTAATACCAGTTCTACTGTACGGGTGTGAAATATTTGCTAATTGCGACACTATTGACTTTAATCGCCTCGAGGTCACATATAATAATATAGCCAGATACGTTTTCAACAGAGGTAGACGAGATAGTATATCATCATATTCATACCAGTTACATAATACAAGTTTTAAAGATTTACGTAAATATAAAAGCCTTTTTATGATGCATAAGATTATTTATCTGAAGAACCCAGAATATCTTTTTAATAAAATTATTTTCGCACAATCGCCTCGTGGAAGAAATTTGATATCACAAAAATACAAATACCTAATGTCTACAAGAAAATTTTTCAACTACACCACGTGTCTTTGGAACAATTTACCATCATATATCCAAGTACAAAGCAACGCATTACTTTTCAAAAAGGAACTTAAAAATTTTTTTGTTTGAATCTATGTTAAATGTCAACTTTATTATGTTCATTATTATGTTAATTTTTATGATAAATTTACTTTATTTTTATTAAACTCGAAATTTACTGTAACTCAATGTTAATATTACAAATTTTACTTGCTATCACTGTAATTTATAAGATTTGTTGTTGTTGTGATAGCAATTCAATAAAACAATATAATAATAATAATAAGGTCAAAATATGAATATATTCTGATGAAATTTTTATAAGCTTCTATCGGCCATAAGATGAACGCTATTAAGATTGGTGAAAACCGGTTCATGGTAAGACTTACTCGCCATACAAATGACCCCTATGGGATCGATTTAAATTCCCATAAGTTCCAAATTATCATATAGATCTCGTTTTGTGTGTGTTTCTTACACCCATTAATCTGTTTTCCAAAAATAAACCCTATATAGCAATTCCTAGTCATAGCCCCCATATAAAGCCGCTTCCCAGTCTTCATTTAAATCTATCAAACAACAAAATTATTGCGCAGATTTCTCTCGATTTTGGTATGTATATATTTTTTTAAAAAATAAGCATCTTTAGCAAATATGGTCGGGATCGGTCTATATGAACTTTTTCACATCCGAAGGCAAAAAATTAATTAAAATGCCACTCAAATTTGGTTTATGCTTTTGTTCTATATCAAATTAATTGGGGTAAGAGATAGAGTCTCTAAATCCATGGTATAGAGTCTCTAAATCCATGGTATATCGTTTAGTCGGTGTAGACCGACCATAATTTCCTTACTTGTTTTTATTTGATTTAGGAATTGTAAAATTTTCCAACTTTGAGGAAATACACTTCTTGTTATAATTGTATTAAAAACATGGGTAATTTGAAATAACAGTTGAAGGATAGTTTCCTTTATGAATCTGGGATGTATGTTATCCGAACCAAGAGCATTATATTTTACAACCTGACAGAGAGTACATCCAGGGTACACTCAGCTTGTTTTTACTAACTCTCATGTAAGAAAAATATATATATTTTTTTCTTTTTAAAGTTAGTGGTAAATAGTTGATTTAGCATTAGTTGAAATTTTATTCAGAACAGGATGTTGACGATGAACGAATCGTGTTGATCGAAAGTAGCTACTCCATGTAGCGCTGTCTTAAATAATCTTTTTAACTTTTCTATCATTTCAAAATATATACTTGATCTCAAATCAAACCAAACCAAGAACTAATAATTGGTTTACCAATTTACTTATACTAGTATAGCCCAGCACTCGAAATTCGAGCGCAAATTCTAGGTAGTATTATTTTTTCATTCAATTTTTGTCTTCCAAGGTTTTTTAATCTATATATATAAAAAATTAATGAATATTTAAATGAGCCTAAAGGTATGTTAATCAATTTGAGCAATTCACAATTCATAACAGAGCGTCCGATATATAATTTATATCATTCACATTAACAGGGCGTAACGAATTATTATAAATGTTTAATTTTACTTAATTTAATATATTTTTAGACAGACTAAACATAAATTTTATCATTCTCAGCTTCTCCATATAAACTATAACTATATAATTTTCACACTTCTCCGTGCCCACATATTGCTTAAAAAAGGAACTAAAAATAATATATAGATTACAATTCCGCAGTTTTAATTTCCGCCAATAACAAGAAAAGATTTGTGTGGAAGAAATTAATATTTTAGAAATACACCCCAAATTATTTTACTAAAACTTTAGATATCTTTTCACATTCTTTCAAGTGCAAATTCTAGGAAATATTATTTTTCATTAAATTTTTGTGTTCTAATTTTTTTAATCTATATACATAAAAAATTTGTGAATATTTAAATGACCCTAAAGTAGGTTAATCAATTTTAGCAATTTACAATTCAACATAGAGCGTCTGATATATAAATTAAATCATTCATTAACAGGGCGCAACGAATTATTATAAATATTTTATTTTATTTAATTTAATATATTTTTTAGACAGCTTAAACATCAATTTTGTCATTCTCAGCTTCTCCTCAATACGAACTATAACTATGCCAATTTTTACACTCCTCCGAGCCCACATATTGCTTAAAAAGGGAACAAAAAATTTACCTTCACGTATTAATATATATACAATGCCGCAGTTTGAATTTCCGGCAATAACAAGAAAAGATTTATGTGGAAGAAATTAATATTTAAGAAATACACCCCAAATTATTTTACGAAAACTTTAAATAATTTGTCACATTTCTTTTTATAAAATCGACAAATAAGTAAATTTTTCGAATCCCATGGGTATAAGCATTCATATTGCAAAAGCGAGGATTAAAAAAAATTGATTCCATTTAAAAAATCAGAATTTTAAATTTTTTAAAATCATTAGCATTATCAAGCTTTTTATATAATTGTTACCCTAATGCATCCACCATAATGTGGTTTATATTACGCTTTTCCTAGCGAATTTTGTGGTCCGATGTCTGTTTTATATTATTGACTCGTTTTTTTTTTACTTTTAAAATTTTTATAACAAATACGCTATATAAATTTATTCTCTGCACTATATGCAATGAATATAAATATAGTTTCAGCATTTGGTTTGTAACTTAGGAAAGAATTTAGAATCTATGTTATCGAAAATTCACAGTTGTACTAAGGTTTCCAAATAAGTGAAAAAGATTGAATATCCCGTATATATTTTGCTTATATAAGGCAAAATTTGTATATGTCAAATCACCACTTGAAGCATTTTTCCAAGCACACTTATGTAGGACATTAACAAATTCGACAATGCCTTATCTCAGTTGTTTGGAAATATTCTCAAAAATATTTTTCGAACAATTGTGGTTGTAGGTTTTTATTATTTACTTGGTTCTGGTTCATTGATGAGTAAGTGTTCTACAAACAGTAGATTTATGATAGAAGAGTTTGATTTAAATCCAAAGAAGTTCGCAGTTTAAATTGTCATAAAAACGTTTTAAGTGAATTTTTATTTAGTTTATTGAGCCAGCATAAAAGGATAAGCAATATGATAAATAATGTAATCCTCGTATATATTCCAACAGAAAAGTAGCTGGATTTTGCAGTTAATGCCCAAAGTATTAATTTTAGTTTACAGAAAAGAAATAGTCACAGAGGGTCTTATACGGCTACAAGCGAACTTATTGGATGATATTTGTTGTTAAGATTATGGGGTAAAATTCAGATATAAATACCGATTTGTGTAGTGGTGAATATATATCCAACAATAATTCTCCCTCATCTGGTATTATACAGTGGCAATTCTTCTACAAAGGTTTTTTCAATGTCCAGATAATATTGTTTATTCACCGTTAGTCTAACCAGAAGAAATAGGAAATGCACAATACTAAGATTGTTAAATACAATAGTCTTTGTGGTTTCGGTTTATTTGGCAGTGGCTGGAGTTTCACATCTCTTGTTGCCATGTTGATTTCCTAAACCCGCGACTTGTTGCCCATAATGCTGGTGGCGCTTCATTAATGTCGGGTCCAAATTTGTTCATTCCAATATATCTTAACTGAAAATTTTCCTCATTGAGAAAATTGCAAAGCTACTCTCAGGAACTCAGGAAATGATAATCAGAGTAAAAACTGTCTGACCTATCGAGTTAAACCCCATAATACAACGCCCAACAAACATAAGCAAGAAAATTTTAGTCGGCCTAGATCGATTATGATATTATGATATCCTATACCATGCTTTGAGAGAATGGATTAAGTCCAATAAAGAGGCTATACAAAATAAGCATAAAACGCATTTTAGTGGCAATGTTACCATTTTATTGCCGCATACATGAAAAAGTTTATATCGGATGATATTTTTATATTGGGACAGGTCGAAAAATGAACCACTCGTGACCATATTAATTCAAATTTTGCTAATATATATACAAACCTAAATTTGCGAAATATCTATGGAACATTTTTGTTATTTTATAGATAACAGTGAATAAAGTGACGCAGCTTTATATGGGAATTAAGACTAAAGATAGTCGCACAGGGTTTCTTTAATACTGCTGAATAATGGGTGTAACACACGCGATACATCGAGATCTCTCTAACAGTCAGAATCTGAGGGCAATTTAAGTCCATCTCGACATTAGTTATTAAATTTTTGTCGTTTTTACTAATTCCCAAAAAGCAGATAATGTGGCAGAAATATTAAAATTGATTTTTCAGCTTTAAACAAACGACTTTAATTTAATTACAGAAGTATGCTTTTTATGCGCACATGTGTAATGAAAAAATCGCATTTCAGGTGCTGAAAAGTGACCTTAAAGGTTAGATATTGCAAACACAAAAAATGTCTTATGCAAGAATGTTAGCAAGCGATAAACATAACTTTCCCGGAGCGGACAGTGCTGCCAGCTTATATAAATATTTTGATTTCAATATCTTCTACAAGAACTTATTGGATTCCCAGTACTTTTGAAGATATAAAGATTGTCAGTAAAAAATTTTGGTTAAGCATTTTCATAACCTTTACATCAGTGTGCAGAGGATATGTATAAGTTTGACATTCCATTCATAAAAAATTGAATAAAAAAAAAAATCTTCATCCCTTAAATTATATATATATTCTCGATCATTATAACAAGCGGAGTTGATAAAGCGATGTCCGTCTATATGCCTATGGAAATTACCACCACGCCCTCAATAGCTCAGCCAAGCTGCTCGTTATTAGTGGAAACGATTCATTGACATCCTGAGCAGGTTGCTACTTAAAATCATCAAATTCTGTTCAATAGGTCACTATATTTCCACGAATATGTTGTTATTGTTACTATGTTATTTTAAATTTTGTTTTTGTTGTTGTTGTGGTAGTGGTTGTGCTAGTATTTCTTAATAAGTCTGCATGTATTGTAGAGCATCCACATTTTATGTCAGCATATAAAGGGTGATTTTTTAGCTATTATCTTTTTGGCAACACTGGTTTAAACAGCTGACGCACGTTTCGTGTTTTGTTTCATTGTCAAACATCTTCAGTTTGGTCTGTAATTTAACCATGAATCGTCTTACAAACGAACAACGCTTGCAAGTTATTGAATTTTATTATCAAAATGCGTGCTCTGTTAAGAAAGTTCATAGCGCGCTTCTTCCATTTTATGGTCAGTTTAATCGACCCACTGAAGCGGCTATTCGGACTATTGTGACTAAATTTCGCACCAAATTTACATTGTTGGACATTTAACCACCAACACGCTCACGTAGAGTGCGAACTGAAGAAAATATCGCAGCTGTATCGGCCAGTGTTAATGATGACCATCAATTATCGATTCGGCGTCGTTCGCAGCAATTGGGCCTCTGTTACTCAACAACGTGGAAAATTTTGCGGAAGGATTTAGGTGTGAAGCCTTTCAAAACACAGCTGGTGCAAGAATTGAAGCCGAACGACCTACCGCAATGTAGAATTTTTGGTGAATGGGCTCTTGGAAAGTAGGCCGAAGATCCACTTTTTTTCCGAAAAATTGTGTTCAGCGACGAAGCTCATTATTGGCTCAATGGGTACGTAAATAAGCAGAATTGTCGATTTTGGAGTGAATATCAGCCAGAAGCATTGGAAGAGCTACCAATGCATCCAGAAAAAGTCACAGTTTGGTGCGGTTTATGGGCTGGTGGCATCATTGGACCGTACTTCTTCGAAGATGATGCGAATCGTAACGTAACTGTGAATGGTGAGCGCTACCGAGAAATGATATCCAACTTTTGTTTGGCCAAAATGCAAGAGCTTGACTTGCATGACATGTGGATTCAACAAGACGGTGCCACATGCCACACAGCACGCGCAACAATGGACTTATTGAGAGGCGAGTTCGGCGAACATTTTATTTCACGTTCGGGACCGGTCAATTGGTCGCCTATATCGTGCGATTTAACGCCTTTAGACTACTTTTTGTGGGGCTATGTTAAAGCCCATGTCTATACAGACAATCCCGCTTCAATTGACGCATTGGAAGACAACACTGAAGCATTTATTCGTGAGATACCGGCCGAAATGTTGGAAAGAGTACGCCAAAATTGGACTAAGCGGATGGGCATTTGCATGAAATAATCTTCCAACATTAAATTATATGGACCGTACTATCGACTCAAATAAAGATTTCATGCATTTTTCTGAATTTTATGTGTTTTTTTTTTTGGAAAACTTTCCTATAGCTCTTAAAAAATCACCCTTTATATGTAATTATAAATAGCATAATAAAAATTATATTCGTAAATAACCCCGCATAAGGGTAAAATAACTGTATTGTTAAAGTTTTGAGGGACCTTGAGTAGACCCAGGACACGACAAGCTACCCCAGCCTACGACAAAACCTCGTATGCCAAAATTGGACTTAGCGAATAGACCATTTGAGGCGCAGTCACGGTCAACATTTGCATGAAATAATCTTAAAAAATTAAATTATATGGACCGTACTATCGATTCAAATAAAGATTTCATGCATTTTTCTGAATTTTATGTGTTTTTTTTTTTTGGAAAACTTTCCTATAGCTCTTAAAAAATCACCCTTTACTTATACTACCACACTTTTTTAAAGTTATCCCGAAATAAATTTAAAAAAATCACCAAAGTTAAAGAAAAATAAAAATAATGAAAAGTAAATTTTCTTAGAAACTTATCATTTTCTGATGAATTCAAGATAATTGGTTTGTAGGAACACTCTCAGATTAAAAACTTTAAGCAAATTAAATACGTTTTCTATTAAATAGATTAAAAGGTTATTCTTTAATATTCGTCAGATTCTAGTATTCTTCCTACATAGTAGAATAACCGCAAATCTAACAAGCTTAAGATAAATTAATAAAATAAATATTTCCCGTAGACTTGACAAACATAATTCAATAGATCCCTTCTTTTTAAACAATAAGCACATAAGGAGTAAAATCGGAAATGTAAACAAAATATAATAATAAGGAAACCATTGACCAAGAGTTTTCATTAAAAAATAAAAGATAACTTTTATAGCTCTATTCACTACTTATGAACTTATGTATCTTTTCCGCAAACCCTTCTAAAGGGTGATTTTTTAAGAGCTATAGGAAAGTTTTCCAAAAAAAAAAAAAAACACATAAAATTCAGAAAAATGCATGAAATCTTTATTTCAATCGATAGTACGGTTTATATAATTTAATGTTTGAAGATTATTTCATGTAAATGTTGACCGTGACTGCGCCTAAAATGGTCCATCCGCTTAGTCCAATTTTGGCATACTCTTTCCAACATTTCGGCCGGTATCTCACGAATAAATGCTTCAATGTTGTCTTCCAATGCGTCAATTGAAGCGAGATTGTCTGTATAGACATGAGATTTAACTTAGCCGCACAAAAAATAGTCTAAAGGCGTTAAATCGCACGATCTAGGCGGCCAATTGACCGGCCCCGAACGTGAAATAAAATGTTCACCGAACTCGCCTCTCAATAAGTCCATTGTTGCGCATGCTGTGTGGCACGTGGCACCGTCTTGTTGAATCCACATGTCATGCAAGTCAAGCTGTTGCATTTTGGGCAAAATAAGTTGGATATCAGCTCTCGGTAGCGCTCACCATTCACAGTTACGTTACGATTCGCATCATCTTTGAAGAAGTACGGTCCAATGTTGCCACCAGCCCATAAACCGCACCAAACTGTGGCTTTTTCTGGATGCGTTGGTAGCTCTTCCAATGCTTCTGGCTGATATTCACTCCAAAATCGACAATCTGCTTATTTACGTACCCATTGAGCCGAAAATGAGCTTCGTCGCTGAACACAATTTTTCGGTAAAAAAGTGAATCTTCGGCCAACTTTCCAAGAGCCCATTCACCAAAAATTCGACGTTGCGGTAGGTCGTTCGGCTTCAATTTTTGCACCAGCTGTATTTTGAAAGGCTTCACATCTAAATCCTTCCGCAAAATTTTCCAAGTTGTTGAGTAACAGAGGCCCAATTGCTGCGAACGGCGACGAATCGATAATTGAAGGTCATCATTAACACTGGCCGATACAGCTGCGATATTTTCTTCAGTTCGCACTCTACGTAAGCATGTTGGTGGTTTAATGTCCAACAATGTAAATTTAGTGCGAAATTTAGTCACAATAACCCGAATAGCCGCTTCAGTGGGTCGATTAAACTGACCATAAAATTGAAGAAGCGCGCGATGAACTTTATTAACAGAGCACGCATTTTGATAATAAAATTCAATAACTTGCAAGCGTTGTTCGTTTGTAAGACGATTCGTGGTTAAATCATAGACCAAACTGAAGATGTTTGACAATGAAACAAAACACGGAACGTGCGTCAGCTGTTTAAACCAGTGTTGCCAAAAAGATAATGAATAAAAAAACACCCTTTATAAGGGATTTTAAAGTGGTTTCCGTCAATACATTGGAACCTGTAGGTAATCTACGTTTAAAATCTTACACATGTTGGGACACATTTTTTGTGATATTTAACTTCCTTTTGTGAAGACTGTGCTTCGGAAAGTTTATACGGTTTGTCCTCAAGTGACAGAATGCCAAATCGATCCAAAAATATGTTGGCACATTATGTTGGCTTTTAAAAGATTATAGTATTTTTGGTAAACACTCCTTAAATTTCGATATTTATAGAGCCCGTTGTGAGAAATGACTTTCTTCTTTCGCCGCAAATGTATATTGATTGCCATACCAGGAACTTTTTTTTTTTTAATTTTGTCTTCTTTTAGGTCCTAAATTTATAATCGACATTTCATAGCCCGGAAGCTACAAAATATCTTCCAATACATACGTTTCGTCGTTCATTCGGCAGCAGTAATATTTTATTGTATGAAACATGACGTCAATTTCCGTGCGCTTTTTGTAGCCTTAGCATTGTTATTTTTACTTTGCTGGTGTCAAATCACCGCATTCGATATCGAGTAAAATCAATCGAAATTCCATATTTTTATTATTTAAAGAAGACGGACAAATACTCGACCACGATTCTAACCAGAGGTCATAATTCTTCAACTGTGACAAAGAAAAATTATTCTTAGTATTTTATTTTGGAAAATAAAAAAAATGATTTCGATAGAAAAATTTCGATAACGAAAGCGGTGCTTTGGCCCCTGTTTTCAAACCTTTATTGGCTTTAACTTATCGCCTCAAATAGTCCGCATACTAAGCTACAGTTTTCTCTTTGCAATATGCTTCCTTCTTTGCCAATTTTTTATAGGACCAAGTTGAATTTTGTTGAAAATATTTAATCTGAGACACTTACTTTTATTTCCTTGCTCATATTAATCAAACTATTAGCATAATAACTGACATATTTATCAAAGATAACTTGATAAAAAAAAACTTCAAAAGTGCTTGTGAAAAAAATTATGAGGAAAAACGTATTTTTTTCGATTTCACTCCTTATGTTTGGCTTTAAATTTTATTTTTTATTTTTTTTTTTAAGATATAAAAATTTTAAGCGTATAAAGCCTGGACTTGAATATAATATTGATACACAAATTTCATGATATTCGATTTTGAAAATAATACAATACTTGTTTTGTTTCGATGTTCTGGTAATTACTATTTTGCTTTATTTTTTTGATATTTATTTCTATTTCAAATTTGTTTTTTTGTGTGCAAACATTGCAGATTGTGGATCACCTGAGATGCTTAGGAGTCCTAATTCTTGGCGGGGGGCCATATACTTGCATATTATAGTATTAATTTAAACTATATTTACCAATTAAAAATTAAAATCATTGATATCTTGATAATTAGTTATTTATTGAATGTATTTTTAAAAAATATGCTCTGTAATATTTTTCTTGGCCAAATGTGGCATATTATATTACAATAAATGAAATTGAAATTGAAAATGCAAAATAGGATAGCAAAAATTTATAAAATATTAATTTAAATGCTTGAAATTGTTTAGGTGTTCGCAAATACAGTATTCATCGTAGCACGTAAATATGATTTTATTTTTTTTACAAATCTTTTCACATTTCTAATATTTTTGATGTGTAAACATTTATGCACTCAGGGGTGGTAAAAATCTATTTCACAATACAATCACAAAAACAGCGTAAGGGAAAATCGGTGTATGGTATATGTAAGTGTGTTGGTGCAAAGTTTGTGATTTAAATTTATTTAGCTCATCCAACAACCAGCAGAAAGGGCGATGAATGCATAGCAAACAACTGCAACCATCAAGTATAACAACCATAGCAGTTGCTTGCTATATATAGATGACGCTTACTGTTGGATTTTAATTGATGTGTAAATAGATGTTTACACATCTCCCCAGTGATCGGACTCATATAGCTTTTTTGTATTGTATTTTCGTATTCAATCTATCTTTGTGTCATTGAATTAACATATTACAAACTAAATCAAATAGAAATATTTAGTAAAATGGTACATGACAAAACTAAATTTGCCAGGATTTTTAGTAAAGATTAACTTAAAATTTGTTTCTAAATATCGCATAATTTTTAAACTCTCAAAGCATTGCAAAGTGTTTCTCCTTGACGTCTAATGATGGGATCTCAGTAGTTTTACTACTCTAATAATAGAAAACAAGTACGAGAATTATAGTTGGTCTACGCCGACGATACCATGTACCATGCGTTTAAAGACCCTATCTCTTAGGTCCAACTATTTGGATATATACATTTTTATTAATTTTTTGACTGTAGATATGAAAAAGTTCATATCGGATGCTATATTTGTGTGGGGACAAGTTTGAAAAATGGACCGGTCCTGACCATATTTGGTAAAGTCACTTATATTTTGCAAAAACATATACAAACCAAATTTGAGAAAAATCTGAGCAGTATTTTTGTTTTTTGATAGACTTAAGTGAAGATCGGGAAGCATTTTTATATGGGGCTATGACTAAGAACTGTCCTATATGGTTTATTTTTGGACTCCTATATTCCTACTTAGCTGGCTAAGATGATATTGTGTAAACCGTGTGCGGCCTCTATATGGGAATAACTGCGCGTCCATGGTCAGTGCATTGTGGGATGGAAGCTGACACCAAAAATCGTCAATGGCAGCAGTTTTACTGTTGATTATCGCTCCCGTCGCGACGTATGATAATGAGGCTTTGTACGTTGGAGTATGAGTTGGGTTGTACGGTTCGGTGGAGTAGCTTTGCTTCTGTTCGTGCTATTTTTTATGTAAAATAGCTGCCAGAAGTTTCGGTAGTGGCACGAACAGTTTTTAATTCATCTTACTCGTCTTCATCTAGCTCATCATTAATTTGCACATGCGGTTCAGTTTCGGTATCCGACTTATCAACGTCAAGGTTTGGTGGATATGTTATGTTGTCATTATTTTCAACCTCAACGTCAAATGCAACATCATCGTCGTCATTGTCACCCTCCTCGTCATTCATAAAACCTGCAAGTCTATCATCGATAACTCGTCTCTCCTCCTCAATCATTTGCTGGTAGCGTGTACTGTTACGTATCGCCATTTCTGCAACACCAAAATTTGAATCTGTCATTTTTCTTTATACATACATACATACATATATACACAAATTTAAAAATTCCAAACTCGATGTTAACTGTTCAATATACATATAAACGTTGTATGGTTTGGTTTATGAACCCTTTGTACTGTTTTTTTTTTACTGTTTTTTGTATAATTTGTTGTTGGTTTTCTTGTTCGTATACACCAGTTCTTGTTTTGGCATGCAAATCGCTGGTGTAAGCATTGAATTGAAAAAAGGAATACGGGTAACAAAAAAAAAAAAAAAAAAAAAACGCAATTCAAAACAACTCATTAGCTATATCTTCTAATAAAAGTACAAGGTATGTAGGGGACTTTTCAATAATCCACGTACTAAACGTCATTGAATCTCAATAAAATATAAACTGTTGCTCGTATCAAAATCAACTTTACTCGATTCATTTTTTTCTTGGAATACATGTATGGTTCGGGTATTCAACCCATACAACATTAAGGAGTTGTGAGAGTTTGAAAATCAGAAAGGTCCCCATGGACATTCTTACAAACAGAAGAGTTAAAACAAAAAACAATAAGTTAAAAATTGTAATAAAGGGTCCGCCATCTAACGTTTTTTTTTCAACTAGTGCTTATTTCGTGAATGGTAGCACTTAGCTCATGTCCAATTTGACAGGTAAGTAGTTTTATCCTTCCGCTGAACGAATGTGGTTCTGTATACGCTTGAACAACGCTGGGAAATACTGCGACATTACTTTGAAAATCATGGTAATGTTGCAGAATGTGTGCGAAAATTGCGTACGTATTTTGGAAGAAGAGAAGCACCGTCAGCTCCGTATGTTCGTTATCTTGTGAAAAAAAGTGAAAGAAACTGGCATCCTCATAGATAAACCAAAGCGTGAAAAGCCAAAAATAGTGCGTACACCCGAGAATATTGCTGCTGTGGCAGAAAGTGTTCGTGAAGCGCCATCAACATCAATTCACCGTCGTTCTCAAGAATTGAACATTTCGGAGGCATCATTGGTATGACGCCATACAAAGTCCAATTGGTTCAGGAGTTGAAGCCAACTGACCATCCAATGCGTTTTCGCTTCGCTAAGTGGGCCTGCGATCGACTTACAGAAGATTCCGATTTTGCCAAAAAAAATCATCTTTTCAGATGAAGCTCATTTTGATCTTGGCGGATATGTAAACAAGCAAAATTGTCGCATTTGGGGCACAGAAAACCCGCACGCATACATGGAAAAGCCGATACACCCAAAACGAGTCACTGTTTGGTGCGGATTTTGGTCCAGAGGCATAATGGGGTCATTTTTCTTCGAAAATGAGCAAGGAGTGGCCGTTACAGTCAATGGCAATCGGGCCATGTTGAACAAATTTTTGTTCACAAAAGTTGAAGAGGAGGATATTGGCAACATTTGGTTTCAACAGGACGGCGCTACGTGCCACACAGCCGAAGCTACACAAGATGTTTTGCGCCCTGTTTTTGAAGATCGCATTATCAGCCGCAGAGCTGATGTCGTTTGGCCACCTCGGAGCTGCCTTTTGACACCGTTGGACTATTATTTGTGGGGTGCCCTCAAAGACGAGTGTTACGCCAGAGAAAATTGACGCTTTAAAGGACAATATTCGTGAAGCCATTGGTGAAATACAGCTGCACACAATCGATAATGTGCTTAAAAATTGGACCGATCGTGTAGGCTACTGCATGGCCAGCCGAGGCAGCCATTTGAATGAAATTATTTTCTATTATTAACCGGAACGATTGTACTTTCAAATAAAAAAAGAAATTTGAGATAATGTTCAGCAGTTTTTTTTTTTTAGCATTTTCAAAAAAAAAAAGTTATTTGGCGGACCCTTTATATTATGGTCAAAAAAGAAAAGCAATAAATATAATTTTAAGTGATATCTATAATATTAATAGGCTAGGCGGTGTTTATTACCGAAGGTTTATTCTACGGTTTTATCCCGATTTTGACCTAGTGTATATTATTTGAAAGGTATTTCTTTTAAGCTGTTCACCAGATTTACAGATTCGTAAATTTGTTCCTGCATTTTGAGTAAATTGCAATTAAAGTAGCTAAAAACACATACATAAAATTATACATATGCTATGTGAGTGTTTATTAAATTTGTTAATGTTTGTTATTGAGTTTGTTATCTCCATTCACAATAATAATAAACCAAAAAATATTGGTTTGTGAATTGGCTAAGTTGAAAAATAAAACTGCCTGGAAATTGCACTCGAATTTCGAGCGCTGGAATCTGCTAGTTAGAATTAAAAGTTTAAACATTGACAACTGTATTGAAATTGTAACGGTGGAGGGTATTAAAGATTCAGCACCGTCGTATTAAATACTCTTAACTTTTTTGTTTTATGTTAACACACAGATTAATTTGTGGTTAGAAAATCTTTTTAATAATAAAAATGTTAAGCTTCGAAAATTGTATGACTAAATGACAATAATATTTTACAAAATATGCGAATATGGGAAATTTATTTTTACAGCTTAAAAGCTAACTGTAAGGCTTTCGAGCGATTTGTGATTCCAGGAATTCTATGATATTTACAAATTAACAAACTTGAAAAAAAAAATTTACTAAACAACGTTTAATTTCTCAGGAAATTTAAAGTTTGGCTGGGTTAAATTCCTTAAAGCTATATAATCCCATTTAATACCTTGTACATGCACCTAAATAAGAGGAAATGTTATAAAGGCTAAACAGAAAAATGATATTGTTTTCCTTTTGAAAATCTTTTTTGTCTAAAGGAATTTGAAGAAAACAATTTTATAAAAAAATAACGAAATGAAAAGATAATCCCTAACCATTTAAATACAAAAGAGTTCTCTGAAACAACGTGACAAGAACAACAAAAAAAAAAAAAATATTGTTCGCACAGGTGTGGGCATGGTGAAGAAACAAGGATTTGCGTAAGATGTTTGCAAATTCTTGATGACATTTATAGCGTTAACAATATTGTTTTGTGAGCTTTGGCATTGCCTAAGTCAGCTTAGTAAGTAAGGTTTTATGAAGAGGTAGAGAAAATTGGCGGAAAGTGAGGCCTCCACGCGCAAAATTTAAAAAAAATATTCTTTGCTGTAAATTGATGAAATTAAAGCAAAGTAGTTTTTTGCTATAACAGGTAATCTTCGATCGAGACTACAGAATGACTAGAAAACTGCATTATACAAATGATATTTTTTGTGTGCATTTAGATTTAAACGCATGGAAGATCATTTAATTATTTATTAAATAATCCTCGCACACTCAGATATTTACATACATCCAAGCACTGACAGGATTTTTTTTTAGTATTGAAACACCCAATCAAATAAACAGGTACGGCATTTAACATTATGAAGGATGAAAAATATGTGTATAATACAAGACTTCTGCAAAACAAAAAAAACAAAAAATGACAATAGCAAATATTTGAATACCTTGAGAATTTAAAACATGAACACTTAAAAGAAACACTGAATCTTAAAGTGCAAAATCTTTTAGCTTAAGTTATTTTGTTAAAAAAAAAATAATTAAAAATAGATCAAAGTAAATTTTTGATAATATTGCACACAGTTACAACCGTATTCATAAAAATATTAAATAGCATTTAAAATCAATTTTAAACAAAAAATCGATAAAATTGTATTCGTAAACGAATTTTATCTTAAAATCAGAGTTAAGAAAACAACACACACTGAATAAAAAAATTGGACATATGTATACGTAAACAAACATAGCTCAGACCAACAAACACACATTTTTATTTTCATATCAATTATGGAAAAATCTGAAACACCCCTTTAATCACGACAAAAATTGTTTCAACCAAATTTATTTAAAAAATCTAAAATAATTCATTAGCAGTTATAAAAATATAAAAATAAAAAGATAATTATTAAAATAAAAAATAATCTAACCAATAAAAACAAAGTTTTTATTAAAACTTTTTCTTTCCTTATGAATATGAGTTTTAAATATCTCCGTGACTGTGCGTGACTGTGTGTGACTATCTTAAAATCAATCTTTGGCTACAACAAGTCTGTGGATAAAGTTTCAGATCCATCAGATGCGGGGAAGTGGGGTTTTAATCTCTCCGTGACTGTGCATGACTATGTTAAAGTTAATCTTTTTTCACAGCAAGTCAATGGACAAAGTTTCAGATCGATCGGATAAGGCAAAATGGGTTTTAAATCACTCCGTGACTGTGCGTGACTGCGCGTGACTATGTCGAAGTTGATCTTTCTTTACAGCATATCGACCAAGTTTCAGATAGGTCTGATGAGGGTAAATGTCATTTAGATCACTCCGTGACCATGCGTGACTGTGCGTGACTAAGTCAAAGTTAATATTTCTTACACAGCAAGTGTATGGTCTAAGATTCAGACCGATCGGATGAGGGGAAATGACATTTAGATCACTCCGTGACTGTGTGTGACCATCCGTGACTGCGCGTGACTAAGTCAAAGTTAATCTTATTTTCACAGCAAGTGTATGGACCAAGTTTGAGATTGATCGGCTGAGGGGAAATGACACTTAGGTCACTCCGTGACTATGCGTGACCACGCGTGACTGTGCGTGACTACCCCAAAATTAATCCGTAGTCATGACAAGACTATGGCCCAAGTTTCAGATCAATTGGATAAGGGGGAATGGGGTCCACCCATGGCAGACAGACAGACAGACAGAGAGTATGAGTTTCAAGAAAGAGTTTAAAAATAAAAAAGAGAAATAAAAATATAGTAATAAAATAGAAAACACAGAAATTTTATATGTTGTTTATGACTAAGTTTCGTTTTTTTTCGATCTCGAGTGGGTAATATTTTAGTTTTTAGCTGTACGCGTTGATAAACATGTTATGTTTTTTAACAGTACACATGTAAGAAAACTAACTTAAAATAAAGCTACACTCGAATCTGTGTGGTTTATGTGTGTTCGAATCAAAAAATACGTGATAGAAAAAGGTTCGTGTATATAACGAAATATTAAAACGAAACAAGTCATAATTGCGTTGGTCACCGTAGAAAATTTAGAAACACACAAAACTGATATGAAAATAAAAATATGTGTTGGCTGCTTTAGAATAAAACATTGTATGTTTCATGTGTGTATTTTTTGATCCTTACTTAAAATACCTATTTTAACTATGTAAATAAGAGAATTTCAAAATTGGTTCGAACCTTGTTTAAACCTATTCTGACATGACATTTTGTCTTTTGTTGTTTGTTTGTATTTGGAACATTATGGGGAAAAGTTGTCATTAATTAATAAAAGATATAATACATTTGGGCAGAAGAATTATTATGAACTATTTTTGTTTACAAAATTTTATACTGATAAATTTAACACAAAAATATTTTTAATCGTATTTCATACATCATTTCGTATCTATAATATTAATAGGCTAAGCGATTTCTTGTTAACGATGTTTTGTTCTACCGTTTTATCCCGAGTTTGACCAAATGTATATTATTTGAAAGGTATTTCTTTTTAGCTGTTCACCAGATTTACAGATTTTTAAATATTTTCCATAATTCTGAGTAAATTGCATTTAAAATTGCTACTAACACATACATAAAATTAATCATATGCTATGTGTGTATTTATCAAATTTATTAATGGGTTTGTTAATGAGTTTGTTATCTTCAGTCACAATAATAACAATAAACCAAAAAGTGTTGGTTTGTGAATTGGCTAAGTTTAAAAATAAAGTTGCGTAGAAATTGCACTCGAATTTCGAGCGCTGGAATCTGCTAGTTAATAATTATTACATGCAAAAATGAATTGAATTGAATTAATTTATTTAATTTTATAATTATATAATTATAGTTATTTAATTCCTAAATTAAATTTAAAACAATGTTTATTGTACAAAATGAACTTGTGATGTGTAAACAGTCAAAACAAATTAAATAAAATTGTTTATTTGAATACCTTCTTATCTGCAATAAAATCACCATATAAATTGCATTTCTACCTAACATTTTATTTTGACTATTTTTCTTAATTTAGTCATTAGACAAGTTTATCATTAAATTTTTTCTATGAGAACCATATTTTTTCAAACATGGCAAAATAAATTGTAGATACGAATATCGTATGAATTAATAGTCATGGTTTTGCATCATTACGACTCAAGTGACATATAAAAATATAATGTTGACATCCTAGAGTATGATATACTTATTCATCATTACTTTGTAAAAATCCATTACTTTAATTATAAGATTGTAAATCTTGTTGTAATGGAAAAATAATGAAATAAATTAAAATTAATAAATCGTTAAATCGTATACTACTTAAAATACTGATTATAAATACGAATTTTTAACAAACCTTTTTTAGGCTTAAAATGTTTTTTGACTAATTTGTATACCAAACCTGATTTGTTTTTTTATGAATACGGCTGTTAGTATTTAGGGCATTTATTTTGACGTGGTCTTCTATATGTCACACACGGACCTATGGTTCAGAAGATGATGTTTCTTTATCTATTCTATCTTTAAAAGATAATCCCTCATGTACATTTGATTCAGTTCCACCTTTATATTTTAAAAATGTATAAGAATTTTAGTTCACCCTATAACATTGCATTTTAATACATGTTTATGAAATGGCAAATTTCCAGATCCGTTGAAAAAGTATTTTATAAGATTCTGTGTAATAAACCTTTCATCATGTTTCATCAAAAATTTCAGTTTTTCAACATGGGTTTTTACCCGGTCGATCTACATATACAAATTTAGTAGTATTCACTAATCAGATTATAGTTTCTATCGAAAATAGAAAACAAGTTGATGTGGTATATATTGACTTTTCAAAGGCTTTTGATTCAGTTAATCATGATATTTTATTAAGAAAACTTCACCAATTTGGTATTAATGGAAATTTGTTGCAGTTTTTTAAAAGGTTTCTTACGAATAGGAAATTAATAGTTGAAATTAATTTCTGCATTTCTTAGAATGTAATTAATGTATATTCTGGTATTCCCCAAGGAACACATATAAGTCCATTATTATTTTTAATTTTTATACACCAGTCAGGTAGACTGTTTGCAATTTTGTAAATCATTACTATTTGGCGATGATTTGAAATTATTTGCTGATATTACACGTATATCACATCCAGTTATGCATCAAAAAAATTTGATATCACTATAAGAGTGGTGTGATTTAAACAGGCCTATTAAATATTGATAAATATTGCGTTATGTCATATATTCATTGTCATAATCCAGTTTTTTATAACTAAACTACTGTAAGTGATGTCACTCTTGAGGGGTTGGTGAATTAAAAAAATTTAGGAGTTATTTTTTATTCCGAGTTGAAATTTCATAATCGTATAAATTACATAACATCTAAAGCGTATGCAATATTTGGATTCATTAAACGAAATACTGCGGACTTTAGTGAGCCAGCAACATTACATGTTTCTTTTGTTAGAAGAAATGTGAAATATTGTTCTATAATCTGGAGTGCTTATTATGAAAGCCATTCTACCAGAATTGAAAAAATTCAGAAATTATTTACAAAATTTTCATTTAAGAAAATAAATTGGCCGGCCGATGTTCTTTCTTATGAAAGCCGGCGTAAATTTCTAGGATTACAATGTATAAGAGATCGTAGATTATATTGTACAACAATTTCAAACTTTTTCCAAAATTACGGAGTTCCGACGATTGATTCTGGTGGAGGAGACCGAAAAAAAATACACATGTGTCGGCGTTTTGAAAGAGCACATCGGAATTTTATTTTAGAAGCGGTTAAAGTTTCCCAGCTCTGGCCTGTTCTTGCAGCATATCGGTATATAAAACTATGTTTTCTTTATATCTGAGGTATAGGGTATGTTCTGCAACTTTGTAGAAAATATTATGGCAAATATTTTTTTAGAACATATTAACCCTCTAACTCCCCCTCATAACGGCATTTTTTTGGCTTTATTCTAACAAATCGAGATTTTTATCGTACGAATTATGGGGTTAATGAGACAATTACAAGATGTTTAATGCTTTATAATAGTTTTTTAAACCTTTTAAATTTCAATTTAGATAAAAATAATTTTATGTTGAAATTATTTAAGGTCTTCAATTATTCATATTCTAAGTTGTTAAACAAAAATATTAATTATTGCACAAATAATATTATTATACTCTATTAGTCTGTTAGATGTAAATCAGTAGTCTAAATAAATAAATAAGTAAATAAATATATAAATAAATAAATAGATAAATTAATAAATTAATAAATTAATAAATAAATAAATAAAAAAAAATAAAAAAAAACAAGTAAGAAAGTTATGGTCTGTCTGGACCGACTATACGATGCCCTATACCATCCGTTTAGAGACCCTATCTCTTAGGCCCAACCAACTGGATATAGAAAATAAGCATAAACCAAATTTGAGTGGGATTTTTATTAATTTTTTTGGCTGGAGATATGAAGTTCATATCGGATGCTATATCTATATGGGGACTCGGTCCAAAAATGGACCGATCCTGATCACGTTTGATAAAATCTCTTGTATTTTGCAAAAATATATACCAACAAAATTTGAGAAGAATCAGTGCAATACTTTTGTTTTTTGATACATTTAAGTGATGATCGGGAAGCAGCTCTATATGGGGCCTATGACATAGAGTTGTCCCATAGGGATCATTTTTGGACTACTCATTAATGGATGTAATAAACGCATACAAACCCAATTTCAGTAAGATCTATATGACAATTTGGATCTTATGGCAATTTATGTCGATTTCATAGGAGTCATTTGTATGGGGGCTAGGTCTGAACATGTTGCGATTCTCACTAAATTCAATGGCGGTCATCCTATGGCCGATAAATACCAAATTTCATCAAAATATATTTATATTTGCGACCTGCAGTTTGATTACAAGGTTTACATGGACACCCAGACACACAATTTAATAAATAAAAAAATAAATAAATAAATAACTTAATAAATTAATAAATTAACAAATTAACTAATAACTAAATAAATAAATGAATAAATAAATAAACGAATAAATGAATAAATAAATAAATATACAAGTAAATTAATAAATATATAAATAAATAAATATATAAATAAAATAAAAAAATAAATATATAAATAAATAAATAATTAAATTAATAAATAAATAAATTAATAATTAAATAAATAAATATATAAATAAATAAATAAATAGATGAATAAATAAAGAAATATACAAATAAATTAATAAATAAATAAATATATAAATAAAAAATAAATAAATACATAAATAAATAAAATTATAAATTAATAAATAAAGAAATAAATAAACAAATAAATAAATATATAAGTAAGTAAATAAATAATCTAATTAATTAGTAAATTAATAAATTAATGAATAAATAAAATAAATAAATAAATACATAATTAAATAAATAAAAAAAAAATAAATAAATAAATTAATAAAGTAATAAATTAAAAATTAATAAATAAATAAATTAATAAATAAACATATAAAAATAAATAAATAAATAAACAAATAAATAAATATATATATAAATTAATAAATAAGTAAATAAATAAATAAATAAATAAATAAATAAATAAATAAATAAATAAATAAATAAATAAATAAATAAATAAATAAATAAATAAATAAATAAATAAATAAATAAATAAATAAATAAATAAATATATATATAAATTAATAAATTAATAAATTAATAAATTAGTAATTTAATAAGTTAATAAATAAATAAAAAAAAATTAATAAATAAATAAATAGATAGATAAATAATTAAATAACTGAAAATGCATACCATGGCTTTAAAAGAGTTGTCACGAAATATTAATTATTGCACAAACAATATTAGTATATTCTTTTAGCCTGTTTGATGTAAATCAGTATACTAAATAAATAAATAAGTAAATATATAAATAAATAAATAAGTTGGTAAATTATTAAATTAATAAATTAATAAATAAATAAATATACAAATGAGTTAATAATAAATAAATAAATAAATTAATAAATAAATAAATAAATAAATAAATAAATAAATAAATAAATAAATAAATAAATAAATAAATAAATAAATAAATAAATAAATAAATAAATAAATAAATTAATAAATAAATAAATAAATAAATAAATAAATAAATAAATAAATAAATAAATAAATAAATAAATAAATAAATAGATAAACTAATAAATTACTAAGTTAATAAATAAATAAATAAATAGGTAGATAAGTAATTAAATAACTGAAAATGGATACCATGGCTATAAAAGAGTTGTCACGAACGCGCAAATAATGGCAAGGTGAATGGATAAGTTTGATCATATTATTGAAAAGATGGGCCAACGCGGCCGCTGAGGGCAAGTTTGAAGGTAAAACTGAAAATGGATGCACAAATTGACGCGCAAACTTACATCTAAAAGATTGTTTTACTCAGTTTCATGGAATTGATATAACAAATCTCTCATAAAACATTTTATTCTTAATATAAATAAAATAAAATTATTTTTTTTTATGATATTTAACAAACATTACAAACAACACATTTTTACTTGAAATTCATCTAAAAAGTAATTAAAACAAAAAATTATTTTAGGACCGTTTAATAACCATACAATATTCAACCCATAGCACAGAGGAGTTAACCTATCCGAATGGTTCTAATTTTTTATATAGACGGCATGCTAAGCTATAAGGCACCAAGAGAGTTTTCGGGAAGTACACTCCAAAATTTCCGGACCCATTTATGTAAAAAGTTGTTTACTTTGTTAAATTCTGACTTTTTACTAGTTAATTTTTTCCCAAGTAAATTTTTCCCCAAATTATGTGACTCTTATTATTTTTGTTACTAGTCTTATATTTCATCTAGAAATTAGTGAAAAAGTATTTGCAATACCTTTCGCCTGGCTTTAGCTAGAATTTTTCTTACACATCTCTATTATTTTTTTTTGGCTATTTTCCTACCCTTTCAGCATTAATGGGTTAAATCAAAAACATTTCTTGTCTTTTTCATCATATGATATTTGTTAGCTGTTGTAATTTGACTTTCAATGTTATACCATTTTATGTATAGAAAGACTTTATTTAATCAAAAACTACAAAAACATTGAATTTCATTAAAATATGTTTTCTTAATATTACAAAAAAAAAAAAAAAAGTTGAAAAAACATAATTTTGGATATTTTGTTTCTTATTAAACTAGAAGAGTTTTACATTTTACTTTGTGCTCAAAATTATTTTATATGAAAGAAGAAAGAAAACGAATGGTTAAGCAAACAAAAAAATATGCATTAAATTAAATCGTTGCATATAAAAGTAACAAAAAAAATTTTTTTTTGAAGGAAAACTTTATCCATTTTACAATTCACTTCTTTTAAACGATTGTTGTTAGAAAAAAAAAATAAAATAAAAATAAAACTTAAATACAACAATAAGAAGAAAACTCTTCAGGAAAATACTCGTAGAATGCTAACTTTGTATTTTTCCCTTGTTGGTGCAACTTCAGCGGCAATTGCAGCGCTATTAAGAATTATTGTTGTTGTTCTTTTTATTATTGATATACCAACAATGGCAGCATAGCCCAGCAAAAAAAAATATTTTTAAACAGAAATTCTGTACAATGAACTGATCTTCATCAATTTCAAAAGCGTTGGGCATGTGGCTAATAAAAGATTCTGTAACATATTTTACCTTTAGTTTCCTTGCAAGGTTTGTATAGACATACAGAGGGATGGATGTCTCAGATAGTGTATTTGCGTCTATATGTATACGAATATGTGAGTGAAGTTTTTTTTGTTAGTTACAAACATCAATACAATCTCAAATAGTGGTCGGGGTATAAAAATATGCAAAGCAGATTTAGAATAAAGTATATTTTTAAAAAAATTTTGTAAAATTACCATGGAATTTATAGTCTTCTTAATTCGAAAAAATTGTTATCTGACATACCATAATAAATAACAAGTAAGAAAATTATGGTCGGTCTACCCTATACCATGGGTTTAGAGAAGTAGTTAGGAATATACAATATAACCATAAACCAAATTTGGGTGGTATTATTATTTTTTTTGCCTGCAAATATGAAAACGTGCATATCGGATGCATATTTATTTGCGCAAACACATACAAAACCCCCATGCAATATTTTTTGTTTTTTTATAGTTTCAAGTGAAGAATTGTCATACAGGGTTTTTTCGTTTAAACTACTGATTAATAGTGTAATAAACACACACAGACCGAATTTGACTGAGATCTGTATGATAATTTAGATCTCATGGCAGTATATGTCGATCTCATAGGGGTTATTTGTATGGGGACTAGTTCTGAACAATTTCAGTAGCGACCTCTAGTTTGATAACAAGGTTTATATGGAAAACACAGACGGACGGATGGACAGACATCGCTAAATAGACTCAAAAGGTGATTCTGATCGGTGGTTCAGATATTTTTGGTAGTGACAAACATCATCACAAACTCATTATTATCTACGACTATTTATATATTGTATAATTTTTTGCTGGGTAAATAAACGAGTTGAAAAATACACGCAGCTTTTCAGAGTGCCGTAACAGAATCAAAAGTATACTTGACTACTTTTTAAGAGCAACAAGAGGCAAGCTACACTACACAGCTAAACACAAACAACATGGAAAACAAATCTGTATACAATCGTTGTAAAGCAAAAATGATACAACTTTGCAAAGTAGTGTGGTTTATATAAGTTTTAGGATATTTAATATTAAAGGCCCCCCCAAAATTAGCTCAACTACAAGTTAAGCTCAACTAAAAATCGGTTTGCTTTTAGAAAGTTTTTTAAGAAAATATTAATATTAATAATACGTATCGTGAACAAAAATGTTCGTATATACATAAGTACAACGAAAGGATCGATTGCAACCTTCAGAATTCATAAAAAATTGGGACAAATGTTTTACATTATTGAAATAAAAATTTTTCAAAAAATTTTACACCTGTCTTTATTGTTACCCAAATATTGCGGCATCAAAAGTGAAAAAATTATTAAAATCTTGTCAAGGGGTTCAACATTCTAACGTTTATCTTTAAAAGTAGTACAGTGTACTCTCTCCTTACGGACACCTCTCTTAAACGGACACCTCCCATAAACGGACACTTTTTTCAGTACCCAAAAAATACTTAGGATTTTTTTAAATTTTTCCCTCTTGAGCGGACAACCCTTCCATAAGAGGACGCGGACACTTTTTGCCCACACCGAAGGGCGTTTTAGTTCCCCATAACCGGACAGCTTATAATACTGCAAAAAGATAGGTTCACGATATTGCACTGCGTCAATATGGCTGGAGAAAAGGAACGTCTTTTTGTTATTGGGAAAGCTGCAAAGCCTCGGGCGTTTTGCAACATTAATTTTAACAATTTATCAGCTACGTGGCGATCAAACAAAAAGGCTTGGATGACACCTGATTTGATGACTGATTTTCTAGTGCAGTTCACCAGAAAAATGCAACGTCAGGAACTGAACGTTCTCATGCTCACGATCTCAAATCGAAAAAGTTATTTTTCTTCCATCAGCCCTTGGATTAAGGCGTTAACAAATTATTATTTTTAAAAAATGGTTGATTCAAAATCGGTTTCGGATTTATCAAAATCAATAAATTTGTTATGTGTTGTCTATTTCATACATAAATCGTGGGAGTAGGTGAGTCAACAGACATTAAAAATTGTTTCAGGAAAGCTGTATTTCAGACAAAATATATCCCCGATGACGATAGCGATTAGACCGCAGAAGATGAGCTTCCACTATCAGCAATTACTCAGTTCACCAATGTTGTTAATCGAGTTCGGAGCCAAATCCAAGTTGACAACGATGACTATACCAATTTAGATAATGAAGTCTTCATTAATGATGAAGATGTGGAAAAAATTAGTACTGAAATGTTAATTGCTTCCTAAGAAACGCTGACCAACTCGTCTGAAGATGAACTAGAAAGTGAAATTGACGACAAGTTAACTTCTTATAGACTTTTTTTTAGCTATAAGAAAGCCAAAAGCTTTATCTATACATCACACCGACCTTAAATATGTTAAATATCTTACTGACCAAATAGACCTTCAATAGATTGAAGTTAAAGGAAGAACTCGCCAAGCTAAAATTTCTGACATTTTTAAATCCATTTGATTACCTTGCATAACTATTTTGTTTTTACTCGAAAAAATGTTAATGGAAATTCTGTTTGCTAATATTTATATGTTCCTTTGTCTGTTTTGGCAATAAAACTAATTAGAGATAAATATTTTACAAATTATTATTTGCCCTTTTTGCACTTCTCTCATAAGCGGACACCTCTCATAAGCGGACAAATTTGTCAGTCCCTTAGGAATCCGCTTAAGAGAGAGTACACTGTACTTACAAGCTCAGTTGAAGTGTCGGTCCAAAGATTTAAAATTGTCTTTGATATGTCAAATGGATTTATTTATTTTTTTTTTTTGCCAAATATCAAAGTTGATAATCAAATAATCTTTAGGTTTGTATAAGTTTATCTCAAAATCTAATATTTTCAAAAAGGAATAAGTTATGTGCTGGTAACACAGTGCAACAGCCATTCTGTAGGGTGAGAAGTCAGCATGAAAGTGCTAGGTCAGTATAGTAAAACCTCTAAAGGGCATGGCATTATCAGGCTAAACTTGTGACCTTTTATATAATTTTCCTAATCTATTAGCTATAACTCAAGCACCATTGATGATTTGTAATTTTTTTCAGAAAACGTTTAGCTTATGCTTAAATAAATAATTTCCATTAATATCCATGTAAAAAATCAAGTTGGACTAATTTTATCGAATGAAATCTTCAAAAAGTTGTCATTATCCCCTTTTTTTTAATAACTTTTCGCCAAAAACTCGTAAATTACTTCAAATTGTTGGCCATAAAATAGAACAAGATGTTGCTGATAATCATTTCTTCACTTATGCTAAATTTATGTGCTGAGCTTTTATTGGTTTCTGGAATATATATATATTAATACGTGAAGTTAAATTTTTAGTTCCCTTTCTAAGCAATATACGGGCACGGATGAGTGTGAAAATTGGCATAGTTATAGCTCATATGAAGGAGAAGCTGCGAATGATAAAATTTAAGTTTAATCTGTCTCAAAAATATATTAAATTAAATAAATTAAAATAAAATATTTTAAATAATTTGTTACACCCTATAAATTTAAAATACTTAAATAATATATCAGACGCTCTGTGTTGAATTGTGAATTGCTAAAATTGACTAACATACCTTTAGGCTTATTTAAATATTCATAAATTTTATATTTATATAGATTAAAAAAACATTGGAAGACAAAAATTGAATGAAAAAATATTTCCTAGAATTTGCACTCGAATTTTGAGTGCTGGGCTATACTAGGGCGCTGCGATCTTAGGCCCCGAGGAACAAATGCCTCAATTTTTATGAGTTCCGCGAGCGCGTCACACTCGCGTCTGCGCGCCGCTTCCGCACGGGTTTGGCAGCCACGCCCGCATTTTAGTGGATAAGGGAAGACGCAAAAATGCTATGAAACTTTTGCAAACATTGCACGATATGCTATGGGGTTGCGAGCTAAATGATGCTGTCGCAAAAGAATACAGAATTTAAATGCGTTTATTGCAGGAGAAATATTGAGAGCAGTATGAAAATTTTCATTTGAATAGATATCTGGCGAAAAAGAAACCATTAACCAAAAATGTGTGAAAAATTTTGCGCAAAATGTTTTTTGGGGGCGTAAGATTATTTTTTATTTCGTTGAAAAATTGATATTTTGAAAAAAAATTTTTGGGGCTTTTTTAAAGGTTTTGGGGCTTTTATCCATCGCAAGCTTACACCAAACTTAAACTTACACAATTTTTTAAGGCACTTGTTAATTTTTTTTGGGAAATTTGTTCCTTGGGGCCTAAGCTCGCAGCACCCTATACTAGTATAAATAAATATTTAAAGACAATTTATTACAACAAAGAAAATTCTAAAATTTTATATTACATACAACTGCAGGAAGAAGTTTCGTGCGCTCACCTAAAACTAAATACAACTGTCGCTAAAAAAATAAGAAAAATTAACTGAGATATTAAAAAAAATTTTTTTGAGTTACTTATTAGTTTTGTAAAATTTATTGAAGGTTTATTGCCCTGAACAAATTTTATGCGGGTAAAATGCATAAAAAAAAAGAAAAAAAAATTTTTTCATTAAATTATGTTTAAGTAAGTCGTGGGATATCCTTTCCAATTTAGGACTCCCATGAGCCGACTTAACATCATCTTAACCGACTTTGGAAAATCCTCCTTTTTTATTACCCCATACATCTAAAATTACGTTTATATGTTGAGGTTATTTTGTGCTGACGGACTTTGCACTCCACTAACTGTCACAAATAGTCAATAGGATCAGGATATTGAGGTGCTGATTTCAATTGATTTTCTGTATTGTAGAGCCACCACAACTTGCCATTGAGTACCGTATGCTTTGTATCATTATCCTGTTAGAATAAAAACATTTCTCCAAGGCCCAATTATTATGAGCTTTTTTTGAATTTTTGTTTTAAAATGTTTATGTATCCACTTTGATCCATTATAGACTCAAGAAATACAAGTTTACGTGCCACATTGCCTGCCATAGATTTCAAACTATAATTGTACATCCACCGTGTTGAACCGTTGACAAAAGACCTTCTTCATTTAATGAAGGTCTACTTTTTCGCCGAACTACCTTTTTTGTTTTAATGCCAAAAATACAAAATTGCTTTCATCAAAAAAAAAAAAGCGTTTCAAAATTTCTGGAGCTTTGTTTGCTTATTAATAATTAATAGAAAATTCTCTATAAGAGAGAAAAACTTTGTGAGCCCTCCAGCGATAATTCATGCTGGTGTACCACAAGGTGGTATCTTGGGCCCGCTTCTGTACATCCTATACACATCAGACATGCCAACAAATGAAAACACACCTACGTTGACTTTTGAGGATGATACTACAATTTTAAGCGTACACGAAAACCAATTCACATGGTTAATTGGCAGGAACTCGAAATTAAGTCTGGATTGTAAGCTTTTGATTTATAATTCGATTTTCAGATCCATTTGATGCTATGGTATTCAGTTATGGGGAACAGCATCAGTTTTAAACACAGAAAGAATACAAGATTTTAAGAATGATTACAGGCGCAACATGGTACGTGAGAAAATCACATTTGCAGAGAGACTTAAATGTTTCTCTAGTAAAAACCGAAATCAGTAGATATAGCGCCATCTATCTGGAAAAGCTAGAGGCTCACCCGCATCCTCTTAATCAACAATCGTATCCTCCACGCTTAAGAAGGAGCTCATGGGATGAAAAATAGATTGATATGCAAACAATTTTTGAGGTGTAAACATCTACACGCACAGGGGGGTAAATTTCTATTTCACAATACAACCACAAAAACAGCGAAATATATGAGCTCACATGTTACGCTGTGAGCTCACATGTTACGCTGTGAGCCGTAAGACAAATCGGTTTGAATTATGATTGTATTGATGAAAAAATTATGATATAAAATTGTTTCAGTTAATTCAACAACCCTTTGCTGAAAAACGACAAAAATTTCACAATATAAACGTATAACATATACACAGTTCAACAACCCCACAAGTATAACCAGAGCCTCTGCAGTTGTTTGCTATAAGTGATACGTATATGACGCTTTCTCTTTGAGTTTAAAAAAGTGACATACAAAAATCTTTAATTACTAAATGTTTACACATCTCCCCTGTGATCGGACTCACATGATTCTTTTATCATTAGATTAGATATGTATATAGAATAAAGGAAATTTTGTCTTGCACTGGCGGGATTTAATATTTAAATTTTAGTTTTAAGATTTGAATAAGTTATATTTAGTTCACAAACCTATGTGAAGATCCAATACATAAAGACGAATGAGAATTAAACAAAAAAATTCGCGAATTCCATATGTTTTTTTTCTATTGACATCTGAATTGAATGGCTTTCTATGACCACACATCATTGATAGTTCTTTTTTTTTTTTTCATATTTTGCGAACTGTGTCTTCAGGGAAGAATTTTTTGCCTTTACAGCTAATCTGAGGGGCAAGTTATTTGCTGTTGCGCTCAGTTAGTTTAAATGGGCGACCAGAACGAGGTTTTACAAAAGTTGAATTGGAATGTTTGTATTTTTGAACGACGTACTGCACTGAGAGTGACTTATGCCTATGAGCCGAGCTATTTCCCGATTTATTTGATCTCGGGACTTATCTCAAAATATAGGTTCCAAAATATAATTCAGTCCAATCAACTTTATATAAATTAGGTTGTCTTCTATTGAAACGAAATCGAGATAACAGCCTGTATATCGGTGCGTAATTTATGGGATTCTCCAAATTGTAAATGAGCGAATACTTTTCTGACACATATAAATGCCACGCTGAATTTTTTTCGTTGTAAACGGACAAATTTAAGTAAAAGCGTTTCGTAAGTGTCAGTGGTTAAAAGTTCAAAATATGTTCTTAAAATTTTTATTAATTTTTAAAATTTTCCCTCCAAGTGTACGGATACTTTTTCAAGTAAGTATGTTTTTAAAGTAACTTAAACGGTTTTTAAATTCTCGTATAATTGTAGTTTGTAACATTCACTATAGATAACTTATTTTAAGTAAATTGATGTGATTTTCATTTTTTTAAATGCGAAGGATATATAAAACTTTTTTGGATCATTCTATCCAATTCTCAAATCAAAGATTCAAAATATATATTTTAAAAATCAGCTGGTCTGAAATTTATTAAAGATGTGTAGTTTTTACTTATTTTTTTTTATTATTGAGCTTATCTACAAAATTTATAGGCAAGGTGATTTCTAATGACCTCTTCTTCGCTTATATTTATCAACCGATTTTTACAAAAAATATACCAATTGAAAGGTATTTCTTTGCAGATGAGCATCATCTTTATAATTGTTCATTTTTTGGAGTAATAAAATAAAACACATATTTAAAATAAAACACATATTTAAGCTTCAAATACAAAAACTATACAAGGCGTGTGTGTTTATGAACTGGCTAAAATTGATAAGCATACTTTTAGGCACTTGTAAAATTATATATTAAAAAACCCATTTATATATCTTCTGTGTGTTCAACAAATATTTATAATGAAATTTAATAAATTGTATTTAAAAATTCACAATCTAAAGAATTTTATTCAAATATTCATAAACCTTTTATATATACTAGCAGATTCCAGCCCTCGAAATTCGAGCTCAAATTCTAGGAAATTTTATTTTTCCATTAAATAAAGATCATAAAAGTATGCTAATCAATTATAGCCAATTTACAAATCAACACAAAAAACAAGCTTATTTTTATTACAAACACATTAACAAATTTAATAAAAACACACATAGCATTATATAATTTTATGTATGTGTTAGTAGCACTGTTAAATGCAATTTACTCAAAATAAAGGAAAAAATCTAAAAATCTGTAAATCTGCAAATCGGCTAAAAGCAAACACCTTTCAAATAATATACGTTTGGTCAAAATCGGGATAAAACGGTAGACCAAAACATCAGTCACGAGAAATCGCCTAGCCTATTAATATTATAGATAGACTAAAAAAATTAAAAGAAAAAAATTGAATGAAAAAACAAAATTTTCTAGAATTTGCACACGAATTTCAAGGGATGGCCTCTGTTAGTTATAACTTAATAAGAAAGATTTAAGAAATCAAATTCAGAAATTTCAAACAAATTGATTTCATTTGTTTTATTTATAGTTCAGGAATTAATAAAAACTCGGTCAATACATTCAGCAAAAGTGTAGAGAAGATAATCAGCAACAACATATATTCGTATTTTTTGCATCAGAAAATATTGAACACCTGTGGAATTTAAGATGCCTCAATACCTTTTGTTTGAAGATAAACATAGGTATTGTGGACCACTTCCTTGAGATTTTTAAACATTTCTTACCTCCTGCGCAATCATTTTTCAGAAACTGCATGAGTTAGAAATCCAACATTTTGAATATTTCTGATTTTAGTAACGTAGAATATTCGTATCTAATTTTATCTAATTGAAAGAGGGTGCGGTCGAAAGAGTTTTTTTGTTGAGAATAAATATAAGTAAAAAGATTGATATTTTAATTTAAACTAGCAGATTCCAGCGCTCGAAATTCAAGTGCAATTTCTAGGCATCCTTATTTTTCAACTTAGCCAATTCACAAACCAATACTTTTATGGTTTATTATTATTGCGAATGAAGATAACAAACTCATTAACAAACACATTAGCAAGTTTAATAAAAGACACATACCATATGTATAATTTTATGTATATGCTGGTAGCAATTTTAAATGCAATTTACTCAAAGTAAAGGAAAAAATTTAAAAATCTGTAAATTTGCAACATGGCTAACAAGAAATACCTTTCGAATAATATAACTTTGATCAAAATCGAGATAAAACGGTAGAACAAAACATCGGTCACAAGAAATCGCGAAAGCTATTAATATTATAGATTTCGAAAAATATTTTTCAATATTCAATTTCAATTTTTCATTGTTGACTTAATTTTGACTTTGTCTTTTTCAATGTCAATTGGTGTTAATTGTTGTCAGTTATATAAAAGTGAGTTGTAATATGGTGTAATTTGTATCATATGGCTACATTTTACATATAAAATGTAATTACCAAAATGTTGACGGCCAAAAATTAAATTGACATAATGTTGACAGAAAACGACTAATGGTCAGTTGAGGCAATTTTTTTTTTTTTGTTGTCAGTGAGTATGACATATTGAGAACCAGGTATAAGTAAGTAAAAAAGTTCGGCTCAATATTTTTCGGAACTTTTGCAATAAAATTTAATTTATTTATTTATTTATTTGTTTACATATCATAAGAAAATATTTACAAAGCAGTAATACAAAAAATGTAAGAGTTTATGCATTTAATTGCCCTTTTCTACTTAGAAATTATTACCAAAAATATGATGGTTAATAATGATAAATCTAACATTTTTTATTCAGGCAAAAAGTAACAAAAACCTATTTAAAGAGCAAAAAAAAAAATTATATTAAGATAAAACTTAAGACTACGCGTTAACTGTCATTTCGTTGATATGTTCGCATTCAGATAATTGACATCTGAAATCATAATTATTAGTTAGTTTCAGAATTCTGTCTTCAACCATATCAATAGTCGTTAAATAGTCGTTGAGTGGAAGAATGCTATGGTAGGGTATTAATCATTTTTAAAAGTTTATTTTGGCTTATTTGAAGCTTCTTTATATGACAATTCGCAAGATCATTCCATACTGGAGCTCCATAAAATATTATAGACATAAAAATAGTTTTGAATATTAAAATTTTATTGTCTCGACTTAGCGTGGACTTTCTATTAACAAACGTGTACAAACGTTCAGTGACATTACTTAACTTGTTTATTACATAGGAAACATGTTGACTGAAATTAATTTTTGAATCCAGGATGACTCCAAGATATTTGGCTTTAGATTTCCATTCAATATCCGTCTTATTGAAGCAGAGATTCCATTGTGGTAAATTAAAATGTAATGTTCCTCAGGATTTGAAATATTTATATAATTTTTTAAAAAGGGCCTCAAGAAAACATTCTAAAAATTTTGCTCAATCCCTCCACACCAATTACAACAATATGCAACTAGAGAAAAAAATATGGTAACAATAGAATTGATAAGTTTAAGAAATATTGTATAATGGTTGAAAAATCTCTATTATTCTTATGCACTACAATAACTGCAAAATATCATCTAAAGTTGAGAAGAAAAAAAGGATTCTGGTGTCTGGCTATAAATTCTGTTCATATTTTCGTGCTGCGAAATAGCAGGAAAACTTTTCAGTATTCTTTTTCTCATCATCAAATTTATACTATTCAACAAAACTTTCCCTTTTTCTTCATATTTTAAACCAGCGCTATACATTTCATTCATTTATTTCTTGCACTACTGCCTTTCAAAATGATGAGTATTGTTGTAAATGAAAAATAAAAACTTTTCCATTTAGCTATATTGCTTGGAAGTAAAGTGAATAAAAAAAAAGAGACGAAATCAAAAGAAAAAGAAAATTTTAAAATAAAAAAAGGATTTCATTCAACGTAAAAAAGGTTAATCCATTGGGGAGACATTGTTTAGATTTTCAAGTTGGTATTTTATGAGTGTGTTAGTTTATGTGTCGTACAAAAGTGTGTTCGCATTGTAGTAATGTCTCAAATTCTATCGTACAATGAAGCTGATAGTGTTGAGTTGTTGTTGCTGTAGTTAGTTGCCTTTGGTAGTTTTGCAGACGTTGAGAAAATTCTCAGATTGCCGTCACTTACCTGGTGATAATGAAATAAAAACGACATAGAAAAAATAAAATCAGAACAAAGGTGTCAACTTGTAAAGAAAATTAACATGATAAAAATCGTTTTGAGACGGACATTTTAGTAGTAAGTAGTAAACTTTTGTTGGGATTACATTTCATAAGCAAAATTGTTGATTTGAATGAGTTCAAGGTGACGTATGAATGATGTTTTATTATGCCTTAAAGGCTGCATTACTTTTATAGCAGAATAATTTAAACTATTGCTATTAACAGAACAAAACAAAATTGTTCCAATCAGAATTTTAAGGCCGGCAAAGTGTAGGCATGGCACTATTAATCCTTTCGTCGCTATTGGGCTAATGCGTCCATCCCAGGAAGTTTAAAGGTATATTTTCAAAGCAATTTGTAATATCTGTAGCCCTATTATGTTACCATTTATTATTTAATTTAACAATTTCCAAACCCTTCATTTTGCTTAGTCATCAGCCAAGATTCGGGGCGAAAGGGCAAAGGATGTCAAACAGTCGGCAAAGTAACAGAATTGTGTATTTTAGAGTACTTTGCCACCTCAAAAATAAGAAAGCGACATTTTCCTTCATTTATTATTGAAGCGATGGACGGCAATCAGTGATGTTTTCATTTCAAAACATCCAAACTAAAACATCAAATAAAGCTCAGTCCGATTTCTAAGCTTCTCAAAAAGTTGATTTCTAATCAATTTCTGTTTGTGTTAATGGAATTACTCAAAACAAAGCAAGTACAAGTGTTAAGTTTGGCGAATGTGCTAATCCCTCCGCATGTGTCTTAAACACAATAATGTAACCACCGTTGCGTATGTTTACTATTATAGCGCAGTTAACATTTAACTCTAATACCATTTAAATTTAAAAATTAGTTATTTATTGTTCGGTTCGAGATCATGTATACATTTTCTAATACTAGAAAAGATAATACTTTATGCAATGTAAGAGAAATTTGGAAAAAATTGTCTGTCTTCAATTTTACGATCTCGAACCGAACAATAAATAACCAATTATTATTACAACACAAGATCGACAATACATAAAAAACTAACAAATTTAAATTTAAAATTAATTGCTTTTCTTTTTTGAACAGTATTTATTTTAATTTCTTATTTATATGATGGTTTTTATAGAAGGAATTAACTACTATGTTAGAAAATTTTCAGTTATTTTTCAGTTAATCGAACAGAAAAACTTTTAGGATCCCTTCTTAAGATACCTCAGAAAACCAACTTTTTTGTCGCCGATTTTTAAAATTTTAACGCCATTTCGTAGAGAATATATCCAGACTGAGGTAGTCGAAAAATTTTGTTAAATTATTGCTATTTGTGAGCGTAGCATGCTGTAAAACTCAACTGTTTTTTTAATTTAAAAAAGGTGATTTTTTTTTGTTTTTTCTTTTTGTCAAAGATAAATTGTTACTACTTACAAATTGTCATCGACAATGACCTGCGGTCCTCTCGAAAAGGTTGGTAAGATTGTATTATTCTAGGGAACAAAAGGAAACAATAAACGTATACCACCCGGAGAGAGGTGAAAGTAGCCTCTTGAACCGCTCATATACTTTTTCACCGTCGGCGATCCGCGGGTTGAACACTTTTTTCATTCTAATGAAATTCCTCAAAAAATTTTCAAATTACGGTAATTTAGACAGCCCTTTAAGTACACAATGGTAAGTTAAATTTTTGCTTTAGGTATTTTATAGCTATAATAGTCATTATTTGTTCTATTACCAGTAATGGTATCTGCCTACAAAATACACCACCTTTTTTATATATTTTTAAGTAAGCTGTAAATACACAGAGGTTGTAATTCATTTATAACCTGGGTATTTTATTATCATACCTTTTTTATACCTTTTTATTCTACCAAGCAATGCACTAATGCAAGTTCTAAAGAGAACATACACAGGTAATTCATTGGTGTGTTTTTATATCCTATACCACTATGCGGTTTGGGTATAATGACTTTTTTGCTGCTGTTTGTAACTACCAAAAATATTTGACCTAGACCCATCTTTTATTATACCGATCGATTCAGAATCACTTTCTGAGTCGATTTAGCGATTTCTGTGTGTCCATGTAAACCTTGTAATCAAACTACTGGTCGCAAATATGATTATATTTGGATGAAATTTGGTATATGAGCTTTTATCGGCCATAGGCTGAAGCTATTGAAAGTGCTGAAATTCCAAAAAAATTAATAACAATGCTACTCAAATTTGGTTTATGCTTATTTTCTATATCGAATTAATTGGACCGAAGAGATAGGGTTTCTAAACTATGGTATAGGGTATCGTATAGTTGGTCTAAACCAACCATAATTTCTCACTTGTTTTAGAATCTTTTTACAGAACTACTGTAACGTAGATGTCGGAATAATTTGAAACAAAATTCCGGGTGAAGCGGAGATGTCTGTTATCACCTTTGCTATTTGCTACCTACGTTAATGACTTACATGAATCATTGGGTGGAGGTCTTTATATAGAAGATATTAATATCAGGTTATTATAATATGCAGATGATATTATTATCATGGCAGACAAAGTAAGTATGTTGCAGAAAATTATAAAATATCAGGAACTTGGAATTCAAAATATGCAAATCAGAATTGTGGCGGTGGAAGAACAGAAAAGAAAAATGGACTTTTGATTGCAATTAGATAAAGATTATACGTAGTTTCTGTTATTTAGGAATGACACTTACTCTGAGAATGGTTTTCAGACAACATAGTGAGAACAGTATAAATGCAACTTAGAATAGTTTTCTAAGTAAGAAAACATTTTGGTCAGGGCTAAATGGCAACTCTTTCAAGCAGTCTGAGGAGCTGTCTAGACATATGGAGCACGGGTTTGGGGGTATTCACTAGGTGATAAAGTAGACAAACTGCAAAGGTATTTTGTCAAGAAGATTCTATGTCTACCATCGTTCACATCTACTTACATACTGATGCTCGAAACAGATATGGAACAAGGGCACCAATAAACACTAGATTTGCATATGAGATATATAGGGCGACCTTTTTTGGAATACGATCCAAACAGGTTGCCACACCAGTTATCACTGAAGTTAATGGATAAACAAATATCATGTGTGAGACTCTTAAATCAACTTTGTGAATGCCTTAGTGTGAGCTGGGAATATGAAGATATATCAAATTTATACTGGAGAAGCAAATGTAGTCATTTATAATAAAAATTAAGGATTGCAGTAAAAAACAAGTAGAAAAATTATAGTCGGCCTAGACCGACTATACGATACCCTATACCATGCGTTTAGAAACCCTATCTCTTAGGCCCAACTAACTGGACATTGAAAATAAGCAAAAACCAAATTTGAGTGGGATTTTTATTAATTTTTTTGGCTGCAGATGTGAAAAAGTTCATATCGGATGCTATATCTATAAAGGGACTAGGTCCAAAAATGGACCGATCCTGATCATGTTTGGTAAAGTCTCTTGTATTTTGCAAAAATATGTATAAACAAAATTTGAGAAGAATCAGTGCAATATTTTTGTTTTTTAATAGATTTAAGTGAAGATCGGGAAGCAGCTCTATATGGGGTCAAAAGGATCATTTTTGGACTACTCATTAGTGGATGTAATGAACGCATACAAACCCAATTTGAGTAAGATCTATATGACAATTTGTATCTTATGGCAATTTATGTCGATTTCATATGGGTAATTTGTATGGGGGCTAGGTCTGAACATTGACCGATTCTCACCAGTTTCAATACCGTTCATCCCATGGCCGATAAAAGCTTATATACCAAATTTCATCAAAATATATTCATATTTGCGACCTGCAGTTTGATTACAAGCTTTACATGGACACACAGACGGACGGACGGACGGACGGACGGACGGACGGACATTGTTAAATCAACTCAGAAAGTGATTCTGATTCGATCGGTATAATTAAAGATGGGTCTAGGTCAAATATTTTTGGTTGTTACAAACAGCAGCACAAAGTCATTATACCCAAACCACATAGTGGTATAGGGTATAAAGATACGTGTAGAGTGCACTTAGTACAAACAGATTCTACAGGAACTTGGATTTCTCAAAAGGTTTATGTTATACTAGATATAACCCGGTGTACTTCGCAACCCCCTCCCCCCGAATCGTAATGAAAGGGCTCACGCAAAGTCCCAAGGCTCTCACAATTGCAGTAATTCAAATATATCACATTTAATATTAAGCTTGTTTGGGGGTGCCACGCGCATTTGTCCAATACCGCCCATTTTTTTGTCTGACTACTCACGTTAATAATAGATGACCTGAGACAAATTTGCAAAGCTCTCTCTATTAAAATAGTATATGATATTAAAAATTAACTTTGTAAGGCAGGTGTCACGTCCACTAAAAAGATTTTAAAAAAATACAGCCTGCAGCACTTCCCAAATCCGCAGTAACTCTCTGTGAAAATTTCAGGAAGATCAGATGAGTAGTTACGGACATTACCTCCAACAAACAAACAAACACACATTACCTCCTTATTATGCTAGTATAGATTATTAGTATAGATTTTTTGATACTTGCTGATATATAATTTTTTTGTTTTTTCATTCGGTATAACAGTTATCAGATTTTTCGGCGTTCCTACCCTGACTTCCATATAGCTGCCCTTGAGAAGAACATGGATTTTCCTAATCAGATCTGGCAATTAGATCTGGCAATAAGATCTGGCCAATTAGATCTGTTGACCTTGAACTTAAAATATCATTTCGCAATTTTTCTTTTTAGCGATTTTTGATGTTGCTCATTTTTGATTTTGAAGATTTTTGTTTTCTGGGCGATTTGTATTTTCCGCGATTTTTGGGTTTGGCGATTTTTGATTTTGGCGATATATTTTCCACGACAAATCACACTGATAACTAATGTACTTGTCAAAAGACTGTTGCTTTCGTAGTACTTCATATTTTTTATATAGGAGGTGCCACGCCCCCTAATCCCTTCCCGCCCAATTTTAATTGAACTAGTCACATTAATATCTGATGGAATCGTGCAAAATGTCGAGTCTTTCCCTTTTATAGTACACCAGTTATATGATATTAGATATCTACTTCGCGTGGGCGCTGCTACGGCCACTGCTTCGATCACGCCCATTTTTTTGTTCGACTAATCATACAAAGAACCTATGGGCTCACGCAAAGCCGCAAAGCTCTCTCTTTTACAGTACTCCAGATATATGACATTAAACAGTTACTTTGCATGGGGAGTGCCAGGCCCATTGGTGTGAACCCGCCAATTTTTTGTCCAACTACTCATACGAAGATCTGATGGTGTCATGCAAGGTGTCAAAGCTTCCCTTTTTAGTACACCAGTTATATGATATCATCTATTTACTTTGTACGGGAGGTGCCACGCCCACTGCTCCGATCACGCCCCTTTTGTGTCTAACTAATCACATGGGCTCACACAAAGTCCCAAAACTCTCACTATAACAGTACTCCAGATATATGGCATTTTATATTTAATTTGTATGACAGGTGCCACGCCTACTGGTTCGATACTGCCCATTTTTTGTCCGACAACACACATTAATAATAGATGACATCAGACAAATTTGAAAAACTATCTATCACAGTAGTCGAGATACATAATATTGAATTATTACTTGTATGGAAGATACCACTTCCACTTATCCATTTCCCATTTCCGGCGTAGCTACTAAAATTAACAATAGGTGACCTCACACAAATTTGCAAAGCTCTCCCTATCACAGTACCCAATATATATGATATTAAAAATTTACTTTGTGTGGGAGGTGCCACGCCCACTAAAAATATTTAAAAAATTATAGCCTATAGCACTTCCCATATCTGCAGTAAGACTATGTGAAAATTTCAGGAGGATCAGGTGAGTAGTTAAGGAGATTACCTCCAACAAACAAACAAACACACACAAATTACCTCTTTGTAATATTAGTATCGATGATGGATGTAAACCTAGATGTGCTATAATTGTGTTAAATGACAAACCTTTTACGTCAAACAGGTCTAACCTATGTTCCTTATGTAACTTAAATGAGGCGGAAAACTTTCAACATTTGATAGGCCGTTGTCCAATATTAAGAGAATTTAGATTACGTTTCTTTGGAAACAATTTCTTAGAAAATTGCCAGATCGTACAAAGGTGTATACGGGTGGAAAAAATCTGGTACAATGTATTATCAATGCTCTACAGTACAGAAAATATTAGTAGATGAATACAGTTTTTAAGCAAAAAGTTTACAACTAAAATTTTGAAGTTACTTATGTACAAAATATTCACACATCCGACAGTCGACTATTGTCAATGTCGTAAATTCTTTATTGACATTTGAAAATGTAATTACGAATTACAGAATTTTTATAAAATTAAATAATACTCCTAGGATAGGAACTTAGTGCGGATTAGAATTTCTTAAATTTATTTATTTTAATTATTGATATTTTTCGACAATTAAAAAAAAAAAAGTAAAAAACACAAACAACCGCAGTAAAATACAACACCATAGCAGAAAAGTCCATTAGGTTTCAAGTAATTGAAGTAAAAATTATATATAAAGATCTCAGTACTGTCGTAATAATCCTTATCGAAATATTCTCAAAATTCTTTAATACCACTACCAAATATTATTCATTAATGTAACAACAATGTCCTGTAGGTGCTTAACAAAAATGCATACATTTTAGATTCCTTTCAATTATAATTTAAACATTTTGTTATTCCTTAACAACATGAAGAACATGCGTTTTTAGTCACGTCACTTTTCATGCGGCACTAACAACAACAATAATGAAAAATATGCGCAATGTTGCCGGAAATGAAACATATGCTGCACGTACTAAAATGTATAAATGCATTTAGACATTATACCACAAACAATTTAACTAGAAAAAAATAGGAAAGTAAAAAATAGCAGAGGATGAATACGAAAATACATACATATTTAGTTGTATGTAAGTGTACAAGTTTAAGTAAATGTATGCAAGTGTACAACTCATGAACTACTTACAGACTTTGTTACTAATGGCGCGAAATTATTATTATTATTAAAAAAAAAAAACGTAAGAACAAGAAGAAGAAACCTTTTCGTACAGCATGTTTTCAGAGGCTTACGCTACATTCTCCTGGATATGCTCGGTACTCTCCAGGCAATTGAAAGTGTTTTATGTTTTGTTTCGTAAATGAAGCTTAGCATACAAGGATGGAAGAAAGGAGTTTTATGTTGAAGAATGCAGAAACATTTGTTGTTTTTTGTTTTTGTTTCTGTTGAAAGACTACAAAAAAAGTAAAAGAAACAATGAAGACCCATAAAATTACGTGCGTTCAATTTAAAAAGCCACTTAAGTTAATGGTGCGGTGTTGCTATTCCATGGGTTTTCATTAGCTTACACTTTTTTTCGTTTGGTTTGTTCATTTATTTCCTCTACTTACGCCTTCTGTTACAGTTCGTTGTTTGTAAGAGTTGCTGCTGTTTGTTTTGTTTTTATTTCCATCTTTAAAACTTACAGCTGTTACCGGGTGGATGGATGGAAATAAATGGTTTTTATAGGAAAACAACAAACTTCTTATGATTTTTTAACGATATTTTTTAAGTTTTTTTTATTTATTTTTATATTTTTTGAATTCTGTAATAACACAAGGCAACAATGTTCTAAAATCTAATATTTTTAAAAGAAGTTAACATATTCTTATATTTTCTAAGGAAAAAATTCCCACTTAAGAAATTTTCTCTAGCAAAAAATGTTCTTAAGGTCAGGGATTATATATCACTGGGCAATAGCTTTGATAGGTCGCACTATTTTCAAATATTTTTTTTAAGCTTCATTTTTCAACTTGCGATTCCATTTTAATGCGTATTTCTCATTTGAACCTTTTAAACATTTTTCCAATGTTTTCTAATGATTTTATAGTCATAGTAATAGTTTGATTGCAAATCTAACGGTTATTATAAAAACTATTTTTTATTTTTATCAAAAATAGTTGTCGTATAAGTTGAAAATAAAATTTTTAATTGAACAAAAAAACATAAAAAATACTAAACAATATTTCTAAAAAAAAAACAAGTAAGAAAATTATAGTCGGTCAAGACCGACTATACGATACCCTATACCATGCGTTTAGAAACCCTATCTCTTAGGCCCAACTAACTGGACATAGAAAATAAGCAAAAACCAAATTTGAGTGGGATTTTTATTAATTTTTTTGGCTGCAAATATGAAAAAGTTCATACCGGATGCTATATCTATATGGGGACTAGGTCCAAAAATGGACCAATCCTGATCATGTTTGGTAAAGTCTCTTGTATTTTGCAAAAATATATACAAACAAAATTTGAGAAGAATCAGTGCATTATTTTTGTTTTTAATATATTTAAGTGAAGATCGGGAAGCAGTTTATATGGGGCCAAAGGGATAATTTTTGAACTACTCATTAATAGATGTAATGAATGCATACAAACCCAATTTGAGTAAGATCTATATGACAATTTGGATCTTATGGCAATATATGTCGATTTCATAGGGGTAATTTGTATGGGGGTTAGGTCTGAACATGGCCCGATTCTCACCAATTTCAATACCGTTCATCCCATGGCCGGCGAAAGCTTATAGACCAAATTTCATCAAAATATATTCATATTTGCGACCTGCAGTTTGATTACAAGGTTTACATGGACACACAGAAGGACGGACGGACGGACGGACGGACATTGTTAAATCAACTCAAAAAGTGATTCTGATTCGATCGGTATAATAAAAGATGGGTCTAGGTCAAATATTTTTGGTTGTTACAAACAGCAGCACAAAGTCATTATACCCAAACCACATAGTGGTATAGGGTATAAATATATGGAGGGGAAAAAAGTGTTCAAATTCTCGGTCGCATCGCCTAGACATATACGAATTGCAAAAAGCTGAGATATACAAAGTTTTGGGCCACGCGAAAAACATTTATAGGTGGCTCAACGCGATTGAAAATTTCAAGTGTGTTTAAATGGGGAAAATGTGACTTTTTTTCAGATTTTACGAATATCTCGTTCTACAGTTTTAATTTTCCGACAAATTGTTATATATTTCGGGATCAGTATTAAATTATAATAAAGCCATAAGGCTTCAAAATCGAATAGAAATTCGCCAAGAAATAGCAAATGCCCCAAACCACATTTGTGCCAAAAAAAAAAAAAAAAAAAAATAGGTCATGAAATTTAATGACATTTCTTCAGCATTGAGAAATTGATTAAAGCCATAATTTTTTTTGGTCTATATTCTTATAACTACTCAGATATGGAGTATTGTTTTACTACCATGTTGCTAACTTGTTGCGCATTTAGGCCAAAAATGGGAAATTTTTTTGATAAAATTTTGAAAACTCCTTTTTCAAGTTTTAAAAAATTTTCTTAAACAAAATTTTAAAAAATGGACCACGCAATATAAAGTGTAGTTACATGCATGTTACAAAATAACTGTTTGAATTTTTAAGTAAATCGCTGCGCCAGAATTTTTTTTTACAAGGAGTTTATTTTTGCGGATTTCGAGAAAAATTGGATTTTTGTAAAATATTCTGTAAATGTGCTCTTTCTAAGTACTTTGTATCAAAAAATCATTACTTTTCTACTCTTAGAAGTTATGTTTTATCCTAATAGCTTGGGGTTTCAGAAAAAATAACATGACCCCATTAACCCTTTTGCAATTGGGGTCACATATGACGCCAAGCTAATAATAGACAATTTATTCAAAAAATTCAAAGATTTTGTAAGTGCTGTCGAATTTTTAGATGCGATGATTAAAATATAATAACGAAATGTGTAGAGCTTCCGTTCCTAAAATTTGGGATAAATCCGAGCACGTTAACCCATTATTTGCGAAGGCCATCTTTGAATTTTAAGATATTTTTAAATAAAAATTACACCGAAAACGAGTTTTGATATATCTTTGGTGCAATTGTCTGCTTATTGCTCGCGACGATAAATTAAAACAACTTTTAGCCAATTTTGTTATAAATTTTTTTTTTTTGTATAATTGATATGGTTTCAAAAATAAAAGTGGTAAATGATACACCAGAACGCGGTGTTAAATTGATTGAGGAGTATAATAACATATTAACAAAGAACGAACAAGAAAAGCAATACTTATTGCACACTCAGGGCCATTATTACAACTTCCCTTTAAAGTTAATGTTAGTTAAAGGTAACTTTAGCTAAAGTGAGCAATAAAGTTACCTTTAACTTCTTTTCATTATTACAACTTCCCAGTAAAATAAAATTAATATTTTTGATATTGTGGCAACACCAAAGGAAACACCGATTACTTTTGACCAAATGAATTGCTTTATAAAATACGTAGTGGCAACGTTCCTTTATTTGTTCGCAAGCAAACAATAGAATTAAAACTAAAAACCTTTATTATAAGTTGCATGATTGTTGTAAATGTGTAATAAAACTTTTTAAAAAATATACAAACATACATTTAAGTATATGCAAATAAATTTATTTCCAAAACTAAATTGGTGTGAATTTCTTCTTCATAGATCAGAAAATGTGGCAACATTAAATACATAAACCTCACGTTAAAAGTTAAAGGCAACAATATCTTCCCTTTAGCTTATCGGTCACTTTTAGCTTAAAGTATAGTTGTAATAACGAAAAACTAATAATCTGGCCGATAACATCCTAACTTTAGCTATCGGCAAGTTGTAATAATGGCCCTAAATCATCTTTAAATACACCAAAATAAATAGAATTAATTTTATATTTCATATCCTTTTGAATAAATTGTCTTTTATTAGCTTTGGGTCATTTGTGGGTCTACTTATATTATTATATTATTTGAAAAAAAATAGATAGTTTTTATACATAAAGTAATTTTATAACAAAATTGGATAAAAGTTGTTTTAATTTATATTTGCGAGCAATAAGCAGATAATTGCTCCAAAGATATATCACAATGGATTATTTTGATCTCAAACGAACTGTAACCCTTCATAAAAAAAATAACCGAGTTACATTTCTTAAATTCTAAATAGTGGTTTCAGCGGGTTAAATAGAACAACTCGTTGTCCGTAATCTTAACTTAAAAATGTTAAAATGCAAAGCTGGCCTTGGCAAATAATGGGTTAGCGTTCTCGGATTTATCCCACATTTGAGGAACGGAAGTTTTACACATTTTGTTATTATATTTTAAGCGTCGCATCTAAAAATTCGACAGCACTTACAAAATATTTGAATTTTTTGAATAAATTTTCTTTTATTAGCTTGGGGTCATATGTGACCCTAATTCCAAAAGGGTTATATTATTTTTTTCCGAAACCCTAGGCTATTAAGATAAAATATAACATTTAAAAGTAGAAAAGTGATGAATTTTTGATACGAAGTTGTTAGAAAGAGTACATTTACAGAATATTTTACAAAAATCCCATTTTTCTCGAAATCCGAAAAAATAAAATCCTTGTCAAAAAAATTCTGGCGCTGGGATTTACTTAAAAATTGAAATAGATAATCTATTGCATGTATTTAATAAAACCTTAAAGTGACAGATGCATTTTTTTAAATTTTGTTTAAGAAAATTTTTTAAAATTTGAAAAAGGTGTTTTCAAAATTTCATCAAAAAAATAGGTTAACAACGTGGTAATAAAATAATACTTCATATCTGAGTACTTATAGATATAGGGACCATAAAAAAAATTATGGCTTTAATCAATTTCAAAGTTGAAAAAATGCCATCAAATTTCATCACCTAGTTTTTTTTTTTTTGCACAAAAGTGGTCTGGGGCATTTGCTGTTTCATGGCGAGTTTTTATTCGATTTTGAAGTGTAATAGCTTTTTGCAAAGATAATTTAATAGTGATCCCGAATAATATAACGGTTTGTCGGAAGAATTTAACTATAGAACGAAATTTTCGTATAATCTGAAAATTTCGATCGCGTTGAGCCACCTCTAAATGTTTTTTGATTGACTTAAAACCTTGTTTTTCTCAGTTTTTTGCTATCCGCATTTTTCTAGGTGGTGCGACCGGGAGTTTGAACACTTTTTTTTATTAAGGGCCACCCGAATACATATTTATATCCAAAATAATATTAATACGCTAGGCGATTTTGTGACCGATGTTTTGTTCTACCATCTTATCCCGATTTTGACCAGACGTATATTATTTGAAAGGTATTTCTTTTTAGCCGTTTTGCAAATTTACAGATTTTTAAATTTTTTCCTTTATTTTGAGTAAATTGCATTTAAAGTTGCTACTAACACATACATAAAATTATACAATGCTATATGTGTGTTTATTAAATTTGTTAATGTGTTTGTGTTTTGTATTGATTTACGAATTGGCTATAATTGATTAGCATACCTTTAGGGTCTTTATTTAATGAAAAAAAATAAAATTTCCTAGAATTTGCACTCGTATTTCGAGGGCTGGAATCTGCTCGTAATATGTATTAGGGTGGGTCAAATTGTATGGGGCTGAAAAAATCTCCATGGGTTCATCGCGATTCTGGTACTATGGAGCATAAAAAGTATATCTGCACGAGGAACCATACCTTTAAATCTTTTTCGAGCCTGCCAAAATTTATTTGACTTCCCCTATTTAAAATAACACAAAATGTCCAATGAAAATTGTCTGGGGTACCCACATACATATATCGATTTTATTCAATTTAAGTAAAAAATTTATTTTTTATATTTCTTCATTCAAAGAATAAAAAAAAAAAAAAAAACCAATCGCGATTTTTTATCAATACCATTAAATTTTGAAGAAAAACAAAAGTTGTGCAACGATTACAATGATATAAAGCTCATTGCATACTTTAAGACCAAACCTGTGACCTTTGTCGAATTTTTTTTTAAATGAATTTTTAAAGAACAAAAATTTTTTGTTTGGAAGATGTTATGTTTTTCAAAACTTCCACGATATCTCTGAAACTGCTGGGCAAACTTAAAACCAATGTACGCACTGCTTAAAGATAATATTATTGACGAGATTTGGAATTTTTTTAATTTTGAACAAACCGTATAACGCGAAAAGTCCAGCTGATAGAAAAAAGATCAAATGAAAATTTGGATTCAGCGTCCCAAATAATTTTTAAAATAACATTCAGTTCTTATTATACAAAAACCTTGCTCCCTTTTGTTATTCCGTGTTTATTTTCTATCTCAAAAACTAAAGACTTGGCCCCGTGTAAAGAGAATTATCTCTAACGATTGCTCACATAAAAACATATTTTGAGGGCGTTGAGAAATCTCATTGTTTTTAAGTATAATTATAAATATTTATTATTCGTGTTTTATTATTAAGCCGATATCGTAATTTAAATCTCCCTCAATTTATCACACTGAAAAGTGTTTCTACTCATATCTGAATTCAGTTAAATATGATGTAGCATGCATGAATCATGTTTGTTATTGCTCAACCAAAGCATTTTTGATTATCGAAATATAAAGATATCAAATTGCACACAAGCAACGAACGATCGACAATGTTTTGCTTTATTGAATGTTTGTGCGTTTACAGTCAACCCTTTTGGTGTTGAGTAATAATCATTGCTTTGTACATACAATTGAGTTACAAGCATGCTTTCTGCGTAAGCATATTAATGGTATAAATTTGGCCCAATTCTGTTCAATAAAGACATTCTTTGCTTTACATCTAGAGAGCTCTAGTTAGCTCTTGCAAAGAAATTAAATAACAAAACTATTAAATTGTTTTATTAAATTAAATATAATAAACAACAAAGATCCTTTCTATAATGACAGCCAGAGACAGTCTAAAGATAGGAGTGAGTTAGTCGTTAGTAGAAAATAAAACAGGAAAAATAAGCAAAAATCTATTCTTTCATATACGAAAATGCTAGGTAAAGATTATAGTATTTTATGCACTGAACATTATTTTGTGCAGATGATTTCTAAGTGCATCAACTGAGTCTCCTATCCCGTCGCTTATTATATGTTTTATATTCATCTTTTAAAATATTTATGAATTATCCCATCTTTTTGATTGCACTTGCTTTTTGTCTGTAACGAATTGAAATCATATTTACCATCTTTTTGTTAACCTGTGTAATTCTCTTTTCTTGTAGTTTTTTTTTTTTTTCTTACAAAAAATAATATAAAAGTTTTTTCAACTCATTTTAATGGTCGACAAAATGTTTGAATATTAACATTTTTATGATGAAATATAATTTATTTCGACAACCATACGTAAAGTGTTCACCAAACAGTGGTTTTTTCCGTAGGTATTTATTTTTTTATTTATTTTTTATTTTATTTTTTGTGGTTTGTTTCTTATACTCTTCATCATCATACTATGAATGGCCAGGGCAAACAGAGGCGACGGAAGCTGCTGTTAAACATTTCATATTACGACAGCAGCTTGTCAGTAGAAGAATTTATGTGTCTGTGTCTGTTTAAGTGTTGGTTGGCATTGCAAGACACAATTTAAGAAATACATCCGGTTGGTTTTCGTCTTTTTTTTTTCTTTTCTTTATTGATTTTTTATGACTTTTAAAACATTAGAATTTTTTGTTTTGGTTTTTTTCGGTAATAATATTTTTTTCCAGGACTCATTCACACGAAGTGGCTTCCGTTGAGCATCAGAAAGAAGTGTAGCAGAAGGAAAAAAAAATGATATATTTTAATATTTCCGAAAAAGTAATTTAAAATACGTTTACCGCAATATATTAACAAATATTCACTCATTCCTCTGATGCTGTAGCTGCAGAAGGACGCGATGTTATAAATTTGTTCTATGCGACAGATTTCAATTTCTTTTCCATATAATTGATTTCTTTATTTTTTTTTTATTGTTCTTCTTTGGATTTGAGACATAGCCTCATAAATTATTAATAAAAATATATTGTGGCTCATAAAGCATTGCAAATTATGAATTGTTTTATTGTTTACATAATTTGAGTAAAAGATTATTTTTGTTTTTAATAAGATTCTTCTTAGGGTTAGCGTGTATTTATGTTAAACATAAAATTAGTTGTGATTTAGAAGAACATAAAAATATAGGAAAATTCCATTCAAAAAAAGCGAAGAGCCGAAACAACGGTGTTCATCTTAGCTTGATAGCTCTTATGGTTCCAGAGATCATTTGTTACAAACAAATGCACAAATTTTTTTCTATATAAAGATTAACAAATTAATATACGAAATATACCATGCATTTCGAGAGAGGTTCTTTAAACCAACTTTTCTGAGTCAAGAACAAGATATTGAAATAAAGCATGAACTAAATTTTAGTGCTATTATTATTAACTTGTGATGTGCAACTATTAATAAGTTCATATTTGATTTTATTTTTATGTTATTCTAAAAACGGACCGATCATGACCATATTTAGTATGCAAAATTTTTGTTTTCTAATAGATTTTAATGAAAATAGGAAACTATGAATACAAAAGGTCCTACAGGGTCTAATCTACACACGTACACCTAGTTCTATCGATGTATATATGATAATCTGGATCTTACGACCATTTTGGACGATCTAATAGGGGTATTTTGTTTGGGGGGTTGGTGTGAATTTGCACCGCCTTTCTCCATCTTCAACAGTTTTCGTTCTATGGTCGATAAAAGCTTAAATACCAAATATCATCAAAATATAATTACATTTGCGAACTGTTATTTTATTAAAAAAAATTTACAGGACACAAAGACGGACGGACAGACAGACGAATGGACGGACATATAGACAGACGGGCGAACCCACAGACACCGCTAAATCGACTGATTCCCAGTCGATCGGCAGAATAGAAGGTAGTCTAGGTCAAATATCTTTGGTAGTTACAAACTACGGCACAAACGTGTTATAACGTCACAAAATTTTTATTTTGTTGTAAAACCCAGTTCATCAGTAAAATTAAATACCGATGAACTACTTCAAAGTTATAAAAATAAATACAGATAGTTTGTTCGATAGACTTAGAATTATCTAACTATCTTCCAAAAGTTCTACTGTGTCAACAGTCCATGATATTTTATACTTTACTAGCTGTTTTTACCCGGTCTTGCCCGGGATAAAAAGGCATTTGACTTGAAAAATGATTCACTATGCTTACCAGGCGCTGAGTACTTAGTCCCCAATGAACAAATTCCCCAATAAAATGAACTTTCTCCCCAAAAATATGTATTGGCAGTAAATTAGAAGTTTTTTAGAAGATGCTGCAGCAAAACTGCTTCAAAAATAAGCTGCGAAACGGCTTTAATTTTTTTTTTTAAATTCATTTATAAAAATATAACGAAATCGTTTGCAAATTAAAGGAATCAGAACTTTTAAAAATTGAATTACTTCATTCAATAAGTGATCGTCATTGAGCAGAGAAGTCAAATTCAAAGAAGTTTCAAAAATGAAAAACTAATGCGACGTTTAATATTGTGCCGCAAGGTTGTTTTAAGCAACTACTTATAGTATACGTATTGTAATTATTGCACAAACGTAGATACAATTCAACATAAGACTTTTCACTGAGCTGTGTTCCGCGAGCGCGTAGTTTCCGCGCACCGAAATGATGCTATTGAAAAGAATACTCAATTTAAATGAGTTTATTGTAGGACATATATTGAGAGCGTATGCAAGTTTTTACATATTTTTATTTAACAAAATTCATTAAATAAAAATATGTAAAAAGCGAATTTTTCATTTCTTTTGGGGACCTTTTTTAAATTCGGGGATTTGTTCACCGTCAAGTTATACCCGTGTAAACCAAATTTCAGGGAAATCCGTTGAAAAATACAACCTTGTATAGGGAAGAAATATACCACACAACAAAAAATGTATTTTATATGAAAAGTGGGCCTAAAAGTAGGCATGGTCGTTAAAAATCATATGGCGACCATCCCTGGAATATTTACCAAATTTCGGAGAAAGCCGTAGAAAGATACATATTACTACAACGAACAAATATACCAAAAAACAAAAAATTAATTTTATAAAAAGTGGGCGTAAAGGTAAGCGTAGCAAGAAAGATATTAATTCGACCTTTCCAAATTTCAGAGAAAGCCATTGAAAAATAAAAGTTTGTATAGTAAACAAACAAAGAAACAAATAAAAGCGTCATCTCAAATATATATATATATATAAAGTGCATATGTAGGTATGTACAAAAACCGTACATCACATATGACAACTCTTACGAAAACTGAGAATAGTGGAAATTAGAAGTATAAATGCAAAAAATATTCAAAATTCAAAAATAACGATTGTTTGTTTGGACAGAGTTGTATCTTCTGAAATTAATACAAAGTAAAGCTGTATGGTACGAAAACTGAAACTAACCACACTGCTCGTAGGCCTGACTTTAGGTGAGTGTGTTAAAGCGCTGACCAAAAAGTACAGGTACGAGTGTATGTGAAGGTTCACGGTTCAAAACCTCACGGCCGCCCTAAGTAGAAAAAAATTTTCACATAGAAACAATCTATTCAATTAAAACATAACAATTATCACAATGTTCAATAAATCGCTGATGAAGGCTGAAATGCCAGAAACCGGTCCGATTAAGAACACAGTGCAGTTATGAATTTTTGAAATATATGCTTTCTTCTTCTTTACCACGCACCATTTAAAACAAAATTAAAATTGCATATTAATTACAGTAGTAATTGCAATATGTCTGAAAAATGACGATAAATCTAACAAACGGAAAAAAATTAAATTTATATACATTGAAGTGGGCGCAAAGTAGGCGTGGCCTATAAGAAGCATATGGTGACCTTCCCTGGGGTATAGAGATCATGTGTACCAAATTTCAGAGACATCCCTTGAAAAACAAAGATTTCTGTGAAAAAATATACCAAAAAACAGAAAATGAATATTGTATAAAAAGTGGGCGTAAAAGTAGGCGTGGCCGGTAAGAATCATATGGCGACCTCCCAGGAGTACAGAGATCGTGCCTAGCAAATTTCAGAGAAATCCGTTAAAAAAATTGTGTAGCGAAAAAATGTACTACAAAACAGAATATGAATTGTATACAAAAAGTGGCCGTGACAGTAGGCGTGACCGGTACAAAGGATATGGCGACCTTTCCTGGAGTACGGAGATCGTGTGTACCAAATTTCAGAGAAATCCGTTGAAAAATAAAAATTTGTATAGCGGTCGAACAAACAAACAAACAAACAAACAGAAAATGAATTTTTTATATATGTATATATGATTCCTGATATTAATTACACTACGTTACGTCAACATGTAAATAATATCTGTTGGCAACAGACTTACAGATTTGATGATGTCAATGATCAATTGTTGTTCATTCAGGATAATGTTAATTGATTTGTGTGTTCCAATAAAACCCAAAATAACGAAAGCAAATCAACACCCATGGTTTAATCAGGAAATAAAACTATTAATATATAAATATATAGGAGACTAGAACTTCAAATTATATGGAAAGAAATTCAAAAGATTGGTATAGGGCATAAAAGCAACTCACCTTGTAATGCTGATATTGATGTAAACTATGTAAGTGATAAGTTTGTAAATAATAATATGCAATCGCCCATATTAATAATGATTTATGCACTGTTGCTATTGAAAATCGTTTTAGTTTCCGTTGTGTAAACCCAGGTGAAGTTCTATAAAGTTTCTCAGTCATAAAATCGAATGTTGTTGGTTTAGATGAAATGAGTCCTTTACTTTTAAAAGCCCTAATCCCTAAGCTCTTGCCCTTTCTTACTCATCTACTCAACAAAATCCTTACAAAATCCATATCTCTTGAAGGATGGAAACTCTTAAAAATTATCCCTATTCCTAAACAAAACAATGATTTCCGGCCTATTGCAATTCTCCCTTTTTATCTAAAGTAAAAGAAAATCTTATGTGCAGACTAATTATTGATTATCTTGGTCAGAATAATAAGGGTGCTCATAAAAACGCTTAAAATTAACATGTGTGCAATTGGGCAAATTTGCGCGACTTGATTCATGAAGCCCCTTTTTAAACTAATGTGAAATTTTTAATTAAATTTGATAGAAATGTCTAAACAAAACATAAATTAAAGAAAAACATAAAAATTTTATCTAAAAATAAAAATGCCTAAAGAAAGCGAAAAAACTAAATTGCTCGATAAAGTCTTTGAAAACATTCTTGTTGGTGATTTATTAACTTTAGAATTTTATTTATTATTTTTTTGATTATTTTGCCACTTGAAATTTGAAATCTTACAGATAACCAACGTAACAAATTTTAATTTTTTACATCACTATTTTATTTTTCGTAACAAAAATAAACACAAAACAGCTGACTTATCAATTGCTTAATTAAACAGTTCAAGTTTACGAGACTAAATTGTCTAGCAAATTTACAAGAGTTGTGCAAGTGAATTTTCAAACAATTTTTGACAGTTCATTTGCGAGAGTGGAAAAATGTGCAGTTTGCACAGTTTACGAGGGTTTTAAGCGTTATCATGAGTTCCCTTAATATTTGGTTCGATTTCCAGTCTGGATAAATCCCCAACCCCTTTTAATATAATGCCGTATCTCATCCCCGTTTTATTATATGGCTGCAAAATTTATACATACTATGATAGTAATGACTTTAGAAAACTCAAAGTTGTTTGCAACAATATTGCTAAATATATGTACAACAAAGGACACGCGGTGAATGTATATCCATTTATTCATATCAGTTAAATCAAATGAGTTTTGAAGATCTTCTTAAATTTAGAAGCCTTATTTTTTACACAAAATTGTTACATCAACGTTACATATCTACCTTTATAGAAGAATACAATTTGCTAGATCTATTCGTACAAAAATATTATCCAAAATAGATTTAAAAGCCCTTTATCACAACGCCATTTTTTCATTTACTCCACTAGTCATTGGCGCCTTCTTCATAATCGAACTCAAATCATAAGCAACGCTAACAAGTTTAAAAATGACATGTTTAAATTCCTTTGTTAAATTCAATTTATCTACTCATTTCTTTTGTTTTTGATTAAATTCTTTATACGTTTGTTACCTATAAATTTAATTTTTATATTCTTTTTATGTTATGGCATTATTATTTATGCACTGGCATTATTATTTATGAGATTCTTGTCTTATTTTGCTAGGTCATCAAATGAATAAATAAATATCAAAAAATAACTTACGACTATCTAAAAATTGGAACTTGAGATTGGCATTGCAGTATTTTTTGAAAATTATTTTGGGGCAAGTGGCCACTTTTTCAAGCATTGCTGGCATGTTATGAATAGCACGAAAAATGTTGGCCTGCAAGGAGTCAATTGTTGCTGGTTTATCAGCATAATTCAGAAACTTCACGAGAGAATGTCAAATCACATGAACTTGTAGCCCAATTGACAGATCTATTTCTCGAAACCAACTTATCGCCAAATTTTCATTTCAAAGAGTCGACGGTTGTGGTCGCCGCACTATGGCCGAAATTTTGAAAAATCACCAATTTTTAAAATTGAAACATCACTTTGAAGCTAATATATCCAAATTAAGGTAGCAAAAAAATTCGGTCAAACTATTAATTTTTTGTTTGTTTTTTTTTATCAAAGATAATGACCTGCAATCCATTTTACAAGATTGGCGGAATTGCAGTCTTTAGTTGAGGTAACTGGTCACAACCCCTACCGTTTAATATTAGGAGCGTTATGAAATATTTATTAAACTACTAAATTTTTGTCAAATTTCAAATTAGGTGGAGTAAAACTTCTAGGAAAAAGAAGGAACAAGCAACGTATACCACCCGGAGAAAGGTGGTACTCAAAACAAAAACTCAAATTACGGTAATTTAAACAGCCCTATAAGTATGCAGTAGTGTGCTAAATTTGTGCTTTAGGTAGTTTATAGCTTATAATAGTCATTATTTGCTCTATTACCAGTAGTGATATCTGATTCTTACTTTGTAAGTAAGAATGAGCATTTAATTCATTTGTTACATGGTTTTTTTTTTTTATTATGTGACTAGATGTTTTTACCCGGTCTTGCCCGGGATCCAAAGGCATTTGACTTGAAAAATGGATCACTATGACCAGGCGCTGAGTACTTAGTCCCCGATGAACCAGTCCTCAAAAAAATTAACTTACTCCCAAAAAATATGTATGGGATTGGGGAATTTGTTCATGGTGAAAAAATTCCCTATGTTCACTTTTTTTGGGGGGAACAAATTCATGTTTTATTTCAATTTAAAATTTTGTGCTTTTTCAATTTAGAACTTTTTTTATAAGACGCTACAGCAAAAAAATTTCAAAAATAAGCTGCGAAACCGCCTCAAGTTTTTTTTTTTTTTTTTTAATTTTATTTATTTTGTATACATCAAATATAACGGAATCGTTTCCAAATTAAAGGAATCAGAACTTTTAAAAATTGAATTACTTTGTTGAATAAGTGATCATCATTGAGCAAAGACGTCAAAGAAAAACGGAAAATGAATGCGACGTTTAAAATTGTGCCAAAAGGTTGCTTTAAGCAACTGCTTATAGTATATGTTTGGCCTATTTTGATCAACAGGTTGTTATTGCACATAGGTACACTTATCATTCGACTTTTCACTGAGCTGTGTTCCGCGAGCGAGTCGCGTCCCCGTCCGCGCGTTTGGCAGCTACACCCGTGCCACCGCGCAGTTATCGTCAACTTATTTGAATCCCAAAATATATTTTTCAGAACATGCCTATATTTTAGCTGAGCTGTGTCCCGAGAGCGCGTCGCGTCCGCGTCCGCGCGCCCCTTCCGCGCATTTGGCAGCTACACCCATGCTGCCGCGCAGTTGTTGTCAACCTATTTTCATTGCCAAATTATATTTTTCGGATCATCCGATATATGAGCGCAGCTGTGTTCCACGAGCGCATCGCGTTCATCTGCGCGCCAGGCACCGCTTCCGCACACTGAAATTATGCTATTGAAAAGAATACAGATTTTAAATATGTTTATTGAGAGCAGTATGGAGAATTTTTTCATTTCTTTTGGGGACCTTTATTTTAAAATTTGGGGAATTTGTTAATTTTTTGGGAATTTGTTCATTGGGAGCTAAGTGCTGAGCGCCTGCTTACCACTAAAACTTAGCATGGATTATTTTGAGTGTATTATGTCTACAAGTTACGAATTTTTGTTATTCTAGAGCTTGGGGATATACAGCATCTCTGGTTTTTCCTTCTGGTGCATATACGAAAAGCTTGTGCCGGCTCCCAACTCTGGAGCAGGCGACAAATAATTGTCAATGAGAGAAACAGGGAGATTGTAAGTTGATACCTGCTACCGTAAGAGATTGTCCTCTTATGTACGTTATATTAGGAACAACTATTTGTACCATCTCTTGCAATGAAAAACCAATTCACAAAAGTCTTCTGGTAGGGATATTACAGTCGTTTCAAGAATTTCACATTCCCTGAAGGCATTGTTGAGTCGTTTCCGGAGTTTAACATTCCCTCGACTAAGCTTGTCTTAGCTGCTGGATTTCTAGACGCACTGGAGTAGATTCAGGCATTTCCGCTTCTCTTACAAAACTTGTCTTGATCTTTGGGCTTCAAGACGTTATTGGGTTTGCTCAGGTGTTTCAGCGTTTCTCGACTCGGATTGTCTAACTGGTTGAGAATCGATATGAATTTGGTTCTGATCAAGTTCTCTAGAGTTCTGTTTTATTAAAGCCTTTTTGCATTTGAGGTAGGGCGGCCTATATGCTATGCTTTCATGTGCAAGGCACAATTGCAAATAGTTCTTTTTCCACCTTTACAACTCATTTATATAGTGAAAGAGATGAAATGGAAATATTTGTAATAGGTTGCTTTCCAATGTAGCCAAGCGGCAAGATGGAAATAAATGTAATGTTTTGTTTTCCACTGTAGCTAAAAAGGCGAGATGCAAATATTTATAAACGGAGTAATCCTGCAGCGGTAGTCAACCTGTATCAGTTCACCAATGAAATAAATCTGCACTAATTTTGGGGTGTTGCAACTCATATAGTAAAAAAGATATGACGGGAAAATTTCTAATAGGTTGATTTAGAATCTTTATTTCATAATGGTGTAAACTCAAGAGTAGTACGTAAAGAGATTTATGCACAAAATTTTTGGGAAGTCTATTGAAAATTAAAAAGTGGGGGTGGCCGAGAAAAGTATATGACGACCTTACCTAGGATTTGAGAATAATGTGCAGCAAATTCGAGTGAAACCCAAAAAAAATTAAAAAAGTGGTCGCAAAAGTAGGAGTGGCCGACAAGAAGCATATGGTGACTTTCCTTGTGGTACAGAGATCGTGTGTACCAAATTTCAGAGAAAACCGTTAGCAAATAAAAATTTGTATAGCTATCAAATATACCAAAAAGCAGAAAATAAATTGTATACAAAAAGTGGGCGGAAAAGTAGGCGCGGCCGGTAGGAAGTATATGGCGACCTTACCTGGAGTACAGAGATCGTGTGTACCAAATTTCAGAGAAAACCGTTAGCAAATAAAAATTTGTATAGTGAACAAATATGAATAAAACAGAAAATGAATTTTACATAAAAAGTGGGCGTAAAAGTAGGCGTAAAAGTAGGCGTGGTCGGTAGGAAGTATATGTCGACCTTTCCTGGTGTATAGAGATCGTGTGTACAAAATTTCAGGGAAATCCGTCGAAAAATAAAAATTTGTATAGCGGTAAAACAAACAAACAAACAAACAAACAGAAAATGAATTTTATATATATAGATGGTTCTTCGGGACAAAACCAATACAAACAAGTAGTATGTGAAAATATTTCGGACTCAGATATATTCATGGTATCATCTGTATCATTGCGATTGAAAAAGATTTTGGAAGAAGCAGAGACTTCGACTAGTACAACCCAAACAAAGGATATTTGGAGAAATGAGACACCATCTTCTACGAAATATCAAATTTGAATTCAAAAAAGAAACTTATGATGCCATTATTAACAAAGAAGTTACTAATATCAAGGTCCAAATGGCAACACTACAGTCATTACAATTACAGTTAGCAATGATAGATTGAAAAGTAGCCCAGGCTTTGACTGACACGAAGGCTGCATCCAGCTGCATTATGTGCCAAGCAACATCAAACCAATTACACGAAGTCCCGACAAAATCATTAGGTAATACCGATTTCGGTCCTTCAGGATCAATAAGAAACAACGAAACCATCAAAGAGTTAAGAAGTTCAAAAAAGAAACAGTTTCATGTTGAATATCCCAAATTTGGTTTAATTATAGATCAGCCAACACAACGGTCAGGCAATAGAAATGATGAAAATATCGCAAGAAGATCCAGAAATAGCATCAGAAATAACAGGCGTGGATTTAAAACTTATTTTCAGATTTAAAATAATCCTAAAGTACTTTCGTGCAATTATGAAATTGACTCTAGAAATTTTGGAGATTATGCTAAGGAAATTGCAAAAATATATACAACCAAGTACACATGGAGAAATATGTCGGCAACAGTTCACAAAATCCTTTACTATGCAGAAGATGTCATTAAATACCATATGGTGCCACTTGGAGATCTATCAGAGGAGGCTCAGGAAAAAAGGAATTAGGATTAGAGATTTTATAGAGAACACAATAGTAGAAAAATTTCACGAAACTCCACAAATGAAAATCTATTTAATATTTTATTGGCAACGGATCTGACGTCCATCTCCAGCATTCGCATTTATCGGGATTTAGATCAAGAAGTCAAAAAGCTACTAAAAAACAGAAATAACGCAGAACTGAATATGAATGATAGTTATAATTGTTTTTCATTGTCATTTAAGTACGAAAAACATAGAATTAGTAAAAACAATAAAAAACAGAACCTCCCATTATTACATAGGCTAAAAAAATCTATTGCAGTTTTTATTTTTAAAAGGGTTTTTTACCCACACATGTATGAAATTTGTAGTAAATAAGAAAGATTCAAAAATAAAATTTTTTTTTCAAAATTAATGTTGAAATACCATATTCTAACATACTTACATCAAGTAAATATGACAAACAGAAATTATCTGCCCGGACCTTTGAAATGCATGAAAATGTGAGGCAGTTACAGCAGAGTTTCGTTTAGGTGGATTTTCCGCGTTATTTTGGTCAAAAAAAGAATTTATAGAAAAAAAATTATATCGCATTTCTCTCAACTAAGCAATTCTCTACAAAACTGTATCATTATATTTTTGATATTTTACACTCGAAAAACGGATTTTTTGTCAGCAAAATCCCACAGTACGTAGCTCGATGCTATTGAAACCACATCTCGCCTGGCTCAATTTTGTTCATACTGTGAAACAAAGAATCATTTATCAAGGTCCGGTAATGATCTCTATTGACCGTAACGCGAGCTCAGTTTTCATATTTCAAGAAATAAGATCCGATGATGCTACCAGCAAGTAAGCTGCACCAAACGGTATATTTTTCTGGATATGATGGAGTCTGTAGGGTTTCCTGTGGTTGGTCTCACTCCATATGCGGCAATTTTGTTTAGTAAAAAAACCCGTTAAGCCAAAAATTTTCTTTATCGCTGAACACAATTTTGCACTAAAACCTCGGCCATAAGTGGAGTGACTCGATGACTGATTTTCAAAGCAGATTAGGATAATTTGGTATTGCTGTTCAAGCATGAATCTATTCTGATGATTTGCCAGGGCATACTGAACATAAATGTCAAAAAAGGAGCGCAGCCAAACAGGTTGTTTGACAGCTAAAGTTTCTGAAAGTGCAATCCAGGACGAGACGATAAAAGTTTAAAGATTTCATATATTTGAGGTCTATTAAATTTGATATTTCAGTTTCTTACTTAATTCTCAATAAAAATCTATATAAAATTTTAGCATCTTTTTTTGTAAATTTTATAATTTCATTACCACTAACCAAAATTTGAACACTCCACAATATCAACAGAAGACAGCTTTACTCTATTAAATCATATTTTAGTGAAAAATGTAATTTAGTTTATCAACCATTTGTTTCAAAAATCAACAATTTATGGAGCTCTTCGAAAAAAGTGCACAAAGTGTATATAATAAACATTCGAAAACTGTCACTGACATATAAAACAATATCACATACACATGTTTCTTCTGGTCACCACTGACCACAAAAAGAGGAGGACAATTTTTAAAATATATGAATTTCTTGCAACCACAACATACAACAGCCGGAAGTAAAAAAAAAAAACACAAAAAAACAAAAATGTTACGCCTTCTTGTAGCACCAAACGAAAAATGTTGCAAATAAATAAAACCAAAACAAAAGTCAAATGGTAGAGACGGTCTTTTATTAGAGACAGCATAAGCTTTGCATGTGGAATATGGTTAACAAAAAAAGCGTTATATATATGTGTGTGTGTGTGTATGATTATATAAATTAGATACAAAAACCGAAAGAGAAATATGACCTTTGTGTGGTGAGCTGTTTTTAAGAAATATTGTAGAAACGAAAATCTTGATTAAAGAATCGGTTAAAGCATGTTTTAAATAAAGAATTATGTTCAAGTTAAAACGAAAATTTTTATAACCCTATAAAAACTACGCTTTTTTTTAAGGTGAAGTTGTATTTTATGTCGATTATTTTCAATACTATTAACTTGTAGTTTTACAACAATGATGATGGATGCTTTCGTTAACGTAAATCAAAATATTCGTAGCTAAAATCGTAGCCAACTGAGCGCTTTTAGCGTTAAATTTAGCCGCTTTTAACTACTCCAAGAGTTAATTGGGCCATTGAGCGCCATTTTGTATAATCAGATATATAGTTGATTAAGAAAGATTCCGATATGGAAAGAAAAGTTTCGGTGGTAGCACCAACCACATGACATTCTATAGAAAGAGCCATTGACGCAAATATGGAAAAATCGTTTAAGACGACGCTGTAAAAGTATATGAACAATGATTTCGTCAACTAAATTTCTATTTGATATTTGTTTAAATTTTATCAGAAGACAAGAAGTGAGTCTGACATTCGAAGCCCAAAAGGTGAACCACAGAAAACGTTTTGATGACTTAGATCGGATATTCAAATAGGATAAGAGGGCGGACCCAGAACAACCCAACCTGACAAAGACCATAACAGTTTTGGGAAAATTTTTCATTTTGATGTGTAAACATCTATACGCGCAGGGGGTAAATTTGTATTTCACAATACAATCACGAAAACAGCATAACATGTGAGACGTAAGACAAAATCGGTGTGAATTATGATTATATTGGTGAAAAATTAAGATATATAATAACCTGTTTGAAAATTAAAAATTAAAAATTAAAATTAAAAACTGAAAAATTAAAAAAAAAACAATGAAAAATGAAAATGAAAAATGAAAAATAAAAATTCAAAACTTAAATAAAAAATAAAAAGTAAAAAATTTAAAATTAAAAATTAAAAATTAAAAATTAAAAATTAAAAATAAAAAATTAATAATTAAAAATTAAAAATTAAAAATTAAAAATTAAAAATTAAAAATTAAAAATAAAAATTAAAATTAAAAACTAAAAATTAAAAATTAAAAATTAAAAATTAAAAATTAAAAATTAAAAATTAAAAATTAAAAATTAAAAATTAAATATTAAAAATTAAAAATTAAAAATTAAAAATTAAAAATTAAAAATTAAAAATTAAAAATTAAAAATTAAAAATTAAAAATTAAAAATTAAAAATTAAAAATTAAAAATTAAAAATTAAAAATTAAAAATTAAAAATTAAAAATCAAAAATTAAAAATTAAAAATTAAAAATTAAAAATTAAAAATTAAAAATTAAAAATTAAAAATTAAAAATTAAAAATTAAAAATTAAAAATTAAAAATTAAAAATTAAAAATTAAAAATTAAAAATTAAAAATTAAAAATTAAAAATTAAAAATTAAAAATTAAAAATTAAAAATTAAAAATTAAAAATTAAAAATTAAAAATTAAAAATTAAAAATTAAAAATTAAAAATTAAAAATTAAAAATTAAAAATTAAAAATTAAAAATTAAAAATTAAAAATTAAAAATTAAAAATTAAAAATAAAAAATTAAAAATTAAAAATTAAAAATTAAAAATTAAAAATTAAAAATTAAAAATTAAAAATTAAAAATTAAAAATTAAAAATTAAAAATTAAAAATTAAAAATTAAAAATTAAAAATTAAAAATTAAAAATTAAAAATTAAAAATTAAAAATTAAAAATTAAAAATTAAAAATTAAAAATTAAAAATTAAAAATTAAAAATTAAAAATTAAAAATTAAAAATTAAAAATTAAAAATTAAAAATTAAAAATTAAAAATTAAAAATTAAAAATTAAAAATTAAAAATTAAAAATTAAAAATTAAAAATTAAAAATTAAAAATTAAAAATTAAAAATTAAAAATTAAAAATTAAAAATTAAAAATTAAAAATTAAAAATTAAAAATTAAAAATTAAAAATTAAAAATTAAAAATTAAAAATTAAAAATTAAAAATTAAAAATTAAAAATTAAAAATTAAAAATTAAAAATTAAAAATTAAAAATTAAAAATTAAAAATTAAAAATTAAAAATTAAAAATTAAAAATTAAAAATTAAAAATTAAAAATTAAAAATTAAAAATTAAAAATTAAAAATTAAAAATTAAAAATTAAAAATTAAAAATTAAAAATTAAAAATTAAAAATTAAAAATTAAAAATTAAAAATTAAAAATTAAAAATTAAAAATTAAAAATTAAAAATTAAAAATTAAAAATTAAAAATTAAAAATTAAAAATTAAAAATTAAAAATTAAAAATTAAAAATTAAAAATTAAAAAATTAAAAATTAAAAATTAAAAATTAAAAATTAAAAAATTAAAAATTAAAAATTAAAAATTAAAAATTAAAATTAAAAATTAAAAATTAAAAATTAAAAATTAAAAATTAAAAATTAAAATTAAAAATTAAAAATTAAAATTAAAAATTAAAAATTAAAAATTAAAAATTAAAAATTAAAAATTAAAAATTAAAAATTAAAAATTAAAAATTAAAAATTAAAAATTAAAAATTAAAAATTAAAAATTAAAAATTAAAAATTAAAAATTAAAAATTAAATTAAAATTAAAAATTAAAAATTAAAAATTAAAAATTAAAATTAAAAATTAAAATTAAAAATTAAAAATTAAAAATTAAAAATTAAAAATTAAAAATTAAAAATTAAAAATTAAAAATTAAAAATTAAAAATTAAAAATTAAAAATTAAAAATTAAAAATTAAAAATTAAAAATTAAAAATTAAAAATTAAAAATTAAAAATTAAAAATTAAAAATTAAAAATTAAAAATTAAAAATTAAAAATTAAAAATTAAAAATTAAAAATTAAAAATTAAAAATTAAAAATTAAAAATTAAAAATTAAAAATTAAAAATTAAAAATTAAAAATTAAAAATTAAAATTAAAAATTAAAAATTAAAAATTAAAAATTAAAAATTAAAAATTAAAATTAAAAATTAAAAATTAAAAATTAAAAATTAAAAATTAAAAATTAAAAATTAAAAATTAAAAATTAAAAATTAAAAATTAAAAATTAAAAATTAAAAATTAAAATTAAAAATTAAAAATTAAAAATTAAAAATTAAAAATTAAAAATTAAAAATTAAAAATTAAAAATTAAAAATTAAAAATTAAAAATTAAAAATTAAAAATTAAAAATTAAAAATTAAAAATTAAAAATTAAAAATTAAAAATTAAAAATTAAAAATTAAAAATTAAAAATTAAAAATTAAAAATTAAAATTAAAAATTAAAAATTAAAAATTAAAAATTAAAAATTAAAAATTATAATTTGAAAATTAAAAATTAAAAATTAAAAATTAAAAATTAAAAATTAAAAATTAAAAATTAAAATTAAAAATTAAAAATTAAAAATTAAAAATTAAAAATTAAAAATTAAAAATTCAAAATTCAAAATTAAAAATTAAAATTAAAATTAAAAATTAAAAATTAAAAATTAAAAATTAAAAATTAAAAATTAAAAATTAAAAACTAAAAATTAAAAATTAAAAATTTAAAATTAAAAATTAAAAATTAAAAATGAAAGATCAAAACCACAAAATATAAAATGAAAAAAGAAAAACGAAGAAGTAAAAATGAAAAATGAAAAATGAAAAATGAAAAATCAAAAACAAAAAATTAAAAAAATATAAAAAATTAAAAATAAAAAATGAAAAACGAAAAATTAAAAAATAAAAAATAAAAATAAAAACGAAAAATGAAAAATTAAAAATTAACCGGTTGAAGTAATAAATAATAAATATTTTTATATTAGCGGAGCCCCTGTAGTTGATTGCTATAAATGATATATAGATGACACTTTCTGTTTGATTTTAAAAAAGAGCCATAAAAAAATCTTTAATTACTCAATGTTTACACATCTCTCCTGTGATCGCACTCACATGATTTCTTTTTTCCAAATGTCCGATTAATATGCGATCTTTTTGATATACCTGCCATTTCAACAAGTTTACGCACTTTCAACCGATGATCATCCAATACCAATAACTTCCATGCTTATAAATTAACTAAGATTTCTTACTTTTGGTGGTTCCAAAAAATGTACTAAACAACATAGAGCCATAAAACTTGAAACGTATATTTTATAAGATTGCCACTTTCCACCTGAATAATTTTTTTCAAGCTAGTGCCGCCATCTATACCTCAGGTCAGGTTGTTTTTGGGGTACTGTCGTCGTAATTGGATACATAAATTCGATTTTTTGGTGGATGAGATCGATCCTGTACTTAATGAAATTTCCAATTTAGGAAAAGCCTGTTTTTATAATATTATCGAAGAATCGGACAAAACATTAGTCAAATTAAAGTTGGGTTCCCAAAATATAGTATTTACGATCTAAGCTAAATTGGCATCTAATTTAACAAAATTAAAAAAATTTTAATTAGGCGTGGACAACATGTATCAAAAAACCCTAAAAACTTACACATTTTATAAAGGAGAACATAATTAAAGAAAACTCAGTCTATGAGGTCCCGTTTTTTAAACTGTTAAATTTTGTTGCATATATCTGTGGTCACAAGCGATAACCGCCTAAGTCGACTTAAGAACGATTTGAGTTAAGTATGCTATCATATTCTACTAACGCTTTATATTTACGTGAAATCCCCATTTCTCTAACATTGTCTATTAAAAAGTTATAGATGAAAACATTCTGACCAAAGTCGTACTGAAGCCCCATTACATTTATATAAAAAGTTAAATTTCTGATGATTTTCGACTTAGGCGGTTAATGCTTGTGACCACAGATATATTGACTTTTCCGAACTCTAGTGCTGAAGTTGATACAATGTTCAGTGCACTGAGCTTCTTAAAAATAAAATAATTAAAATAATACGTTTATTAGGGTAGGTTGTTTATTAGGACAAAAATTTATCGATATTGTTCTATCGATTTTTCGATAGGTTTTGGCATGAGGAAAAAAAAAGTTCCACTACGACATATCAAGAAAATCTTTTCGAGGAGACCAAATTTAAATTTTTTTGGTAAGTAATAAAAAAAAAATCTGCTGATTTAATTTTTTTTTTTAATAATACCTTTCAAAGGTGAAATTTAACGCTAAAAATGATGGTATAGCAGTTTTTAAAAAAAAAATAAAGGTTTTATTGAGGTTTTGGACAAGTTTTTGTTAAAAAATCGATCCTTTTTTTAAGCGTTAATTTTTAGTGACTACAACCCGAGTTTTTAAATTTTTTGGTGGGGTTAGTGGTTTTTGGGGTGATTTAGGAGAAATAATTTTTTATAGCGGTCGAGTCTATTGTCGAAGTTATGGACCGACAAAGCTTTGCTTTGATTTGTACATAACTTTATTAGTTATTATCGGACATCAGCAATATATCATTGGAAAGCTTACTTGAGTACCTTTTATCTGATATTTCAAAAATCGAAATCCATGTTACTGTTATGAACCTATTGATTTTTTAGTATTATTTATTTTGCAACGTATTTAATGAATGTAGTTATCAAAACGTTAGGAGTAGGCCTAAGAATGCCAAACCCTTTCGAAGATTAATCCAACATTGCAGAGGTAATAACTGGATATAGAAAATAAGCATAATCCAAATTTTAGTACTATTGTCATTAGTTTCTGGCGTACAAATGTTAAAAAGTTCATTTCTGATGTTATTGTTATATATGGACTACATAAAAAAATATGGACCTCTAATAACTATATTTAGTAAAGTCACTTAATTTTCTCAAAAATAGACCAAATTTTAAAAAAGTCTACACAATATTTTTGTTTTTTTTTTGATAGATTTAGGCGAAGATCCGGAATCAAGTTGATATAGAATTAGCTTTTTAGTCGGTCTTATTAGCGATTATTTACATTTGGGGTAGGTCCAACAATATATAGCTTTTCACATATTTCAATGCCATTCGTTCTATGGCTCATAAAGGTTAATATACCAAATTCTATCAAAATATATTCATAGTTGCGACTTGTAGTTTGATTACAAGGTTTACATGGACACACAGACGGACGGACAGAAAGACGGAAGGTGCGAAAAGTTTCTGAAAAGGAAAATGGCCAAAAAATTTAGATCAAGAACATTGTATGAACTTTGGGGTAAAAAAATTACTGCGTTGTTATAGATGACTAAACGTACGTCATAGCAGACTTCAGCATGCTTTCACGTCTTCCATATTTTACTGCTTTTGAAAGAGACATACTTCAAGATTCAAAGAATTCTAGTTGTATTGAAACTTTTGGTTCGCAATATCTATTCCGATTGTTTATTTGTTAATTCAATGACAAAATTTTAGTGTTAGAATTTAAAGTCTCACCCCCCTAGAAATATGCGAGTAGCAAAGAAACTGATAAATACAAAGTTTTAGGTCAATCAAAAAAAAAAAAAAATTAGAGATACCTCAACGCGACTGAAAATTGTAAGTGAATTTTTTGAACAAATTGTTATTAGCTTGGGATCATATGTGACAAAGAACACATTTTTCTGGAAGTCCGCAAAAAAATTACTTATAAAAAAAATTCTGGCATAGGAATTTACTTAAAAATGCACACAGTTTATCTCTAACGCATATTTAACAAGACCTTAAAGTGCCAGCTCCATTTTTTGAAATTTTGTTTAAGAAAATTTTTTAAAACTTAAAAAGGGAGTTTAAAAAGTTTTATCAAAAAAATGTTCCATCTTTGGTCTCATATCGCAATAGGTTAAAACGCGTTAATAAAAAAATACTTCGTATCTGACTGCTTATAGGTATTGAGACCAAACAACATTATGGCTTTAATAAATTTGTTAAAGTTGAACGAATGTTCATAACATTTCATTACCTAGAATTTTTTTGGCACCATTGCGGTCTGGGGCATTTGCTATTTCTTTTCGAGTTTTTATTCGATTTTGAAGTTATATAGCTCTTTTGAAAGTGATTTATAATAGCGATTTACATAACAACTTGTCGAAAAAGTTAATCTGTAGAACGCAATTTACGTATTATCTGAAAAAAGTTATATTTTCACCATATAAACACACTTGAAATTTTCAGTCGCGTTGAGGCACCTCTAAATTTTTTTTGATTGATCCAAAACTTTGTATTTATCAGTTTTCTTTTTTTGTTATTTACATATTTCTAGCGGGTGAGACCGAGAGTTTGAGCACTTTTTTTTTTATTAAGGGCCACAATAATATACACATATAAATTTTACTGAAATTGCCTAGAACGAAAATTATTTTTTGCCACGTTTTTAGAAGAGAAAAATTCACTTTTCTTTACAAATTTATCATCGAACATTTAGCATAACAAGCAAAGAAGACGAAAGTAAGTAAGAATACAGAGCGTTCAGAAAAATGTATATATAATTTTAATGACTAAAGAGCTGTATGCAGCTTGCTAAGGAATAAAAAACTTCATATAAAACAAGTAAGAGTGTTAAATTCGGCTGTGCCGAATCTTTGATACCCTCCACCTCGGTTTGTGGCAATACTATTAACATAGCTCATGGTAGTTGTGTTCTTGTTATTGTTAATATGTATGAATCACATTTTTTTTGTGGCTTTTTTTATGTTGTTGTATGTTCAACCACTAAACTATTACAAGAAAACACTAGGTTTCATGTTTTTTTTAGAGGTATCTATAAACTTTTGTTCATTTCTCAGCGCAGAGGCTCCCGATTTACTCCGATTTCAATACCAACCTGGTGGGAATTATGGCAAATAATTTTTTCGTAACCTGACCTAAGTAAATGCTTTTTTTTTTGAATGAGCGTGATTTCAACAGACACACGGACAGACGGACAGACGGACAGACGGACAGACGGACAGACGGACATCGCTATATCGACTCGAGCTGTGATAAGGATCAAGAATATATATACTTTATTGGGTCGGAAATTAGTTTTTCGATGCGTGACAAACCTATATATACCCTCTGCCACTGAGATGTGGAGGGTATAAAAACGCTTCAGAAATGTTTAAGGAATTTTTGTGTCTAACAATTTCTGGTGTTAGTCTGCAGCTTTTTAAAAAAGGAGCATTGTTTTTACTACCTTTTTTTGACGTAAATTAAGTTAGGCAACCGAGGCTTCGAGCAGGAATATAAAATTTTTCTCAAAAGAGAGGAGAGGTAAGCATAAACAAAACGTAATAAGCTTAAAAAATTAGTTCTTTTTCAGTTGCAAACATGGTTGTTTTCAATTTCAATTTCACAATTCTTAATAATTGACGGAAAATAGCTGATTGCTATTGTTGCACTGAAAGGTACTTTTGTGCTTTTTTTTTTCTTTAAGAATTATATGAAAATTTTCTGCTAAGATTCCTTAACAAGCTGCATACAGCTCTTAAAATACAAATTCACGAATAATACAAATTTTAAGTCCAAAAGAATAAAAAAAAGTAAAATATATAATATTTCCTCCTACCGCTGATGTTCAAATTATTATGGCTCTGTGAAATGCCAGAATGGCGGACTTTTCAGATACAAAATTCAATAAAAATTTCATTTAGTGGTCTTGGCACGTTATTTTCCAATTGCGGCTTAGCGATTCTGCGATTTTCAGGCGGAGATTTTACTTTTAAGAACAACCAAAAGTCAAGTGGCTTCAATCTGGCGAATACGAGTATTGTATGGTACTTCTTTGTCCCACCCATTTAATAAAATAATTTTTCCATCCTTTTTCAAAAACTAGTTTTACATAAATGGTAAAACTAATTTTTGCGTAGTGTAATGGCACAGTCTATACATTTTCTTGTAACACCCTGCATACAATAATAAAAACCACAAAATCAAATTTTGTCATCATACCTTTTTTTTAGCATATTTCTTAGTGTCGATGTTGGCCCAGAGGACATTAAATGCTCTTACACAAAAATTCGCCTTAAACAGAACTTCAATACTCTGCAAAGATAAAAAAAATACAAAAACAAAGTTATTTAAAAAAATATATAAAATTTATTATTGTGGTAAAGAGACATACGAGTATGAAAATTGTAGTAGAATAAAGAAAAAAATGGGCAAAGAACAGAAACAATAAAGAACAACCCGTAAAAAGAAAAATAAAATGAAAACAACATATTGCCAATTCACACATAAGCTAAAGGAAAAACAAAAACTCTGCGAACGGAAAACGGAAATGAATCATTTCATTAGTTGGCTACGCCTACATATATTCCTCAAAGAAACTTATTCCCTTGCGAAAATGACAATTTGGTTTCTTCGTAAAAATATTTGTAATTTTTTCTCTATTTATATTTTGTTTTCTTTTATTATACTCCATCGCACTATATGACCAAGGTTTAATGAGTTCATGCTGATATTTGTAACTATTAAAAATCTTTTATTATAGCGATCGACTCAAAATCACTTTATGTGTCTCCATGTAAATGTTGTAACCAAACTACAGTTGAAATTGCTGAAAATCGGTGCATGTTCAAGGCCAAGTCCTCATACAATTCCGCCTAATTAAATCGACTGAAATTGCTATAAGATTCAAATAATCATATGGATGTCGGTCAAACAAGTTTTGTGTATTTATTTCATCCATTACTCAGTAGTCTGAAAACAAATCCTGTGGGACAATTCGTAGTCATAGACCTCCACTCTTGGACGAAATTGAGGAACTGCTGAAAAAATACTCCACAAAATTTTTAGTATAGGATTTGATAGCACTATATCACCGGTAATAAAATCGTTAAGGGAATATTTGAGCTATACAGGTTTAGCAATTTTTCGCCCAGACTACAGAATATTTTTTGGCAATTTTTTTTGGTATTATAATTTTTTTAAACATTTTTTAATATTTTTTTGAAGTTTTTCTTTGATATCAAAAAAATGTTCGGATTGAAATTACACAATAAATCCAATTGAAAAAAAAAATGTTGGAGCAGTTTTTGATTAACAACCTTTTTTGTTATTTATGGAACTATATAAATCTATAAAAAAAAAGTTATTCCACATATTCTTCTGAAATATGCTTTGTGTTTTATCAAATGTGGACAGCATCGGTCCATTTTTCGGCCTAGTCCTCATATAAATATAGCATCCGTTTTGGAGTTTTTTATATCTCCTGGACAAAAAATAATTTTCTATATCAAATTAGTAAGACTTCTTCTCTAAGCGCATGGTTTAGGGTATTGTATTGACCGTTGTAACCGACTACAATTTTCTTGCTTGTTTCTGGTTTTTTTTGCACGGTGTGAATGGTTATAAAAATGGAAAAGGCAACTTAGGAGCTTAAAAAATTGACTTCATATAAACTACAAACATTGTTACAACCGGAGTTTGATGGCAAATTCCTTTGTGTATTAGTTAAAACAAATAGAAACCGGATAGAAGACATTTTGCAGATGGTAAAAACGAAATGTATTTTCTAAATAAATAAATTAGACATTTGAATTGTAGCTAAGTGGCAGAATGACAAATTTTACATAAGTCTAAATAATGGGGTATTTTGTTGTTTTCTTGGTTTTGATTGAATATAAATATTTTAAACTATTGTCAAAGCAGGACATACCTTTAACCCTAAACCACTTAACATATTTTATAACATAACTGCATAACTCTGTATTAAAACTGTCTGTAAATATAAGTTTGTGATGAAAAAAATATTTAATTCATTTTATTTTGAGAAATTCAGTTATAAAAAAACAATTATGTGAGTCCGATCTCAGGGGAAATGTGTAAACATCTAGTAATTAAAGATTTGTTCATGGCTCTTTTTTAAAATCAAACAGAAAGTGTCATCCATATCATTTATAGCAATCAACTGCAGGGGCTCTGGTAATATAAAAAATTTATAATTATTTATTATTTCAACCTGTTAATTTTTAATGGGACTAAGGGAAGCGCTTGGTAAAAGTGTGAAAATGCATGCTAAATTATGGGAAAATGCCTGTTAAGTCTATAGGAAATGCATGCCAAATGGTAAAAATGCATGTCAAAAATGGCAAAATGTTTGCTAAATTTGGGCAAATTTATGGGAAAATGCATGCTAAAAATGGGAATTTTTCTGTTAAAAATGAGAAAAATTTGCAAGCTAAATGTAGGGAAATTGCATGCTAAATGTAAGGAAATTGCACGCTGAATTGAGAAAAATGATTTTCAAAGCTGCAACTAAAAAAAATGTTGATGACATGCATTTTTACCATTCAATATGTATTTCCTATAGCCTAAACAGGCATTTTCCCATAATTTAGCATGCATTTTCCCGTTTCTGTACAGCAAAACCAATTCTCTCATTTTTAATTTTTCGTTTTTTATTTTTCATTTTATATTTACAATGTTTTCATTTTTAGTTTTTCATTTTTCGTTTTACGTTTTTCATTTTTATTTTTCATTTTTCATTTTCTATTTTTCTTTTTTCATTCTTTATTTTTCATTTTTTATTTCTCATTTTTTATTTTTAATTTTTCATATTTCGTTTCTCATTTTTAATTTTTTATTTTTCATTTTTCATTTTTTATTTTTCATTTTCAATTTTACATTTTTCATTTTTCGTTTTTCGTTTTACATTTTTCATTTTGTATTTTTAATTTTTTGTTTTTCATTTATTATTTTTTAGTCAATTTTTCAAAAGCCTTAACGTTAATGTATCCAGAGATGTTGAACATTGCCTTTGGAATGCCACAAGATATTTAAAACGACCAGTAAAACGAAATATCCCAATTGAAGACCTTAATAACTCCTGGTGCAAGACAGATAAAAAAAAGGCAGATGCATACTCCAAATACTTGGAAAATATATTCCAGCCTTTTCATATTAACAACGATAACGATATGAATGAAATAGAACAATTCCTAGATTGTCCTTGTCAGATGGACCTTCCAATTCAGCACGTTTCTCCACAAGAAGTGCAAAAAGAAATTATAGCTCTAAATAATAGAAAAACTTCTGGATATAATAAAATAACTGCTACAGCTGTAAAATCCCTTCCAAAAAAAAGGCATTATTTTTCTATCTTTAATATTTAATACAATTTTGAGATTATACCACTTCCCTAATCAATGGTAATATGCAGAAGTGCAACATTTCTTCTTACAGACCAATTAGTCTGTTAACAACATTTTCTAAATTAGTTGAAAGAATATTTTTACGTAGATTGTTACCGGTGCTGGAAAGAAAAAACATAATTCCAGACTAACAATTTGGTTTTCGGCAATATCATGGCACTCCTGAGCAATGTCATCGGATAGTCAACATTATAAGGGATGCATTAGAACGAAAACATTATTGTTCGGCTTTTTTAGACATCCAATAAGCCTTCGATAGAGTTTGGCACCAGGGACTTTTATTCAAATTAAAAAAACTACTTCCATCACCATATTATTTCTTCATTAAGTCATACTTAAACTAAAGATTCTTCTACGTAAAAGTAAATAACGAAACCTCCTATAAATGTACAATTAAAGCGGTAATTCCACAAGGCAGTGTTTTAGGCCCTGTCCTTTACAACATATTCACATCGGACATGCCTATAGGAGAAAATGTAACAGTTGCAACATATGCTGACGATACAGCTTAAATAGCAACAAGTAATGAACCAGATATTGCTTCAGCAACGATCCAAACTCAACTCAACGACATTGGGTTATGGCTACAGAAATGGAATATAAAAGTTAATACCCAAAAATCTACCCATGTAACGTTTACTTTAAGAAAAGGAGATTACCCAGTGCTAACATTAAATGGAACTCAAATCCCAAAACAAACTAAAGTTAAATATCTTAGTCTTCACCTGGATTGCAGACTTACATGGAAAGATCACATTAAAGCAAAAAGGCAACAATTAAATATAAAAACAAAAAAAACATGTATTGGCTTCTTAATCCAAAATCAGAGCTTACTATTAACAATAAACTTCTTATTTACAAAACAATACTAAAACCAGTTTGGACTTATGGCATACAACTTTAGGGCACAGCTAGTAATTCGAATATTGAAATCCTGCAAATATACCAATCAAAACTCTACGGTTGATAACAAATGCATAATGGTTCGTAACTAATAACAATATTTACAAAGATTTACAGATTACTGCAGTTCAAGACGAGATTAATAGACATACATACATATTCAAGATACATTGACAAACTTAGTAATCATAGCAACCCATTAGAAATATGCTTATTAGATGAAAGTGAGGAAATAAATAGAGTAAAAAGGCACCATATATTAGATTTACCTTATAGAAAATGATATCTTATTTTACAAATTTGTAAATAATTTAACTGAATTAGTGTCCAGATTATGTTAAGTTTATTTAAGTTTAAAAAATTTGCTTATTGTTGTATAAAAACAGATTGTAAATAAAAGAATTTAAAAAAAAATTTATTATTTTTCATTTTTTATTTTTCATTTTCAAACAGGTTATTTAAATATCACAATTTTTTCACCAATACAATCATAATTCACACCGATTTTGTCTTAGGGCTCACATATTACGATATTTATACCCTATACCACTATGTGATTTGGGTATAATGACTTTGTGCTGCTGTTCGTAACTATCAAATATTTTTGGTCTAGACCCATCTTTTATTATACCGATCGAATCAGAATCACTATCTGATTCGATTTAACGATGTCCGTCCGTCCGTCTGTGTGTCCATGTAAAGCTTGTAATCAAACTGCAGGTCACAACTATGAATATATTTTGATGAAATTTGGTACATAAGCTTTTAGCGGCCATAGGATAAACTCTGTTGAAATTGGTGAGAATCGGTCCATGTTCAGACCCCTAGCCCCCATACAAATAACCCCTATGAAATCAACATAAATTGCCATAAGATCCATATTATCATATAAATCTGAGTCAAATTGGGCTTGTACGTGTTTTTTACATCCATTACTCAGTAGTCCAAAAATGACCCCTACGGGACAACTCTTAGTCATAGGCCCCATATAGAGCTGCTTCCCGATCTTCACTTAAATCTATCAAAAAACAAAAATATTGCACGGATTCTTTTCAAATTTTGTTAGTATATATTTTTGCAAAATACAACAGCCTTTACCAAACATGGTCGGTCCATTTTTGGGCCTAGTCCCCATATGGATATAGCATCCAATATGAACTTTTTCATATGTGCAGCCAAAAAAATTAATAAAAATCCCACTCAAATTTGATTTACGCTTATTTTCTATATCCAGTTAGTTGGGCCTGAGAGATAGGGTCTCTGAACGCATTGTATAGGGTATCGTATAGTCGGTCTAGACCGACTATAATTTTCTTACTTGTTTTGTGATTGTATTGTGAAATAGAAATTTACCCCCCTGCGCGCATGGATGTCTACACATCAAAAAAAAATTATTTACTAAAATAGAAATTATAAAATTATTTTTTTTTATTTATATTAGTTGAGTTTTAAATAATTCATTTATTGCTGCAGGTAGAACATTAACGATTCGATGTGGAATGCATTACATACATTTTTTTGCAGGTATCACAATATTGTTTTTGCATCTTTGATTTCGAGTATGGCCACATATTGCACCTATAACCTTGTTCGGTATATCTACATTTTGCTCAGGGATTCTCCGAGTTTTGTTGGTGGTAAAGATATATTCAACGAACTGGATCCCGCAACTTCTCCGCTTATATCTTTTACATGTTTCAATACATCTTGTATTAATTTACATGAAGCCATTTGAAGTTTTGAGCTGTTTCCCACTTTTTTTAAACGTTGGCGTAATAACGGTCTCACCAAGAGCTCTGAGTAATAAATTTCTTTTGTTGGAGTTGTTTGAATTCCGAAAAGAATATTTTATGCACCAAAAAATGTACGCGGCGATATTGGCTACATTTAGTCTTTCTTATTATAATTTATTAATATACCATTTCATCAATTGGGTCCACAATAGAGTGGTCCTTAAAAATGAAACTGCAATTTTGGGGATAGGTGGGGTCCAATTTGTTACCCATAAATATAAAACTAATAAATGTGAATTTGGGGACAATCGGATAAAGAAAAGTCGCGTCGGAAATCGATTGAAAATATGACTTTTTTTTTGAGATTTTACGAAAACTTCGTTATACAGTTTAACTTTTCCGACAAGTTGTTATAAAAATCGGGATCAGTATTAAATTATCTTTCCAAAAATCTATAAGAATTGAAAATCGAATAAAAATTCGTCAAGAAATAGCAAATGCCCAGACCACTTTTGTGCCAAAAAAAACTAGGTCATCAAATTTGATAGCATGTTTTTCAACTTAAAGAAATTGATTTAAGCCATAATTTTTCTTCGTCCGTATACTCAAAAGTAATCAGATATGAAGTATTATTTTATTACCACGTTGTTAATCTATTGCGCATTGAGACCGAAAATTGGAATTTTTTTTAAAAAAGTTTTAAAAACTCTTTTTTAAAGTTTTAAAAAATTTTCTTCAACAAAATTTAAAGAAATGGATCGGGAACTTTAAGGTTTTATTAACCACATGCCAGAGATTAACTGTGTGAATTTTTGGGTAAATACCTATGCTAAAATTTTTATGACAATGATTTTATTTTTGCAGATTTCGAGAAAAATGGGATTTTTGTGAAATATTCTGTACATGTAATCCTTCTAAATTCTTTATATCAAAAATTAATCAGTTCTCTCTTTTTATCTTAATGGCCTATTGTTTCAGAAAAAAATAATATGACCCATTGACCCTTTTGAAATTGGGGTCACATATGACCCCAAGCTAATAAAAGACAATTTAATCAAAAAAATTCAAATATTTTGCAAATACTGTTGAATTTTTAAAAGCGTTATTATAAACAAATATGTATGTCTTCCGTTCCTAAAATTTGGGACCGAAAACGAGTTTTTCTACTAAACTCAATGAAACCACTTTTTAGAATGTAAGAATTATAATTTGCTTAATTTTTTTTATTTAACCCTTCTGTGCTCCTGGAATCATAATTATCCATTGTGATATATCCCTGGTGCAATTGTGTGCTTTTTGCTAGCGAATATAAATTAAAACAACTTTTAAACAATTTTATTATAAAATTATATTATTTAAAAAAAACTATCTTTATGTTTCGAAATAAAATAAAAACATTTTGGAGCTACAACTCAACATTGTTAAATTTAACTTGACTTGGTACAAGAAGGATGTTGTTTCTTTGTGTGATTCTACAAGCCGAAATAAAAGCTGGTTTCCATCTTCATTGTTTGTTAACATTAAATTAAAATCTTTTATGAACTTAACCCCTCTTTCGGCAGTATCGTTTACTACAAAAAATTCCGTCCAGAAATTGTAACTCTTTTTAAAATCTTCATAAGATTCCTATGTCAATGGAAGAAATAATAAAAATTCTGCAGAAATACTAAAATAGCAGAATCTTAAATCAATATATATCAAATTTTCTAGGTGAATGAATTTTCTAGGAGCACATAATGGCCAGTTTTCGCAAAATATAGCAGAACTTTATTTCCCAACCAATAATAAGTGTTTCGTCTAGTTTGCTAGAACAATGCATTATTTTTAGGTATTTACTTTTTTAAATATGCCAAATTTCAAAGTCTTGCCTCGGCAAGGAATTGGTTAGTGTAGTTCGATTTATTCCAAATTTTAGGAACGGATAACACACATATTTGGTTATAATATTTTAAGTAACACTTTTAAAAATTCGATGTATTTCCAAAATATTTGAATTTTTTAATAAATTGTCCCTTATTAATTTCGGGTCATATGTGACCCCTTTTCCAGAAGGGTTAATGGGGTCATATTTTTTTTCCCGAAACCTTAGGCTATAAAGATTAAATGTAGTATTTAAAAGTAGACAAGTGATAAATTTTTGATACAAAGTATTTAGAAAGAGTACATTTTCAGAATATTTTACAAAAATCCCATTTTTCTCGAAATCCACAAAAATAAAATCCTTGTCAAAAAAATTCTGGAACAGAGATTTACCTAAAAATTTACACAGATAATCTCTGAAATGTACTTAACAAAACCCCTGAGTGGCTGATCCATTTTTTGCAATTTTGTTTAAGAAAATTTTTTTAAAACTTGAAAAAGGAGTTATTAAAATTTTATAAAAAAAATTTCCCATATTCGGTTTCAATGTGGAATAGGTTAACAACGTTGTGATAAAACAATTCCTCATATCTGATTACTTATAGGTATAGAGCTAAAAAAAAATTGGCTTTATTCAGTTTGGCTTTAATCAATTTCTTAAAGTTGAAAAAAATGCCATCAAATTTCGTAGCCTAGTTTTTTTTTTTGGCACAAAAGTGGTCTGGGTCATTTGCAATTTCTTGGCGATTATTATTCGATTATTCGATTTCGAAGTTTTATAGATTTTTGAAAATATACTTTAATAGTGATCTCACAACTTGTCAGAAAAATTAAACTATAGAACGAAATTTTCGTAAAATCTGAAAAAGAACCATATTTTCCCCACAAAAACTCACTTGAAATTTTCAACCGATTTCCGGCGCGATTGTCCCCAAACTTCACATTTAATAGTTTTATATAGAAAGAAAATAAACTAGACCCCGCCTTCCTCAAAATCGCAATTGGAAAAATGTCCGTATAACGTAGGACCACTCCAGTCTACACCCAACTTAGTTTCATTGTGATATAAGTTTATGGCTAATATTTATTTCTCAACGTTTTCAATGATAACTTCAGCTTTAAGGTGCATAATAGATAAACAAATAACTGAGTTCTTGGTCTTGGGAACGCTATGGTATTTTTTTTTTTTTTTTGGAAAACAAATGCTTCCTCGTTTTATTTGGTAAAAATTCAATAGAAATACAAATTTTGTTTGTTCGCAAAACCCACACTAACGTTAAACCATTCAATAATATGCTTCTGATAGTTCAATACTGGTAAAGAAGTTATCCAAATTGATATTCCTATTGCTTCGTCCTAAACCAAGAGTTCCAGTATTACCTATGGCTTACTAGGGATATACTAAATAAATGTAGATCGGGCTCATGGCATCAATTGCTCACGTACAGTCTAATTTTTTGACGGCATGTAATAATTTCCCAGATTTTCATTTAAGCTTTCCCATACATCACAAATTGGACACAGCTTATCTGGCTTGCGTCTTTCAATTCTTGTAGTTTTATCATCAAAACGCAAGAATTCTTCTATATTTTCAAAGCGTGTAAGCCCCATTCTTGCCTTAAAAGTTGGCAATCCATACAACGAATCCCAGAAGCTTCTATAGTTTTTTATATTCCATTTTAAATGACCGGCTGTAATCAAAAGTCCAAGAAATACATATAGTTCATTTTCATCTGTGTCCTGCAATTTTATGTTTTCACCTAACACTCTCTTTGCTTCTCGGTTCGAATACTTTATACCCGAATGGCAGTATTACCTTGTCACCAGCTCCTTTTACTACATTATGACGTCCTATTCTCGATTGAGTAAATGCTACCTTATTCCATATTGTGCCATCTCTTCCAACAAGATTTAGAGCAAGAACTGATATTTCATCTTCACTATCACCTTAAAGACCAAACAACCTATCAGCAAAAATTTCAAAATTGAGTTTTTTATTTAATGTTATTCCCTATATCATAACGCATATGTATGAAAAATTTTGAACGCCTAATATTACAAATAACGAAGCTATTACCAAATTAAGAATATATAATTTTCGTTTCAATATTGCAAATAGTTCCAATTTTATAACGTTTTTTCTCTCTCCTGTAAACTTTTGAAAATTGCTGATAGGTTGTTTGGTCCTAAAGGTGACGATCTGCAGCTTCTCTTTAATTGTCAACTTTAGAAACTTCGGAAATTATTTCATCTTCGGTAATTCAAATATGGCTCTTCACCAATAAGTACAGAGACTGGTAGTCTCTGTGAAAGCAGTTAAAAAAAAATGAACTCAAATAAGTAACGGGATTATATTGTTAAAAATTTTGTTTCTCTTTGTCTTACAAAATTAGCGGTCATTCAGATTAGATAAAGTGTCATATGTAACAAGAATTTTAGTATAGAAATTTATGGAAATTAAAAAAAAAATAGAGATCCTCAGTCTCATGTTGGTTAAGGGTTAAAAGGCTCGCAATACCTATGTAAAACTGATTTGAAGTTACTTTTTGTAAAATTTTTTCGCCTTTTGAGTCAAGCTCTGGATAAGCGATATTAAAATTAGAATTTTATTTACTTAAAAAAAAAATGGATGGCTTATAAGCAACATTTGTTCTTCTTTTTTTCTGAAATATACTTAAAAAGTCATGAAAATTTGATTGTAAAATCAAGATGATGCAAAAAAGGCTTTCAAAAAGTATATGATATGCATCATATATGAACTTATAATGAACATTACAAAATAAAGCTTCTTTAGTATCGTTGCAATTTTATCTGACATAAATAACAAGAAAAGGATTTACACGAAACAATATACAACAAACTGTAAATAGAAGACTTTCCATAAAACTTAATACTTGAATGTAAACTATATAAAAACTATAGGTTTACATTTCCTTCCTGGCTAAGGTTCTTTTTGCACTAAAAACAAAGATTTACAACACTTAACACTCCACAAGAACAACGACAACAATGAAAACAACAACAACAACAAGAATAGGAAACACAAAAGTTTTGTAAATCTTATCTTTACACCAAAACAAACTTTGCATCAATACAAGAACAAAAAAAAAAAAAGAAGTAGAAAACATGATAGAAAATATATTCTTTTTGGTATCCTTTCTTTTTGAGGAACCTACATACATACATAATGACTTAACACATAAATTTATTAACAAAACGAAAAGGCAAAGTAATAAAAATATATCTATTGCTTTCGAGGAAGCAAAGATGTAGCTTTGTAAGCCCATGTACGAGGGCGGTCCCACAACAATACAATCTGGCGTATAGATGGCGGCAGTAGTTTGAAAAAAGTTACTTAAAAACATTATGTTTAAGGGGCCATGTTTTTTAGAACTTGTACTGAAGCCATCAAAATTAAACGGTCTCAGTGAATTTGTGAACTTAGAAAAAACTGGTTACTGTTATGTAATTCAATACTTTCATTTGAAAGGTTTCAGTCCGAGCTAGATTCTATTCTGGAAGAATGCGAGCCATCATTTACTACTATCAAATATTGGGCGAAGAGTTTAAAGGAGGATGTACGAGCTGACAAGGCAAAAAACGTAGTGGTCAACCAGTCTAAGTGGCCATGCCAGAAACGGTTAAGAAAATTCACAAAATAATATTGGATGGTCGTCCGCCGGAGGTGAGATAACTAGCTGAAATTATGGCAAAAAGTGTCGTATATCGCATATTGACCTTAAATTTGGAGATGAGAAAGCTATACTCAAGATGGGTGCCGCATTTGCTCACAATAGAACAAGAACAGCGTCGTCAGTAGAATGTGTGACGATGTTTCACCCCAATAAAGCCAAGCTTTTGCGTCAATTCATAGCCATGCATGAGACATGGATCCACCATTCCATACCTGAGATAAAGGAACAGTCAAAACTATAGACTAAAATGGGAGAATGGTGTCCAAAGAAGGCGAAGACAGTGTCATCCGCAGGCATGGTTATGGCGTCTATTTATACCATATACCACTATGGGGTTATGGTAATTATACCATAATTTGATGATGTTTGTAACTACCAAAAATATTTGACTTGGACCCATCTTTTATTATAGCGATCGACGCAGAATCAGTTTCACATTAAATTTAGAGATGTCCGTCGGTCCGTCTGTCTGTGTGTCCATTCGAACCTTTTAATCAAACTACAGGTCACAAATAAGAATATATTTTGATGAACTTTGGTATATAAGCTTCTATCGGCCATACGACGAACCCTATTGAAATTGGTAAAAATCAGTTCATGTTCAGACCTAGTCCCCATACAAATGACTTAAATGGTCATAATATCCAAATTATCATATAGATTACGGTCAAATTGGGTCATCCATTAATTAGTAGTGCAAAAATAAACCCTGTAGGACAATTTTTAGTCATAGCTCCGATATGAAGTTTTTCATATCTTCAGCCAAAAAAATTAGTAACAAATTTGGTTTATGCTTATTTTTTTATCCAATTAGTTGGGCCTAAGAGAAAGAGTCTCTAAACGTATGATATAGCGTATAATATAGTCGGTCTAAACCGTCTATAATTTGCGTACTTGTTTTTGGAATGCGCTTGGCATAATTTTTGTTGATTATCTTCAAAAAGGTTAAACAATCAACGGCGTGTGTTATGCCATTTTATTGCAGCATTTAGGTGATGAAATTAAGGAAAAACAAGTAAGAGTGTTAAATTCGGCTGTGCCGAATCTTTGATACCCTCCACCTCAGTTTGAGTCTTGATAATAAATGTAAATGAAAAAGTAAACAATTTGTTTAACTTAATACCAAATAACTTCAGCAAATTCTTTGGGTTGGTTTTCGTCTTTTCTATTATTTCGGATTTATTTCGGTGTTTGCTTTTTGGTCATCGTGGTTGCTGATCGGCATACATTTAGGTTATATACCTATATGCATGCGTTTCCGGTTATATGACATAACTTCTCGTTTAATTTAGTTTTTGCTAATTAAATAGCTCGCTCTAACCTCCATTGCAAAGGTAATGGTTGTGTATGGTGGCTATATGCACTAAACCGTGCTAATTGGATATGGCTGTATAGTTTCTTTTAACTGGCCAAATATTTCTTCACTGCGGCCATATAGGTCGGATGGAGTAACAAAATAATAACCAAAAAAAAACTCTCAATTTTTTTATTAAAATATTGCCATATTTGGAAAACATAGAGAATAAATTTATAATAATAAATATTCAAATTAGGGATGCCAAACGCAAAAAACCAAATGTCCCAAACTTTTTAAATAAAATAATTTGTTCTCTTTATTTTCAGAAAAACTTCAAATTTTCATCCAAAAAAAATTGTGAAAATTTATATATAAAAAATAACATTCTCATCAAATTGCGTATATTTATGTAACAGTTTTTATGTTCGCAATTCTTAAATATCATTTGACGTTTTCTAAAATTCATTGAATTTAAATTAATGTTTTCTGTAGTGTGATTCTGTAAATTTCAACGATCCGACAATCGCAAAACATATCGACGGCTATTGTTGTTTGCACTAAGGATTAAGTGATTCACTAAGTACATACATCTTAGCGACATTCGACAAATCTATTTTTCTATTTATTTAAATTGCAAACGAGTGGCATCTCTGTCAAAATAAGCGAAAAACACAAAGAATAGAAAAAAACAAATTACTTCGTGTTTGACAGGATGATTTTATGTTTATGTTTAATATCTTTATTTTTTTACTAATATTTCTGTGTATTTAGTTGAAAATGAAATAATGAATTGAATATGCTATTTAATTTTTTTATTTATATAAAAAAGTTTTTTAATAAAAGCAAAATATTTTCACTATTTTATGATTTTTATTCATGTATGACGACATTTCAACCTAAAAATTTAAGTTTTTATCGATTGAATAAACAACACAAAAATGGTTGTCGTTTAGATAACAACAACAGCTGACTTTAACAATAGCGAATATCATTTAAAAATTTTACTGATAATTTTGCAATTTTCTTTTTTTAACGATTCGACTATCGTTAAAAGATGTTACTGAATCGCGATACTGAAAAGCTATTAATTTCTCCTGAATGTCAATATTTTTTTTAAATGTAAAAATTTTTTAAATGTAAACATAGGAATTTGGTGATTTTTTTTGGAATTTCAATTTGTGTTTAACGAATAAAATTTATATATTAAAGATGCAATTGATGTCTTCTAAATTTAAAATTATAATTTCTGACGTTTTGGCATGATTTTCTGAAATTCAATTAATTGTAATTTATAATTGGAAATTTTTAATTCCAGTTTTTAGAATTGATATTTTCTTAAATTTGAACGGAAAATTTAAAAAGTGCAATTTTGTATTTATGTGTATAATAATGTTTTAGTAATTATAAACAATTTTTAAAAATTAGATGTAATCGCAATCAGATATTTTGTAGGTAAAGCAGAATAATAATTCTATATAACTATGTAGAATTGTTTTGAAAGCAAAAAACTCATTGATGCACTCGGTAACTCTATTTTGTAAAGACAACAAAAAGTTAATATGCCAAGCTTATGTTCATATTTGTAAAAGAATAATGAAAATACATATGAAATAAAAGACCAGCCCGTGTATACTCTTAACATTGTTCTGTATGATATCTATTTGAAAATATTGACATTCATGTTAAAATAGAAATAACTATTGCAAAGCTAATTAGAACAAACAAAAATTGTGGCGCCATCTATTGTGACATAGTCACGCTGAGCAAAATGAAGTGACACTCTGTTAATGCAAAAGAAATGTATTTTCCTCACAATAAAATATTGCAGAATTTTATGTAAATAAAATAATATACCGACTTATTTCTAACATGCAGTTGTTATGGATATACATACATATATAGAATATATGATTATTATTTGTGTTATTTAGTATGTGCATGTATGTATGTGTAAATATTACACACAAAAAATACAACATCAAACGTTATTTTTGTGTTTATCTCTTTAAATAAAATAATACATAAAATTTTTTTTGCTAAATTTACAGTGTTTTTTTATTAACAACTAGGTTTTTTAGCATTATTTGCTTTAGATGTTGTTGAATTTTTACTCCCTTTATATTAACTCGTAGTGTCTGCTTTTCGAAAAATTTTTGGATCGATTTTAACCCCCTTCCCGTGACCCAATCGATCTGAAACTTTACAGGCAGGCTCGCGGCAATGACAGAAATGATCTTACAAATTTTTTTAGAGATGCCAAAACAATGAAAACTTTTAAATTTTTCACCAGAGTTGATAAAAAAATGTAAAAAGGGTTAGTTTTTATTATATTATTACCATAACGACCACAAAAACAACAAGTCCAACATTACAACATTTAGAATAACAACAAGAACAATATAGAAACAACATATTTTTAATTTTTTTTTTACTTTTTCAGAGATTTCCCTGGAGCTGTTCTGCCCATTTTAATGATTTTTGAAATAGAAATCTTCCCATGATTTTGGTGAATCATTCTCACTAAAAATGATCACTGTAGCTACACCATTCAGGGCGTGATCGTGACAAGAACAACATAGAAAATTATATTTTTTCAAGACTTTTTTTAGTTCTTCATTCAAATCTCGGGCCCTAATCGACCGATATATATTTTATGGGGTCCAAAATTTTTTTTTCTAATTATTATAAACGGAATGACAAACTTATATATACCCTCTGCACACTGGAGTGGTGGGTATAAAAAGACCCCATTTGGCGAAAAAGAAAGACTTGTTTCATCAAAACAATTCACGCATCCACTACTGTGATGGCCAAAATCCATGATTTAAAGTTCGAATTGCTTCATCACGCATCCTATTTATCAGATTTAGCTCCCTCGGATTATTTTCTATTTCCAAAAAAAAAAAATGTTATGAATAGGTATATTCTGTGAATGATGGCGGTACTAAGGAGCCAAACAGTTCCGACTATGTATAAACAGGGTATCGAATCTAATGAATATCGATGGGAAAAATGTATATCCTTAGTGGATATTATGCTGAGAAATAAAGAAACATTTTCCCAAATCTGTTGTATATTCTGTGTAAAGTTGGGCTGTTCTCGAACCGCCCTCGCATATATAAATGACTAAATTGGTTGTTAACTTGTATCTTATGGTTAGTTTTATGAAAAAATACATATAAGACTGAAAGCGGATATACGTAAAGAAAAACATCAACATTTCTAACTAACTACTTTTTTTATATATTGATCATGTAGCAATTAATTTTTAAAATAAGAGTAGCTCGAGCTTGACCGTAGGCTCCAGTTAAGAAGTCAATTTTAACAAGTCCTCATGGAAAATTTTGCATATAGTTAATAATGTATGATATATATATATATATATTTATATATTTGTCATGCAGAATAATTATTAATTAATTATTAATTATTAATTATTTCTTTATTAATTTCCTGTACAACAAGACATGTCTTATAATTAAAGTACAGGATTTTCATCGTTCAAAAATTCGCCACAAAATTAAATAAATATTATAACTTATTTAAAATAAAGTAAAATAAATACAAAAGATTATTAAAATTCATGAATTTAAAAAATGAAAATTAAATATATTTAAACAAAGTAACTAAACAAAAATTTCTTAAAATGTATCGCGTTGCTAACTAATTGTTGGTTGTGTGGAATTGCATTCCAAAGACGTGTGGCGTTTATGAAAAATTGCCATTCGGACACAAGGCATCGACGCATAGAGATAAGATCAAATTTTGAAACAAACGTGCCAATGTTTTTTGCTATATTTAAAGTAAAAACATTTGATCTTGAGCCAAACTTTTTAGCACGTTTCTGTTTGCAAACGGTGAAATATGTAAAATATTAATAGTCAAAGTGATTTCTTGTGACCGATGTAACTTTTTCAGTTTTATTCCCATTTTCACCAAACGTCCCTCTTTTGAAAGGCATATCTTTTTTGGTGGCCAACGGATTTACAGATTTGCACCGTCTTGGACACTTTTTCGGAGTAAAAAAATCTATGCAATATTTTTGTTTTTTGATAGATTTAAATGAAGGTCTGAAAGCAAATTTATATAGAAACTATATTAAAAAATGGCTTTTATTAATTCATAAACGGACCATGGGTCATCATGATGTCCTAGCAATAAACACTTTGTCAATTGTCCACTGAAGTTTTCGTGGACATCTGTTCTCCTTGCTATTTGTACCATATACTGTGTGCGTCAAATAGAGTAGATACAAATTTTTATCTTTAAATTCTCTTATTACAAAGTAATTATTGACTTATGATAAAAAAAAAAGTACCATTACAGAGTTTACTACTATACAACTTAGATATTGAGTACTATAAAACATGAAATGAAATCAATATTGTACAAATCTCTCAAAAGTGAAAGTGCATCAGATTTTACGCATCACAAAAAGTAAACAGTGGTAGACTTACACTTGTTTATATTTCGGGGAATAAACTAAACTTTTTGTGACAAATTTGTACTGAGCACGTGTTTTTCTTTACTAAAAATCATTTTATATTGGTTTGTACTAATTAATAACAACTAAAAAGAAGTAAGGTTAAAAATTTACAGAGATCTGGATGCCCAAAGCGGCTCAGAGATACCGAAGTTAGAGCTGTAGTAAGAGAAATAAAGCCTGAAGTGCAGTTAAGTTACCTGAAAATATAACGCAGATATCAGACCAACCCGTAAGTTCGAGTACAGTAAGGAGATCGCTTTACAGAATTATCCTACATGAAAGAATCCAATGCAAGAAACCATACATATCCAACGCGAATCAGAACAAGCTAATGAGTTTCGATAAAATGCATACTTCATACATATAAGAGCAAGGTCGAAATTTTCGACACCATAAAGCTTCCAAAAATGTGGCGTACGAAGAATGAAACCTTCAAAGAAAAGTGTGTTACCAACACTGTCATACACGGTGTGTTAATTGCTTCATTTTAACAAATTAATAATAATAAATTAATAATAAATTAATAATAAATTAATAATAATATTTATAGGCTAGGCGCTTTCTTGTGATCGATGTTTTGTTGTAACGTTTTATTCCAATTTTGACCAAACGCATATTTTTTGAAAGGTATTTCTTTTCAGCTGTTCACCAGTTTTGCAGATTTTTTATTTTTTTCCTTTATTTTGAGAAAATTGCATTTAAAGTTGCTACTAAGACATTAATAAAATTATGCATATGCTATGTGTGTTTTATTAAATTTTTTAATGTGTTTGTTACTGAGTTTGTTATCTTCATTCACAATAATAATAAACCATAAAAGTGTTGGTTTGTGAGTTGGCTAAGTTGAAAAATAAAGCTGCCTAGAAATTGCGCTCGAATTTTGGGCGCTTGAATCTGTTAGTTTCAACAAAACTGTTGTTATTAGGATATAATGTTACTTTCTTTTGACACTCACAATGGACACACCGAAAATGGAACACAACTCCCATATATGAGCAGGGCTTCACTGTCTTTGTTGAAGCTTCAGGATCATGTGCAAAGGAGGGCGTTGATGCTTATCAATGGCAGCATGGTAATCAACTCTATTGCCATATTAAATCATCGTCGGAATGTTGGTTGTATTACACTATATTAAAGCTATTAAAATGGGTGAGGTAGGTGAACTCATCCTTAGAGCCCATGTTTTTATATGTACTACTCGCTCAACGAGTAGATTTACCCGTAAAATATTTTCCTAAGGTCAACACAGTGGACTGCATTAATATTGAATAGAAGATGTTATTTATATTTGAAAAAAAAAGCTTATAAACCAAATTTCGGTAAAATATGATCATATTTGCAACCTGGGCGCTAATCGAGTAAAATCAATCGAAATTTTATATTCTGAAGACGGACAAACGTCAGACCTCGTTTTACATTTAATCTTATCTAAGGAACATAATTCGTTAACTATGGCAAAGTAAAATTTTTTTAGTATATTGCTCTGGAAAATGTAAAAATAATTCCATCGAAAAATTTCATTAGCAGATGTGATGATTAGACCCCTGTAGTTTGATTACAAGATTTATATGGACACACAGACGAACGGACATGTCCGGACATAACTAAATCGTATCAAGATCACTTTCTGAATAGAAATAATATAATATAATAAATAATACAATTTAATAAAATATAATATAATACAATGTAATATAACTATCAGATCCCAGCCCTCGAAATTCGAGTGCAAGTTCTACGAAATTTTATTTTTTCATTTCATAAAGACCATAAAGGTATGCTATTCAATTTTAGCTAATTCACAATTCAACACTTTTTAAATATCGATTGCATTATTAGTTTATGTCCAAAGTTATTTTTGAATTCAACACAATTATTATTGTGAGTGAAGAAAACAAACTCACAAACACATTAACAAATTTAATAAACACACACATAGCAATGTATAATTTTATATATGTGTTAGTAGCAACTTTAAATGCATTTTACTCCAAAAAAATGTAAACCTTTAAAAATCCGTATATCTGGTAGACACCTAAAAGAAATGACTTTCAAATAAGATACGTTTGGTCAAAATCGGGAGAAAACTGTGAAACAAATCATTGATCACACGAAATCTCCTTACGTATTAATATTATAGATATAATATAATAAAATGTGGGTTTAGTTCAAATACTTTTGGTAGTTGTACACTGACCACATACTGGTATAATGTATAAAGAGGTGTTTTCTTTGTAACTCTTCCCAATAACTGCTTGTACATATTTTTCAATAAAATTAAAATATTTATACTATCATTCTTTTGCAAGTGATTTGTATGGAATACTTTTTACCACATTGAATAATTCGTAAAGTGTGATGCAATGAATCTGAATGGCTGAGTGAATGTCTAAGAATTTCCAATTTGTTTTTTCTCTAACAATATTAAATTGTTATAGTTACTTAACTTCAATGATACCATGTTTTTTTCAACATCATTATATAACTTACATTGTTTCCAAGTATTGAGACTGTACTTGTCTTAGTACTTCAATACATAATTCTAGCACAAAATTTCTATAGTTGCAAATGTGTGTTATTTTCGTTTTGTATAAAAAAACTATGTAGACACTTAAGTGTATGTACAACTTCCTTGTTTTATAATATACGTATGTATATATTTGTACCATAGCTTTTGATTGCTCTTATATAGGGCAATTGTTTAATTAAAGACTATTTGCTTGAATTAAAAGGGCTCTTGGAGGATACTTAACAGTTTAAGTTGTACAAATATGAACACTTAATTAATATATTACAGCTCAAATGGGGACTTGTATTGAAATAATAAGTGAATAGAATTTCTTACTTAATACTCGACATACAAGTTGCCATGTCTTCTCATAGTGCCTTTTATCTTACAAAACTCAAATAGTTTGAATATAATTCACTTTTTTTTAAAGCTTAAAAGAGATTTTCATAATATCTTAATGTCGAACCGAAGAATTATTGAATTTCTTTAAAACCCAAAATAAAAAATAAAAAAATCATGTGAGTCCGATCACAGGGGAGATGTATAAACATCTAGTAATGAAATATTTTTTATGGCACTTTTTTAAAATCTAACAGAGAGTCATCTATGTATCACTTATAGCAAACAACTGCTAATATAAAAATATTTATTATTTATTATTTAAACTGGTTTTTTAATTTTTCGTTTTTCGCTTTTCATTTTTCATTTTTAATTTTTAATTTTTAATTTTTAATTTTTAATTTTTAATTTTTAATTTTTAATTTTTAATTTTTAATTTTTAATTTTTAATTTTTAATTTTTAATTTTTAATTTTTAATTTTTAATTTTTAATTTTTAATTTTTAATTTTTAATTTTTAATTTTTAATTTTTAATTTTTAATTTTTAATTTTTAATTTTTAATTTTTAATTTTTAATTTTTAATTTTTAATTTTTAATTTTTAATTTTTAATTTTTAATTTTTAATTTTTAATTTTTAATTTTTAATTTTTAATTTTTAATTTTTAATTTTTAATTTTTAATTTTTAATTTTTAATTTTTAATTTTTAATTTTTAATTTTTAATTTTTAATTTTTAATTTTTAATTTTTAATTTTTAATTTTTAATTTTTAATTTTTAATTTTTAATTTTTAATTTTTAATTTTTAATTTTTAATTTTTAATTTTTAATTTTTAATTTTTAATTTTTAATTTTTAATTTTTAATTTTTAATTTTTAATTTTTAATTTTTAATTTTTAATTTTTAATTTTTAATTTTTAATTTTTAATTTTTAATTTTTAATTTTTAATTTTTAATTTTTAATTTTTAATTTTTAATTTTTAATTTTTAATTTTTAATTTTTAATTTTTAATTTTTAATTTTTAATTTTTAATTTTTAATTTTTAATTTTTAATTTTTAATTTTTAATTTTTAATTTTTAATTTTTAATTTTTAATTTTTAATTTTTAATTTTTAATTTTTAATTTTTAATTTTTAATTTTTAATTTTTAATTTTTAATTTTAAATTTTTAATTTTTAATTTTTAATTTTTTATTTTTCATTTTTTAGTTTCCGTTTATCATTTTTAATTTTTTATTTTTCTTTTCCCATTTGTGTTTTTCATTTTTCATTTTTTATTTTTAAATTTTCATTTTTTATTTTTCAGTTTTCATTTTTCAATTTTGATTTTTCAATTTTTATTATTAATTTTTTATTTTTCATTTTTCATTTTTAGTTTTCATTTTATTTTTCATTTTTAATTTTTCATTTTTTATTATTAATTTTTAATTTTCAAATAGGTCATTATATATCATAATTTTTTCACCAATACAATCATAAGTCACACCGATTTTGTCTTACGTCTCACATGTTACGCTATTTTTGTGATTGTATTGTGAAATAGAAATTTACCCCTGCGCGTATAGATGTTTACACATCAAAAAATTGATGGAAGGTTCTTAAAATATTTTTTTTTATCAAAAAAGAGTAAAAAAAATTGCGGTTAGTTCTAACTATTTAGATATCGAAAATAAGCATAAACCAAATTTGAGTGGCTTGTTATTAATTTTATTTTGCCTTCGGATATGAAAAAGTTCATACCGGATGCTATATTTATATGGGGACTAGGCCCGATCCTGACCGTGTTTGGTAAAGTCTCTTGTATTTTGCAAAAATATATACAAACAAAATTTGAGAAGAATCAGTGCAATATTTTTTGTTTTTTGATAGATTTAAGTGAAGATCGGGAAGCGGCTCTATATGGGGCCTATGACTAAGAGTTGTCCAATAGGGATCATTTTTGGACTACTGATTAATGGATGTAATATATACATACAAACTCAATTTGACTAAGATTTGTATGATAATTTGGATCTTATGGCAATTTAAGTCGATTTCATAGGGGACATTTGTATGGGGGCTAGGTCTGAACATGGACCGATTCTCACCAATTTCAATAGCGTTCATCCCATGACCGACTAAAGATCAAATACCAAATTTCGTCAAAATATATTCATATTTGCGACCTGCAGTTTGATTAAAAGCTTTACATGGACACACAGATGGACGGACGGACGGACGGACGGACGGACATCGTTAAATCGAATCAGATAGTGATTCTGATTCGATCGGTATAATTAAAGATGGGTGTAGGTCAAATATTTTTGGTTGTTACAAACAGCAGCACAAAGTCATTATACCCAAACCACATAGTGGTATAGGGTATAAAAACAGCGTAACATATAAGACGTAAGACTCGGTGTGACTTATGATTGCATTGATGAGAAAATAACGATACGTAATGATCTTTTTGTCGCTGTTGAAATATAAAAAATTAAAAATAAAAAATGGAAAACGAAAAATGAAAAATTAAAGATGAAAACCGAAAAATGAAAAGTGAAAAATTAAAAATTAAAATAAAAAAATTCAAAATGAAAAAAGTGCTAAATAAAAAATGAAAAAAAAATGAAAAATAAAAGAATGAAAAATTAAAAATTAAAAATGAGAAATTAAAAAGGAAAAATGAAAAATAAAAAATTAAAAAGGAAAAATGAAAAATAAAAAATGAAAAATAAAAATGAAAAATAAAAAATGAAAAATAAAAAATGAAAAATAAAAAAAGAAAAATGAAAAACGAAAAATGGAAAATAAAATATGAAAAATGAAAATTAAAAAATGAAAAATAAAAAATGAAAAACAAAAAATGAAAAATAAAAAATTAAAAACAAAAAATGAAAAATAAAAAATGAAAATTTAAAATGAGAAATGAAATATAAAAAATGAAAAGCGAAAAATTAAAAATGGAAATAAAACATGGAAAAAAAGCATGAAAAATTAAAAATAAATTAAAAATGAAAAAGGCAAAATGAAAAACAAAAAATGAAAAATGAAATATTAAAAAACAAAATTTAAAAATGAAAAATGAAAAACGAAAAATGAAAAATGAAAAATGAAAAATAAAAATAGAAAAATGAAAAATGAAAAACGAAAAATGGATAATGAAATTGGAAAATAAAACATGAAAAATTAAAAATAAGAAATGAAAAATAAAAAATTAAAAAAAAAAAAAAAAAAAATTGAAAAATTAAGAATTTAAAATTTAAAATTTAAAATTAAAAATGAAAAAGGAAAAATAAAAAATTAAAAATGAAAAACAAAAAAAAAAAATTAAAAATGAAAAATATAAAAAGAAAAATTAAAAACAAAAAATTTAAAATAAAAAAAAATAAAAAATGAAAAATAAAAACAAATTAAAAATAAAAAATGAAAAATAAATAATAAAATAAATGAAAAATAAAATATAAAAAAAATTAAAAATAATAAAAAAATTAAAAATAAAAACGAAAAATGAAAAATGAGATATAAAAAAATGAAAAATAAAAAAAAAAATAAAATGAAAAATAAAAAATGAAAAATGAGAAATAAAAAATGTAAAATTAAAAAATAAGCAAAATGAAAAAAAAAAAATGAAACATAAAAAATTAAAAATAAAAAAAGTTATAATTAAAAACAAAAAAATTTAAAATGAAAAAGTGAAAAGTGAAAAAAGAAACACAAAAAATTAAAAATGAAAAATGATAAATGAAAAATAAAAAAATTAAAAATAAAATAAAAAAATGAATATAAAAAAATTAAAAATAAATAATGAAAAGTATAAAATGATAAATAAAAAATGAAAACTAAAATATGAAAAAAATAAATAAAAAAATAAAAAATGAAAAATTAAAAATGAAAATTGAAAAACAAAAAATTGAAAATGAAAAATGAAAAAGAAAAATAAAAAATTAAAAAACGAAAAATGAAAAGTGAAAAATTAAATTGAAAAAATTCAATAACCAGTTGAAATAATAAATATTTTTATATTAGCAGAGCGCCTACAGCTGTTTGCTATAAGTGATACATAAATTCGCCTCCTGTTTTATTTTAAAAAGGTGCCATAAAAAATCTTTAATTTCTAGATGTTTACACATCTCCCCTGTGATCGGACTCACATGATTTTTCCAATTAAAATTTTTACTCATGTGACGATGTAACTTTGTTCCAAAATATTTGGCGGAGTTATTTACAATATTTGCAAGACGTAACAGTTGCTTTTTTTAAACCAAATCTGCGATGTGGTGGCCATCGCGCTGAGAATTTCTGCGTATTCTGCGTATTATTGCTCCCAACCATCATTTTGATGGTATTTTAGTAATAAGTTTTTCACTTGTTTATCTAATGGTTTCATTTTGTGGTTGGAACTTATTGTAAATTATTGTATTGTACTTTAAATGATTAATATATAAAAATTTAAGATATTCTCTTACCTTCAATTTTTAATTAGATATTTGAAAACTAAACAAATAAGGAAATTATAGCCGGTCTAGACCGACCGTAAAATACCCTATACAATACGTTTGGAGACCCTAATCCTTATGTCCAACTAATGCTATTATTTTTTTGACTTCGCATATGAAAAAATTCATAGCTGATGCTATATTTATATTGGGACTAGGTCGAAAAATTGAGCGATCCTGACTACATTCAGTAAGTTGACTTATTTTTTGCAAAAACATATACAAACTAAAATTGAGGAAAATCTGTGCAATATTTCTGTCTTTTGATAGATTTAATTGAAGATCGAGAATTAGCTTTATATGGGAGCTATGACTAAGAATTGCCCTATGGGGTTTATTTTTGGACTGCTGATTGACGGATGCAATAGATATGCACAAACCCAATTTGCCCGAAATCTATATAAAAATTTTAATGTTATGGCATTTTAAGTCGATCTCATAGGGGTCATTAGTATGGGGTCTAGGTCATCCCATGGCACATACAAGCTTATGCATCAAATTTCATCAAAATATATTCTTATTTGCGACCTGTAGTTTGATAACAAGGTTTATATGGACCCACAGACGGACGGACGGATGGACAGACGGACGGACGGACATTGTTAAATTGTCTCAGAAAGTGATTCTGAGTCGATCGGTATTATAAAAGGTGGGTCTTGGTCAAAAATTTTTGGTAGTAACGAACATCAGCGCAAAGTCATTATACCCTGACCACATAGTGGTATGGGGTATAAAAAAGATAACTGTAAATAAAACAAAATTGACTTAATTTTGATCAACTGCAAAATAACTCCAATCATGCTTTTTTTTATTACAAAATAAACAAAATAAATATATAAGAATACCGGGATAGAATTTTGTCAATTAACTGTAGCGAATTTCCTCCAACGAGCTCTAACGTTTTGAAGGCTGCTTATTTAATTTCATTGGTAGGTCAGATCCAGTGAGCATCGTTTTCGAAAACAGAACACTCGGAATCAAGATGATGATGCTACTAGATCCAGAGTATGTAATTCCATGTCCGATATGCCAGATTGGTTGTCATACAGTTCTACATCTGACACTGCCTAAAGCTTTATTCACGCTCAACAAATTATAGACTAAATTCTCCCTAAGAATACTAGTTGTAACATGTCTTTGCCTGAAGTCATCGTTTGGGAACAAATAGTAGTCAGTGGGATCTAGATCTGAAGAAGCTAGAGTTAAGTTCCTTTTTCCTCTCTAATTTGGACAACCAGGACGTTCTGCATCATTTGTATCTTTTCGAAAAAGTTGAAGTTTAGAACACCACCTTCACTATTAATGATTATGAAGGTGAAGATTTTCCGTTGTACTTGTCAGTCTATGAAGACATATTTTCATAGAAAGTCGGTTTTGAGTATTTATGGTCAATGACACAATAATATGCGATGCTCTTATCGTATTTTTGGCTGAATTGCACTTTACGGAATGTTTACATCTAATTTAAACATTTTCTAAAAGGGAAAACCATTACCTCTTAATTATAAAAATAAGAAAACTTAAATGAGAGATAAAGCCATTTTCTAATATTGCTAATGTCAGCTAAGGCCATGATGGCTTTATCTCCCATTCAAATGAAAAAAGATGACTTTATCTCCCTATTGAATGAGAGATAAAGCCATCATGGCCTTATCTCACATGGTATTAAAGCACCCCCTCGCATAATCTGTCAAACCTGCATCGATAAAAAAATTTTTTTTAAAAATTTTTTTTTTTCATTTTCGAAAAAATTACAAAAAAAAACAACAACAGTATCCTAAAATTATTCTATTTTCTTAACGCTCTCCGATTTCCCTTTCATTTGAATACCCACACTTATAAAATGGATCAGGCCCCCATTGTTAGGGGGGCCTGGGGACACTTGGGACCACGCCCCAATGTTTTTCTTTTTTATCTCTATAAAATTCACGGAAGTTTGAGTACCCACATGATTTTTACGCAGTTTTGGGGGCCCCCTGGGCACCCACAGAGGCATTTTCCCCCCTTCTGGTATCGATTTTCTTAATGCTCTCGGATTTCCCTTTCATTTGAATACCCACACTTAAAAAATGGATCAGGCTCCCAATGTTAGGGGGGGGGGGGGCTGGGAACACTTGGGACCACGCCTCAAATTTTTTTCTTTTTTTTTTATCTCCATAAAATTTCCGGAAGTTTGAGTACCCACATGATTTTTTCGCAACCTTGGGTCCCTTTTTGGGGCCTCCTGGGGCCGCCCAGGGGCATTTCCCCCCTTCTGCTATCGATTTTCGTAATCTCCGGATTAATTTCGGGAGGAGGTCATTTTCCATTTTTTTTGCGGTGCGCCCCGTAAAGTGCAATTTTGCCGTATTTTTAACTGAAGTCATTCATATTAATTTCTTGTTAAATTTGAGCGACACAGAAATATGGCCCTTTTGTAACTGTTCGAAAACTATACAAATATAAAAACTAACCTATTGAAATTTTACCCTCACAGTAACATAAATTGATTTTACGTGTCAATCAAAAAAATAAAATAAGTAAAAATAATTTAAAATAGCCGTCACGAATTTCAAAAAATAATATCACTTTAATCAGCTAATCTTCAACTATTACAATTGCACAATGAGTTCGGTACAAAAAACGCGCTTTGTCAATGTCAAGGCAGATATGGTAATAAAGAACTTACAGAACATATATCAGTAATTTTATTGCAATGAATTTGGAATTTTTATATTAAAGGCTTCCTCTGAAAATAACCCTTCAACGTCCCCAAAAAAAGAAGAGCTTAGAAAGATGTCATTAAGTGTAGAGAGAAAACAAACTGTACAGGAGCGACTTACGTTAGAATTAAATCGTCTCATGCTTTTGAGAAGCCAATATCAAGTAATTGAGAAAATAGATAATGAATTTGTGAATGTTACCCCTAAAGATATTAATGTACCGTATGAAACGGAGGGCTATACCTGTTCGAAGATGCTAGTTTTTATTAATGAACTACTTATACTTCTGAAAAGTTTCAGAAGTATAAGTAGTTCATTAATAAAAACTAGATCTTCGAAAGGTGTGGGTTTTCGGATTTCAATGGAAGATGTTATGAATGGGGTAAGGAACAAAAAAAAACCACAGGAAAAGGTTTTAAATAAACAGACATAAATATGGAAAACATATGCTGCCTACAATATTTTTAAAAATTTGTTAAATTATAGACAATTTTCTGGCCGGAATGTCATTCTACTTGATATGTGGATGTGGTCCTAATAGAAATATTCTATTCACCTATTCACTTCCTTTTTTTTAGATCGGTTATGATACTGCACTACCAGATACTATAAAATCAGCCTCTTTTATGATGGTTGATTCAGCTCCTGCATCTGCTTCTTCCACAACTTTAGACGAAGAACCTGTTGAGCCACCTAGACATACGCTGCCCTTTGTACGACTAATTTTATCTAAAACTGAACTTGTGCTGATATATGAACAACATAGCATGACTGCTATAAAAAATACCGAGGATGGCTTCGCTGCTGAAATAGATAATAAGCAATATGATTACCTTACCATAGGTAGGGGTAAGATACGAAGACGCTCTGATGGTGAGACTCAAACTTCGGAAACACTTTTTAAATCTCGCGGCATCAACACCACACCGGTGACAACTAAAGATACGGCCAGCTATGTATCGTACTTTGAAATGTATGATACTTATAAAGCTTTAAATGAAACGTCTGAACTTAGTGAAAAGAAACACAAGAAGTTGCGTATTTATCAAGGAAAAACGGCCGAAGAACAGTTTGAAATAATAAATCAATTGCCATCCTTTAATTTGGCCAGTATTATAATGAAACGAGTATTGGCCAGTAATAATTTTGAGCAGGGTCAACGACGGTTTCGCAATATGCGTAAGGTCACTAGGACGGTGGATAAAATTGATTATAAATATACCGTTAACAGATTATTTGTGATGAATCCACCGGCCAGGGATAACATACGAAAAGCGGTTTCCGATATGAGTTTCTGTTATACAAATAGCGATATACTGGCTGTTTCTTATGGCATCTATACCTACCAAGCTGCCAAACTTCCAAAGAGTGGCGAGGTATGTATATGGAGCATAAAGAATCCCTGTGATCCTGAGAGATCTTACTTGTATAAAGTGCCGGTAGTGTCTTTAGAATTTTCACCATATATGCCAACACTATTGGCCATAGGACTTTATGATGGTTCTGTGGAGGTACGCGATATAACCAACTATCAACAACCGCCCGTGGCCGTATCACAACGTAGTTCATCACCAGGTGTTAGCCCAGTGCTGGCCATTAAATGGATTAAGCACAGTTCTAGCACCGATCAACATGATATTGATCCATTTTTGTCACTCTCCCAAGATGGCTTTGTAACTCAATTTCGAATTATAAATAGTCCCTATCTGGTCGGTTTCCAAATTATTGTATTGGAAAGAATCGAGGGTAATCCTGAAGGTTTACCCGTAATTTATAATCCGGCCAAAGTACAAAATGCAAATCGCTGTCCTCAAGGTTTAAATCTAACCAAACATCCTTTGGATCCAGATATCTATTACATTCTAACTGATGAGGGTTGTGTTCATAAATGTTCTAAAAACTGTCAAATGGCCTATTTGGAAGTTCTTAAAACACACGATGGTTCTGTCAATTGCATGGATTTTTCACCTTGGTCTCCTAAGATATTCCTGACATGCGGTAACGATTGGTAAGAAAGGATATCTTTTCGATATTTTTGTGAAAAAAGTCGTTTTCGATAATCGTTTTTTAGGTGCATTCGCATTTGGATGGAAGGTATTTTGGAGCCTTTATTAACTTTAAAAAATCTTTGTGGTCCTTACCAATGGGCTAGTTGGAGTCGTACACATTCAACAATTCTCGTGGCCCTTAATCGCAAACAATGTGAGATATGGGATATTAGACGTAATATTTTAAATCCCATGTCATCAACATTATTTGTGCAATCCTATAACACAATGGGCATGTAAGTACTTAAGTAAGTTTTAAATTTTCTAAGTCACGAAATTTTCACTCACTTTTAGCTTTTCTCGTGATGGTTACTCCCTGGCTGTTGGTAATGATCGAGGACAAGTATTTATTAATGGTCTCGATGATATGCCATTTCCACCCTACTATCAGTACGATGCTCTTGAAAAAGCCATCTTTAAGGCTGCAGCCAACAATCCCGACTTGTTAATTGAGTTGAAAAGTGTTGGCTACTATGGTTATCCCAATAAAGGATTTGTTATACCTCCATAGGCTTATCTTTATATTATTTCCAATTCATTATTTACTTTTATTTAATTAAAAAATAAATAAACCAAAATAATACAAAAATTATGAATAACCATTCGTTGAGTTTAATTAATTTATTTAAATACTGCAATTAAATCAATTTCATTAATTAATGCAATTGAAAATTTATTCCTCTACTAACATGTGGACTTTTGTTTGCAGGTTTATTATGTTCAGCTTATGTATATTTTATTTAAATTCTTTTGTTTATAATTGTTTTAAATGTGAAATTTTATAGTTTCTCTTATTCATTATTTAAAGTCTTTGCAAATTCATTGTTTACGTATATTTGCTTCATAAAATATTTACAGTTCATTGTTTTTTGTAAAAATGTTGAAATGTTTGCATATTATAAGTATATAAAATATATTTGTATGTAAATAACAAAAAGTATAATTTTGTAAAACATTTGTCTTTATAAATTTTTAATAGCTTGTTAATGATTTATAATTCAAGGGACATGTGGACATTGCAACATTTAATTGTAAGAGGGTGTTACTGTAGTGAAGTTTTTAGTTGAAATTTGTATTGCAATGATGAAAGTTTCTAAAAAATATATCACAAATTTTTCGAAAATTTTAAAATATATGAAGCAACCATTTATTGTTTCTCATTTATTTGTTTGACATCAATTTTACAATAATAAGTAAGCAACTTACATCAATTTATGTTCACATAAGCTTGATACACAACAAGTAAGTGTTAAATTCTGCTGTGCCGGTGACTCAAATATTGATTTCTTAAACCACTCACATTATCAGGCGATTTAAATAATATATTAACGAGTTTTGGTTATAATATCGTGCAAACTTAAAGCTCAAACTTGTGGCCCTGAATTTCGAGAAAGTATTCGCAAAATTTGTGATTATGACAAGGCGAGTGATAACCTAAGTAGTTATTTGCAATTATTTCATGAAATTGGTAATTTAACAGAAGACATTTCACAATTAATAGCATGTATCGCTAATGCTTCGAAAGATTCAACTGTTGAAAATACTGATAAACAAATGATAAAAAAATAAGTTGACGCCATGGATAAATAAAAATCTACGATCCCTGATAATGTATAAAAATAAACTTTTGAAGTGGCGATGGAAGCGGAAAAGCGAGGAGTTGGATAGAAGCTTAAAGAGAATAAGCAATGTAATCAAGAAAGCTTGTAGAGAGTCAATGAATGATTTTTACTATAGCAATTTGGAAAAAATTCAACAAGAACCAAAAAAATGCTGGAAATTTTTAAACCAAAACCTTGGTAGAAAGAATAAAAGCCCAATAAGAATAAAAGATTCTAATGGACGATAATCAGACACGTGATTTGTTCAATCAATACTTTCTGGAAATTCCGAGAACATTAAAACAGCAGATTGAATACTTACCTGGTGATTCTATTAATGCTTTTAGAACTCTGACTCATGGTCGAACCATATTCAATTTTTTATATACCACTGTTTCAGAAATTGAACAAATTGTTTCTGAATTAGACTTAACAAAAGGTTGTGGTTGTGATGCCATATCCCCAAGAATGCTGATCGAGTGTAAAGATCCCATATCTCCCTTTCTTTCTAGAATTTTTAACTCCATTACAGATACTAAAATCGTAATGTTACCTAAGGAGAATAATGCTACTGAATTTAGTAAGTTCCGGCCAATTGCGGTATTGCCTATAATAGACAAAATATTTGAACGAATTCTACATAAGCAATTGTCATCTTATTTGGAAAACGAAAATTTGCTAAGCCAATTTCAGTATGGGTTTCAGAAGGGATGTGGAACAGTAAAAGCTGTTGTAAATGTGGTTAACAATATTTGCCAAGGCTTGGATAGTGGTTTTAACAGTATTTTTTATGATTTTTCAAAAGCTTTTTATTTAGCAGATCATAAAGTATTAATTCAAAAGTTGAAATATTATGGTCTTGGCGGAACTGCATTAAGCTTACTGGATAGCTACTTAACTAATCGTAAACAATACGTTGAAATGGAAAATTGTAAAAGTAGAACCGGTCTAGTTGAATATGGGGTGCCTCAAGGAAGCATTTTAGGCCCGCTGCTATTCACCATATATCTAAATGACATTCACAATCTCGGTTTGTCGGGGAAAATGTATATGTATGCGGATGATATATGTCTTTTTTTATCCTTATAAGCATGAAGCAGTTTTGAAGGCGTATATGGAGAGAGACGCGGCTATAATTAGTGAATTTATAAGATTAAATAAACTTGTTTCGAACACTGAAAAAACCAAACTGTTAAGATTTCGCCCGTATTTGGTAAATAACAGAAATTTTAGTATTTTTGCTGATGGGAGAGAAATTATTGAAAGCGATTCAATAAAATATCTTGGAATTTATCTTCAAAACAATCTGTCATGGGATTTGCATATCCGGATGCTAAAGAATAAAATAGTATCTGCTATTATCTCGGACTACTTTATAAATTTAAAAATAAGTTTAATAAAAAAACTAAACTTATATTATATCAATTGTAAGTAAGAAAAGTAGTGAGTTTAGATCGCTAAAACGAACACAAAATAAAACAATAAAGGCTGTTTTTAATTTGCCGTTATCGTACTCCACAATTTCTTTGTACAGGAATATTTCGATAAGAATTCTAACAATCTACGGACTATTTAAGTTACAGTTACTTCTCTACGTTTTTAAATCTATAAATAATATTGGTCACCATACAATTATATTTCAAAGAAATCAAACAACATTTAACGCCAGAAACAATACGAATCTTAGGACAACTAGATGTCGGCTTCATACTACAAAGCAACGCGTTGGGTAGTTTTGAATTTAATAATCTACCTCAAGATATAAGAAGTATTGAAAGAATTTCTGTCTTTAAAACTAGAGTGAGGGAGTATTTTATCCATAATCTAGAAACACTTCTCTTGTAATTAATTATATATAATAGTTTAATACAGCATTGTTCAATATTATTTTCTAATAATTTCATCATATATATATATATTTTTTTTTTGTTTCTTTCATTTATTTGCACATAATTATTTTAAATATGAAGTTCAGAATTTTGTAAATATTTTGCCAGCTCGCCTCAATAATGTCCAAGTGACGCTGAGGCAACTTATTTTTTATTGTATAAAATATATTCTTGATTAAGCAATAAAAAAAAAAAATAAAATCTTTGATACCCTCCACCTCGGTTTGAGTATTGTTAATATATATAAACAAAATATATGAAAAAGTTAACAATTTGTTAAACTTACTACCAAATTGTTTCAGCAAATACACTGATTTTTTAGCATCTTTGGAGGTATCTCCAAATTTTAGACCGCTTTTGTCGTAGTAACGACAAACAATATTATTTTAACTTTACCCAGGTAAATAGTTTATTTTATTGAATGACCGTAATTTCAAAATACAAATAGACGGACGCATGTACGGACATTATATGAACTCGAGTTGTTATAGGGATTAAAAATACAAATACTTTATGGGCTCACAGTTCATTGTTCAGTGCATTACAACAGAATACCAATAGTAACAATAAGGAATAATAGTTTTGAATCTGAATTCCAATTTTTAGCATTGATATTTTCTTAAATTTGAATGGAAAATTTAAAAGGTGCAATTTTGTATTTATGCCAATATTATATGTAATCGCAATCAGATATTTTGTTGGTAAAGCAGAATAATAATTTTATATAACAACTAGCTGGACCCGGCAAACGTTGTTTTGCCCTCAATGAATTTTTTATTTTAGTTAGAATCTGTATATACATACCTATATAAAAAAACGTTTTTGCATTTGTTAATATTAATTGAAAACTGTTAAAGAAAATCCATGTTTTATTTATGAAAATGAAAATAAATATTTATTGCAACATACATATAATAATGACCAATATATTTCTATTATTGTAATTCTAAAAAGAATGAACAATATTTTTAGCTTCATTATTCTGGCAGTAAATGAAAACAGTTGCTGGCTTTCCGACACAGGGACATGCCACATATAGTTGCTCATGGGAAAACAACTGTTTTCGAGGTCCAAACCACATATTTGCAATGATTGTTCTTGAGATTTATTAATGGTCATGGCAAAGCCCAATCTGATCGGAAATTGTAATCTTTTGAATATCATAGGAATTCTTGGCAGCAAAACATGTTTTCCTTAAAACTTTCCTTTGAGAATTGTGGCCTCAATAACATTGGGCATTATTCTCTCAACAATTAACTTTGTTCCATTACATATTCTCGGAGCGTTGAGGTTACGTAGCAAAATTATTGGAGAACCAACTTTTAATTTTAATAAATGTGGCGGTAGACCGGGCACATCAAGTGAATTCAAAAAATTCTGTTGGAGAATTGACTGCTTCATTTTCTTTAATAACACTATCCATAGATTTGAAAGAAGACGTTTCGGAATCAATCAAGTCCTGAATAACAACATGTTATCGACATCGACATTGTTGCGGCTAAAATAGCTCTTTCACCTAACCACACACAGAAAACTGATTCGTTGTGGCTACAAAATTTATTGCCAACCAAATTGCGATGAAGCAAATATCCGAATTTTGAGTCCATGACAATTACAATTCTATCGTCTTAACAGTAAATATTTTATCACAATAGAAAATGAAATATGGCTATAAAATTTATATTAATATAATCGAAAATACAGTTGTTAAACTTTAGAACAATTCCGTTTGTAATTTTTTTTTCTGTGTGCTATCATATTTACGATATTGATTTTGAATGCTGGGGAATACATTTTCAATTAATTCATCGCGTGACGATATAAATTGACAAAAATCTTGTGGATAGTTTAATAGTTTGACTGGTTGGGTTAATATTGATTTTACCTTTACCAAGATCGAGTAGTTGTTTTGAAAATTGGTCAGCCATTTGATCATTTTGTAATCGTACTCTCATGTTTGTTGTTAATTTTATAGTTTGAACGCTACTCCATAATGTTGATGATTTTCAGCAGGCATTTATTTCGTCAGCATAGGTTGATTTGAATGTTTGACGAAGATCTCCAGATAATAAAATAAGAGCTCCACCAAAAAGTCTTTCATTGCCTTTCAAATCTTTCAAAGTCCGATGTAATGCTTCTAAGGAATGTTTGTGAACCATGGTACATTCATCCCAAATAATAATACTGCATTTTTGCAGAACTTTTGCCATACCGGAATGTTTTTTGATATTACAGACGATATTACAGACCTGAATGAGCTGTACGACCACCATGCAATAATGTTGCGGATATTCCGGACGAAGCAATAGCCAATGCAATTTTTCCTTACATTTTGGTTAGAATGTTTATATATAAAAACTTTTGTGAATTTTGTAACTTTAAATAAATTTGACAACTCATTATTTTTTGAACGCCAGCGCCATCTACCGGGTCCAACAAAAAATTTTTGGCATCATCTAACATCCTGAATAATAACATTAATATTATCGACATCGAAATTTTTTGCGGTTTAAATAGTTCTTTCACTTAACCAAGTAGTTATTTTGAAAACTGGTCAGCCGTTGGATCATGGATAATAAAATGAGAGCTCCACCAAAAAGTCTTTCATTGCCTTTCAAATCTTTTAAAGTTCTATGTAGTGCTTCTAAGGAATGTTTGTAAGCCATGTTATTTATATTCATCCCAAATAATAATATTGCATTTTTGCAGAACTTTTGCATTACCGGAATGTTTTTTTAACGGTGATTTGAGTGCTGAATGAGCTGTACGACCACCATGCAATAATGTTGCGGCTATTCCGGACAAAGCAATAGCCAATGCAATTTTTCCTTCCTTTTTAGTTAGAATATCTTATATATAAAAACGTTTGTGAATTTTGGAACTTATAAAATTTAAATAAATTTGACAACTCATTATTTTTCGAACGCCAGCGCCATCTACCGGGTCCAACAAAAAAAATTTTGGCATCATCTAACATACATATATGTACATTCTTAGTTTCAGTAAAATCGCACCTTAAATAAGAATATTCGAAATGACTTTACCCCAGCGCCATCTATCGGGTCCATTTATACATACAAAAATTTCCTATGATAAAACATACATACATTCTGAATTGCAGTCAAATCGCACTAAATAAAAAAATAAAAAAAAAAAACAAAAATGAGGAGTTTAACTTCTTATATATAAAATTCTCGTGTCGCGGTCTCTGTAATTGAACTCCTCCGAAACGGCTTGACTGATTCTCATGAAATTTTGTGTGGATATTGGGTAGGTCTCAGAAACGTACAACAGGTATTTTTTTTTTTTATATCTCAAGTGGGCGTGGCACTTATGGCTATCATAGTACTCCAGATATCTGATTTTAAAAGTTAATATGCCAAACTTATGGTCACATTTGTAAAAGAATAATGGAAAAACGTATGAAATAAAAGACCAGCCCTGTGTATACTCTTAACATTGTTGTGTTTGATATCTAATTGAAAATGTTGACATTCTTGTGAAAATAGAAATAACTATTGCAAGGAATAAAAATTGTGGCGCCATCTACTGTGGCATAGCAACACTGAGCAAAATGAAGTGACACTGTCAATACAATAGAGATGTATTTTCCCTAACACAAAATACATATTGGAGAATTTTATATAAATAATAAAATAATATAAAAATATTTTTCTAACATGTGGTTATTATGAATATATATATATAGAACATATGTATACATGTACATATATAGAATATATGCATAGATGTACATATAAAGAATATACATATGTATATTATTTTATTATTTTATATATGTATGTATGTATGTATATGTAAATATTAAACACACAAAATTCAACATCAAAAGTTATTTTCGTGTTTTTCTTTAAATAAATATGTAGGTACATAAAATTTTGTATGGCAAATTTACATTGCTTTTTTTTTATTAACAACTAGGTAGTTTAGCATTATTTACATAAGGTGTTGGTGAATTGTTACTCCCTTTATATTAACTCGTAGTGTCTGTTTGTCGAAAAAAATTAGGATTAATTCTTAACACCTTTCCCGTGATCCAATCGACTTTGCAGGCATGCTCGTGGCGATGACAAAAATTATCTAACAAATTTTTTTAGTGATGCCAAAACAATGGAAACTTTAAAATTTTTCTACCAAAGTTGATTAAATAAAATGTACAAAGAGTTAAGTTTTATAATATTACCATAATTACCATAAAACCAAGAAGTCCAGCTATGACAACAATACAAAATTTAATGTAACAACAAGAAAAATATAGAAATATCATATTATAAAAAAAAAATAAAAATAATAAACATCACATTTTTCAGCAGAAAACTTCTCATGATCTAGCTGAATCATTTTCGCTAAAAAGAAACACCCTAGCTGACCAACTAAGGCCGTAGTCGTGACAAGAACTACATAGAAAATCATATTTTTTCAAGACTTTTTTTAGTTCTTCATTCAGATCTCGGGCCCTGTTCAACCGATTTGCACGGTTTTAAATAGCAAACTTCTCAGAATATCGGTGAATTATTTTTTATGTAAACGGGCATCCTAGCTACCCGATTAAGGTTGTCATCGTGATTTCCACAGACGGACGGACGAACAGACAGACAGACGGACATCGCTATATCAACTCCGCTTGTTATAAGTATCACAAATATATATATTTTATGGGGTCCAGAAGGGTATAATAATCTTAAAACTAGCATATACATTGGGGTGGCTCTTCGTTATATGGAGGAGAAAAAAGTGTTATAATCTAAAGTCTCACCCCCCTAGAAATAATCGAATAGCAAAAAACAGAGAAATACAAAGTTTAGGGTCAATCAAATAGAATTTAGAGGTGCCTCAATGCGACTGAAAATTTTAAGTGTGTTTATATGGGGAAAATATGACTATCAGATTTTACGAAAATTACGCTCTATAGTTTTATTTTTTTTTGACAAGTTGTTACATGAATCGATATCATTGATTATCTTAAAAAAAAAAGCCTTTCATATACCTTCGGAAATTTAACCAAGAGACTTATTGGCCTATATGTCTCTAATTCAACTTTCTAGCTTACTAATATATACTAGCAGAGCCCAGCCCTCGAAATTCAAGTGCAAATTGTAACAAATTTTAATTTTTAATTTAATAGATAATTTAAAAAAACCTAAAGGTATGCTATTCTATTTTAGCCAATTCACAATTTGACACTATTAAAATTAAATTCGTTAAATTTCATTATAATTATTTGTTGAACATGCAGAAGATATATATATGGGTTTGGTAATAAATAATTTTATAAGAGCAGAAAGGTATGATAAGCAATTTTAGCCAATTCACTCACAATTCAACACAGGGCTTTTTATATTTATAATAAACACACACACAGTATGTTTTGTATATTAGTGTTAGTAGCAACTTTAAATGAGCATTATTCAAAAAAAAAAAAAAAAAGTTCGATACTGTGCACATCTGTAAGTCTGGTGGACAGCTAAAAAGAAATACGTTTTAAAAGAGGTATTTTTGGTCAAAATCGGTTGGTAACAAAAATTTTTATGTCGGTCACAATAAATCGCCTGGCCTGTTAATATTCTAGATAAAGTAACAGTAAAATTGTTTGTTTCGCACTGGGAGAAATTAAAATTAAAAAAAAATTGTAACTTTAACAATTGTTATGCGATGATAATAATAGAGGAATTATTTGATTCATTTAAAAAAAAATTAGAAAAAAAAGTGTAATTTCGTTTATTAGGCTAGCAGTGTTTAGAAGTGATTTCTTATTTTATGAAAATAAAGCATATAAAAAAATATGTGATAAAATCTCTTTCCTCAACTCCGCACCGACCTTCGAGAGATGTTAGAAAATTCTTTTTCTATATTTGGGTGCTATAACAAACAACAATAAACTAAAAACACGCTTAATCCTTTAAACAGATTCATTAAAAAAACATCAAAAAAGTAAACAACTATTTACTCAACTACGTCTTTAAAGATAATAGTGTATGTTTATAGCAAAAAAAAAAAATGCCGATGGTGTTGATTTGACTTAAGTCCATAAATATATTTATTGTGGTGACATATAAAACATATCTTTATGAGTATTATTGCTAATAAATCGGTTGATATAAAAACACACACTCGTGCTTACATAACATAAACTTCTATAAATTTCAATATACTATAAATAAATTAATAGGACCACAAAACAATAAATGGAAATTTATTTTTTTATATTTTGTCCTCATTTTCTGTATTTAATAGATGTTTGTTAAATATATAGAAGACCATAATAATATAGTGTTGCATGTCGTCAGCTGAAATGTAAAACGACATAACTAACAAAAATCAAAAATCGGTATTTTGATCGAATTTCATGTCCAGAAAAATTTTTTTTTCCTTTAAGATCAAAATTAACGATTTTAATTTTAAAAATCAAGACGAAGAACCACAAGCGCTTACAACAATCTAATATAATAATATTATATTCTTTGCTTCTCCAGCAAAACAAAATATAAAAATGTTAGTAATTTGCAACTAAGCTAACTATATTTACCTTGAATTTACAAAGTGAAGCAGCCAATATTGGAATTTTGTTAAATAGTATGATATCATATCAATGAGGGACAGAAAGTGATTTTATTTATACTCTTAATGTTCAAATATACCGTATACGGATATGAGATGAAAAACAATATTTTTTTTTTTTTTTGATTTTAAATATTTTTTATTCCTCAACATAATTACCGCTAAGTGAGGTGAACTTCCCCCAATAATCTTCTAAAGTTTTGATACTATTGGAATGATCACTTGCTCAATTTAAGTGACAGTTTACTTCCCCTGGGCTGCAGTGTAGAAAAATAAATTTTTAATGCACAGTTTTCATTGAGGGAGAGTAATTTTATTTTATTCATTTTATTTTGTATCTGTATATATAACAGAGTTGCGTGATTGATCATCATCGCCCAGCCTAAACCCTTCGACCAAGATACTTGGAATTTGGAGTGTAAGTTCCCAATCTCGGCGTACAGATCAACTAAGAAAGGATTTTTAAAAATTCGTAAACTAAGGGGGTAAAAGCTGCCAAAAATGGGGAAAATGGTAACAAGTAAATCTTGGAATATGAAATTTGGTATGTAGACTCCATCCGAGAAACAAACATATGCTCAGGATTAATTTTTTCGGAATCCGGCCATTTAAAGGAAAAAACGGCCAAAAAGGGAAAAAATGGAGAATGAAGAATGAAGTTATTGCCAATTCTAATATTTAGGGGAGAAAAATCTGACAAAGAAGGGAAAAATTATACATTTGGTATGAATATGAAATTTTATAAGTATATTCCACCAGAGACACAAATATCTGAAAAGAATAAATTTTGTTTGAACTCAGGCCTTTAGGGGGCAAAAACGGCAAAAAATAGAAGTGGTAAAACTGATACTTTTCAACTGGTAAATTTTCTTTTGAAGTACATTTTCTTAAGAAAACAATTAAGAAAATGATAGTCGGTCTAGGGTTTATTTTTGGTCTACGGATTAATGGATGTAGTAAACATACAAAATCCCAATTCGACTGAGATCTATTTGAAAATGCGGATCTTATGCCAAGTTAAGTCGTATCGTAGGGGTCATTTGAATGGGAACTAGGTCTGAACATGCACCCATTTTTACAATTTCAATAGTGTTTGTCCTATGGCTTGAGTTACTGCTTTTCCAAACTAAGCCAACGTTATTACAAATAATATTATTTTTGAATAATTTTCTAACCCATTGTGAATAAAACAAGTAAGAAATTATAGTCGGTCTACACCGACTATACGATACCCTATACCATGGTTTAGAGACCCTATCTCTTCGGTCCAACTAATTGGATATAGAAAATAAACGTACACCAAATTTGAGTGGCATTGTTACTAATTTTTTTGGCTGCAGATGTGAAAAAGTTCATATTGGGTGCTATATTTATAAGGGGAACAGGTCGAAAAATGGACCGATCCTGGCCATATTTGGCAAAGTCACTAATATTTTGAAAAATTTACACAAACCAAATTTGAGGAAAATCTGTGCAATATTTTTGTTTTTTGATAGATTTAAGTGTAGATCGGGAAGCAGCTCTATATAGGGTCTTTGACTAAGAATTGTCCTATACGCATTTTTTTGGACTACTGAATAATGGATACAATAAACACATACAAACCCAATTTGACTAAGATCTATGTGATAGTTTGGATCTTATGGCAATTTATGTCGATTTCATAGGGGTCATTTGTATGGGGACTAAGTCTGAACATGAACCGATTTTCACCAATTTCAACAGCATTCATCCCATGGCCGATAAAAGCTTGCGACCTGTAGTTTGATTACAAGGTTTACATGGATACACAGACGGACGGACGGACGAACGGACGGACGGACATCGTTAAATCGAATCAATCAGTGATTCTGATTCGATCAGTATAATAAAAGATGGGTCTTGGTAAAATATTTTTGGTAGTTACAAACAGCAGCACAAAGTCATTAAACCGAAACCACTTAAACCCAGATTTTGAGATATCAGTTAAACCTAGTTTTGTTAAACCCATAATTTATTCATCAATTCCTTTATGAATTTGGACATGTCTGAAAAAAATAATTCTTGGATTAACTAAACTAGGTTTTACTGACATCTCAAAAACTGGGCCTTAGTGGTATAGGGTATAAAAAAATCGTTTTTATACCCTATACCACTATGTGGTTTTGGTATAATGACTTCATGGTGCTGTCTGTAACTACCATAAATATTTGACCTAGACCCATCTTTTATTATGCCGATCGATTTAGCGATGTCCATCCGTCCGTCCGTTTGTCTGTCTGTGTGTGCATGTAAACCTTGTATTCAAACTACAGGTCGCACATATAAATATATTCTGATGATATTTGGTATATAAGCTTCCATTAGCCATAGAAAGAACGGTGTTGAAATTGGTGAAATTTGGTCCGTGATCAGACCTAGTCCTCATAGAAATGATCCCTATAAAATCGACATAAATTGCAATAAGGTCCAAACTATCACATACATAGATCTCAGTTAAATTGGGTTCATATTTTATTATAATATCCATTAATCATTAGTTAAAAAATAATCCCTAGAGGACAATTCTTAGTCATAGGTATCATATAGAGCTGCTTCCCTATCTTCACTTAAATCTACCAAAAAACAAAAATATTGCACAGATTTTTCTCAAATTTGATTTGTATATATTTTTTCAAGTGACTTTAACAAATATGGTCAGGATCGGTCCATGTTTTGATTTTGTCCCCATTTTGATCTAGTCCCCATATAAATATAGCATCTGATATAAACTTTTTCATATCTGCAGCCAAAAAAATTATGGATAATGCCACTCAAGTTTGGTTTATGCGTATTTTCTATATCGAATTAGTTGAACCGAAGAGATAAGGTCTCTAAACCATAGTATAGAGTATCTAGAACGACTATAATTTCTTAGTTGTTTTTTATTTACTCTTTGAATGAAAAAATATAAAAAAGAATTTTTTTATTTAAATTGAATGAAATCGATATAGGTCGTATATATGTACCCCACATAATTTTGGATACTGAATATTTTCGGCTATTTTAAAAATGGGAAAGTCAAAGATTCATCGATTTGTCCAATATTTTCGTCAATTTTCCTCAAAAAGGTGAAAAAAATCGACAAAAATGCAAAAAAGCGCCCCCTGGTGGCTGCTAACCCAAAAAACCCCCGGTATAGACATTTTCAATTATTTTTTTACATTTGAATGAGTATTATGGAAAATATCATGAAACTATCTTCAATATACCTACCATAATACAAACTCATTAAGGAAATATTACAAACATAACAAGTAAGAAAATTATAGTCGGTCTAGACCGACTATACGATACCCTATACCATGCGTTTAGAAACCCTATCTCTTAGGCCCAACTAACTGGACATTGAAAATAAGCAAAAACCAAATTTGAGTGGGATTTTTATTAATTTTTTTGGCTGCAGATATGAAAAAGTTCATATCGGATGCTATATCTATAAAGGGACTAGGTCCAAAAATGGACCGATCCTGATCATGTTTGGTAAAGTCTCTCGTATTTTGCAAAAATATGTACAAACAAAATTTGAGAAGAATCAGTGCAATATTTTTGTTTTTTAATAGATTTAAGTGAAGATCGGGAAGCAGCTCTATATGGGGTCAAAGGGATCATTTTTGGACTACTCATTAGTGGATGTAATGAACGCATACAAACCCAATTTGAGTAAGATCTATATGACAATTTGGATCTTATGGCAATTTATGTCGATTTCATATGGGTAACTTGTATGGGGGCTAGGTCTAAACATGGACCGATTCTCACCAATTTCAATAGCGTTCATCCCGTGGCCGATAAAAGCTTATATACCAAATTTCGTCAAAATATATTCATATTTGCGATCTGCAGTTTGATTACAAGCTTTACATGGACACACAGACGGACGGACGGACGGACGGACATTGTTAAATCAACTCAGAAAGTGATTCTGATTCGATCGGTATAATTAAAGATGGGTCTAGGTCAAATATTTTTGGTTGTTACAAACAGCAGCACAAAGTCATTATACCCAAACCACATAGTGGTATAGGGTATAAAAACAACAATAACAAGAACAACATAGAAAATTAATTTTTTTTTTCAAAAGTTTTTTTTACATATTCTGGAGGCCCATTGAACCGATTTTCATTAGTTTAAAGAGCCAGATGCTCAGAATGTAAATAAATCAAATTCACTAAGAATGAGGAACCCAGACCTTTTGAGCGCATATTGGTGCATTTTAAAGACGGACAGACGGATATAGGTAATATAAATTCCCCTTGTTATAAAAGTCAGGAATATACATATTTCATTGGGTCCACATTTTCTTCTTTTAGTTATTATAAAGGGGATGAGAAACTTATATGTATATACCTTCTCCACACTGCTGTGGATACTTTAATTTATTTTAATACTAGCCTGGATATCTGTTGGTGAGACCATGTACTTTTCACCCTCTGTAATATTGAATATTTTTTTTAGATCTTTCATTTGGGCATCCTAACAACAAATTTGAAACTCGCTCTTAGTTTTTTTAAGTGTTCAAAAGACACAACTTTTTGTTATTAAGTAACATCTCGTTTTTGACCAAAATCAATATGAGCAGTCTTCCAGGGCATTTTTATAGGTGAATAAATTGAAGGCATCTTTAAATGTTCTCAAAAACCTTAACTAGTAATAGCTATGATCAACACTGTCTCGCTGATTCGATGAATGTACGATAAATTGTGATTCATAAATCTTCGGACTTAAATAAATTCTAAAACTGAAGTTATGCCTTCTCTTCGGATTGCCACATTCAAATTTTGCTGAAAAACATAAATTCGCTTATATCTCAAAAACATCGTAGAGCAAAATAGTTGAAATTTAGTAGTTTCTACGGTTGCTACGCTTAAATGCCGAAAAGTAAGCGTCGTGGAGTAAATAGGTGAAAAAAGTGTATTTTTTTAAAAATTACCATTCCCTAAAAAACTTTATTTACTTTATACAAATCCAACTAAATCAAGTTGGGTGATGTAGTTCTACGTAAATTTGATAATTGAAAGATGACATGTCCCAAATAATAGATGTACACACACTCATATGGCAGCTGCAATATTGCGAAAAAAATGTAGAAGAAAAAAATTTACAAATTTTAAAGGATAACTTTTGCTTTCAGCGGTAGCAGTTGAGTTTTCGCTAATTAAAATGAATGAAAGGAACAGAATTTCAACAGAATAATGTCGACATCATACAAATGTTTTCCATTGACTTTTCTGATGAAGTTGTAATTCGAATAAAAAATGCGAACTTTTTCTAATTTCATATGCGTTAAAATCAAAAAAAGTATTTATTCAAAAAAAAAGAAGAAGAAACTAAGCTTGTGCTAAACTTGATATTCATTTTACGTAACAAAATAGAACCTTTAGGCAAGAAAAAAGCGGAATTTTTTACACATTAAAAGTACATGTAATGGTAAAATCTAATTGCATTTTTTTTTTTTTTTTTTAATTTGAGTTGTATAGAAAAATATAAAATGAATTGTCTAAGTTCAATTGCTTGAAGGCTAAAAAAAAACTTTTCACGAAAAACAAAGTGTATAACATTACTTTTGTACATATTGATTGACCATTTAAAAAAAACACACTTAAATGGTAACAAAGAATATATGTGAAACAGAAAAATTTATTACAGAAATATTAAAAAGCTGCAGTTTTAAAGTAGTTACATAACGATTAATATCACAGAACCTGTGATATTAAATCTCTATATATATAAAAATTACGTGTATGTTCGTGATCGCTAAACTCAAGAACTACTGCACCGATTTTGACCAAACTTTATGTACATGCTCTATGGGGCATGAGGAGTGTTTCTGTGTAGTTTGAAGTTCATCCGACAGATGGCGCAATATTTAGTTTTTTTGTGTTTTTGCACCGTAACTCAAAAACTACTGCACCAGTTTTGACCAAACATTATATAGATGCTCTATGGGGCGTGAGGAGTGTTTCTGTGTAATTTGAAGTTCGTCCGACAGATGGCGCAATATTTAGTTTGTTTGTGTTTTGCCCGATAGAGATTAGCGCGATAAGCCTATGCTGTGTTTCGCTGAAGGCGTTGGGTCCTTAATCAGCGTGTAGTGGCGTTAAATTGCCTGATACCGACTCAAACCTAACATTTTTTCGTGAAAAAAATAATTCGTCCGACAGATGTCGAAATATTTATTTTTTTTGTGTTTTTCCAGATAGAGATTAGCGCGATAAGCCTATGCTGTGTTTCGCTGAAGGCGTTCGGTCCTTAATCAGCGTCTAGTGGCGTTAATTAGCCCGGTACCGACTCAAACCTAACATCTTTTCGTGAAAAAAAAATTTTTTAAATAAAGTAAATAAATATCATTATTTCTTAAACTCTATTTGCGCGATAACCCTATGTTATGTTTCGCTGAAGGCGTTGGGTGCTTAATCGGCGTGTGCCGGCGTTAAGTGTTCCGACACCGACTCATACATAACCTGTTTTCGTGAAAAAAAAATAACTTATTAAATTGAAGTTAAATTTATTTAAATTTAATATTACATACATTTTAATAAATTAACCCAAGGTGTTAGTTAAAGTAAAGTAATTGTATTATTGAAAGCTATTCAAGAAAGTAATCAAGCAACATGTAAGACAACAAAGGGCAGCCTCCCTACCCCAACAATAACAAACAAAAAAAAAAAATATTTAAATACTTATATTGCACGGACCGGGCCCAGCTATCAAAAATAAATAAATCCATTATTTCTGCTTCAGTAAACGGTATTTGAACAATAATTGCTATGTCGATTTAGTGCACCTTTCATTCTTCTTCGAAATATAAATCTGCCATGACTTTGCAAGGGAACCAGACTTGCAGTGAAAATAAAATTTGAAGGCAAAACAACGTTTGCCCGGGTCAGCTAGTGAATTAATAAAAATAAGTAATCAAAATAAATATAAAAAATATCACAGTTATAAGTTTTAAGTTCAAAATTTAATTTTTTTTTTATATTTATTTTGATTGTTTGTTTTTATAAATTTCTTTGATCTATAATATTTATAGGATAGGCGATTTCTTGTGACCGGTGTTTTGTTCTACCATTTTATCCCGATTTTGACCAAACGTATATTATTTGAAAGGTATTTCTTTTTAGCTATTCGCCAGATTTACAGATTTTAAAATTTTTCCTTTATTTTGAGTAAATTTCATTTAAAGTTGCTACTAACATATACATAAAATTATGCATATCGCACCCGTACCTCTAAAGTGGGTCAACTCAAAATTTACAAATTTTCACTAGAGACAAAAACGTTTTTTTTTTAATATTTACTATAAAATTGAAAAACTGTTGTTTCATTGTAAGGAATTGCGAATAATACATATGTATCAACAGTAGTTGTTTTTGCAATTTTCAGTGATCATCAAAAATAACAAGTTTTTGGGTGCAACTCAAAATAAGCCTTTTTAGTGGTTTCTAAAGAAGCTACTCTTATAACACAAAGAGGGTTACAACTGTATTTTTTTACGAAAGACGGGAAAAACCGATGTAAGACTTTTACAGTGGATAGATATGACCACTGTGTATCGTTTCCTTGCAAAAAGTGAAAAATGAAAAATTTTGAGTTGACTCACTTTAGAGGTACAGGTGCATTATGCTATATGTGTATTTATAAAATTTGTTGATGTATTTGTAAATGAGTTTGTTATCTTCATTCACAATAATAATAAACCAAAAATGTGTTGGTTTGTGAATTGAGAAATAAATTTTCCTGGAAATTGCACTCGAATTTCGAGCGGTGGAGTCAGCTAGTTTTATTAAATTTGTGTCGTGATGTCCAGTTTTTTGTCTTTAAATTTATTAAATAATAATAGCCTGGCAAAGTTCGATTAATCAAATTAATAATATAAAAATTTTATACACTCCTGATGAAGTTGAAAAAGCATCAAGGAAACGTAGACTGAAGATGATATAAATTTTATTTTAATTTATTTTACTTAAAACTTATAAGCTGACCATCATAGTCCAGAACAAATAACACTGTGGTTAGCAAAAGTTAGGTCGATTCTGAGAGTGAGGGGTGAAAATAGAGACTAAATTAGAAGACCCGTATCGCGGCGTTTGCTTATGTTAATTAAAATTTTTTTTTAATCGACCTTCGAACTTTGGAGTCAAATGCTGATTTTCAGCATATTGATTATATGGTTTTTTTTGGCTATAACTCGTCGACTAATTGATATTTTTTCAATCTGTAAAAGCCAAATTATTAGAGACCTGTGCAACAATTAAAATTTTTTTAAAAATTGACTCAGAAAATTTTTGTGGTGCTTATGAAGCAAAATGTTGAAAAAATTATTTTTTTTTCATGCTTTTTGAAAATATTTTCCACAAAACTAAGTCTTTTTTGCTTTCTGTTTGATCTATAATATGCTTCTCAGTTTCTTCAATAAATTTAATTTGAAAAGAAAATGGTATTAGTCGATAATTTGCGTTAAAAATTCCAAAACCATTAAATAAATAGCGATTTAGGTAGAAGTAATAGAAAAGGTAAGTTCCAAGAATTAGGAATTTTTTTTTATTTCGTACAAGCGAACTAATTTCAAAAATGAAGATTCAGTTGAGACTCGAAACTCAGCCGGAGCTGATGTCTTTTAATTTTCGTGAGTGATTTAAGTTAAGTTCATCGGTTTCATAAAAATAACTACATGAAATCTGTTGCAAACATGTTGGCAGCTTTCATTGAAATTGGGGTTAATATGTCGTACAAAATTCATCTCTTGCATCAGCATCTTGATCAACTCGCTCAACAGTTGCCAACTGAATCTGATGAGCAAGGCGAACGTTATCACCCAACTGCCCTTCCATCTGAAATACGGTAACTATAGAGTGTACATATTTTGAGTTCCTAGATTTTTCTAATATCTTTGTCAGAGTGCAGAATTTAAACATGTTAACGATTGAAAACTATTTTCGTTTCAGGTACAGAGGAAAGATATCTCCCCATGCAATACTCGCTGAAATTTGTTGGTGGTATAAAAACCCCTTTGAAGAAGAGGAAGACGAGGAAAAAGAGAAAGAAGGGGAAGACAAAGATGAAATTTCAGAATATCTGTTGGACGAAATTATCGACCTTTCTGATGGTGATGACGATGACCAAGATATTAGAGAGAGCAGTGATGTTGATCCACAGCCGCCTGCTAAACGGCAACTGGCCAAATCATTAATTTAATTTATTTAATTTTTTTACTTAAAACTTTTCATAACTAACATTTCAAAAATATATTTTTTCCATATTTTTATAATTTCTTTTTCAATGTTTCTTCAAAACCAACACTGAACAAAATTGGTACATAAAAAATGAGAAGTAAATTAATATTAAGCTGGAAAACGCAAGTTTTGTATTATGATTGTTTTCTTTTCAAATGAAATTTATTGAAGAGAATGAGAAGCATATAATAGATCAAACAGAAAGCAAAAAAGACTTAGTTTTGTGGAAAATATTTTCAAAAAGCATGAAAAAAAAAAATTATTTCCAACATTTTGCTTCATAATCACCACAAAAATTTTCTAAATCAATTTAAAAAAAAAATTAATTGTTGCACAGGTCTCTAGCAATAATTTGGCTTTTACAGATTTCAAAGATATCAATTAGCCGACGAGTTATAGCCAAAAAACCATATTAACAATATGCTGAAAATCGGCATTTGACTGCAAAGTTCGAAGGTCGATGAAAAAAAATTCGAACTAACATAAACAAACGCCACGATACGGGTCTTCTAATTTAGCCTCTATTTTCACACCGCATTCTCAGAATCGACCTAACTTTTGCTAACCTGAATTTGTTCCACAGTGTAATCGAAGGGCCCGTCGAAATCTAAAGGTATTAAATCTTGTGCTGTTGACAAAATATTGGAAACCTTTACTACGCAATAACTAATAGGAAATGCTTCTATTTTTGATCTCAATATTGTGTAGGGATGCATTATTTTTCAGGTCTGCTTCACAACGCCGAGTCATAGAGTCAATTAAATTGTTGATGCTAACCATTGAAATTTTTTGTCATTTTGAATTATCTGTCTCTATGAGATCTGTCTTGTTTGTGTAATTTAGTGACCGTATTTTTCGACCTCCAATTTCCCATAGATTTTCTATGAGATTGGGATCTGGTGATTGAACTGGTCATTCGACATAGAAATTCCATTCAGATAGCAATGATGAGATATAATTATTTTTGTTTGGCAAACTAAAGTTTTTCATGAAGTAAAGTGGTTTTGCAGTGAAAATTATTTTATGAAGAAACAAGAGAACTCAAATTTTCATCGAAAGCTTTTTTTCGGTGAAAAGCTTATGCGTGATGGAAAAAGTTCCGGCAGACCTCTCAGTCTAAAAACATATCTAATTATGCTGTTATATAAAACATTAAGTTTGCCTTTACTAAATGAATCACAGCTTTCAAAAAGTTCATACCCGTATCAAATGCCGGAATTTAAACACGTTTTGGCTAGAAGTATTCTTATATTTAAGAATTGAGTGTGCCATAGAGTGTTGAGCTTCATGTAGGCTTGAACAACAGAATATTAATGTGGTTGGATCAAGTTAAAGTGTCATTAAAAGTTACGCCAAGATTTTTTGTCGTTGAAACACAATCAATTCTCTCGCCGTTGATAACTATTTCATTCCAAAACTCTGGATTTGCAGTCCGTTTGCAGACATTTTGACTTGCTGGGGTTAATGCATAAATCATTAGCTTACGCCCTTCGGTACAATTGGCTAAAGCCATAGTTAATTGTTACTATATAATCATCTATCGGCAGAAATGGAGTGTCCAGAAAAAGCTAATATACATTGAGAACAAAAGTGGCCCTAATAAGGTTTATAAGTACAGATAACTTTCTATTTACGTATACGGATTGTGTGCGGTTTGTGAGGTAAGATGAAATCAGAAAAATTAAAGAAACGTCTTAGCTTCATACAGAGGGTTTGATGATCAACTGTGTCAACGCCTTGGCTTCATACAGAGGGTTTGATGATCAACTGTGTCGACGCCTTGGAATGATCTAGAAGTATAATGAAGCTTACTTTGTTATCGTCTATATCTCGTGTTATATTTTTGAAACGTCAGTTAAGGCTGTAATGCAGTTGTGGTTTACTTGAAAGCCGAATTGTTTCTGGGACATCAAGTTATGTTGAGTAATATATCCATTCATTTTCAAAAACTTTTGACACATAACATAGAATGGCTTTCGGCCGTTGCTTAGAATTTGATTTCAGGATTGCAATTATTTTACTCCACATGGTAGGGAAACTGCTTGACGTTGAAGTGTAAATAAATAAAAAATGTATATAGGGAAGAAGATGTTTTTTAATAAATTTGGGACTTACATTATCATATCCAGCAGAGTTTGACTTTACCTAAGAAATGTATTCAAAGGAATTTTGCTTCAAATAGTTTGCAGTATTTCGTATATTACTGAAAAATTCATGATCCATTTCTACTGATGGCAAATTCGTAAATTCTAAGATCGATTCGTCAGCGTCTATTATAGTTCAATCTTCCAATGTGAATATCGATAATTGTCTTCCACGTTTGTTTGAAGTCAATAGTGGAATTAATTTTCATAGAAAAGAAATTGCACTGATAGTTTTAATTTTTCGGTTACCTACTCTTCTAGCCACTTTATATTTGCATTATATATATCGAAAGATTAAGTCTTTTATAATAGCAGTAAACCAAGATTCAATACTAATTGCTTTAGATTTAGTTTTTAGAGGAAACATTTCATCGAAAGGCTTTAATAAAGTGTCCTGTAGGAATGTTAATTGATCATCAACGGATGTCATATAGTAAACACAATCATAGTCAGCTTGGGAAAAGTAGGCGTAGAGTAAGGCGTAGTTAAAATTTTTAAAGTCACTGTATGTGCAGAACATATTAGCTTGTTGAATCTGATAGTTACAACAACACGTTAGAGAAATAACTGACAAAGAAAATACGGAGCAGCCTATTGCTATTGGTTCAATAGGTTCAAGTCCGTCTCACAATTTTTTTTTTTAATTTTTGCCAGTATTTTATAATTTTCTTAAATATAAAAATATATGTATGTTTGTATGTTTCTATGTATGTTTGTTTGTCCTTTATAGGAGACTACACCACTGGACCGATCGTCTTGAAATTTTTACAGTAGGTAACTGCCAGACCGGAAGGAAAAATGCGCTATATTTTTTCGATTTTTCAAGTGGACGTGGCACCTCCCATATATAAAAAATTTTTAAGATCACATATCTGGAGCTCTATGGTAACAAGAGTCCTGAAACTTTGTAGTAGGACATAAATTAGTAATGTGGGAAGTTGGGCTAAAAATGGGCGTGATCAAACCAGTGGGAGTTGTACTTCCCATACATGGTAAATGCATATCATCATTTATTTACAATGCTATGACGACCAGAATATTGAAAATTTGTGCACGTCAATCGGAGTAGTCGTACCAGAAATGAACGGGAGTGGGTTAGTGGGCGTGGCACCTTCTATACGAAAAATATTACATGGAGTAATAAAAACCCCTCAGTCTTGATACCAGCTATGAGCTCACAAATGATGAGTGTGAGAAGTTATGTGAAAAATGGGCGGGATCAAACTAGAGGGCGTGCTCCCTCCCATACATTGAATAGACATATCATCATGTACCTAGATTATGGTGGCCAGAATCTTGAAACTTTCTGCTTGTCAATCGGTTGTTAATGTGAGTAGTTGTCGCAAAAATGGGCTGGATTGGGTTACTGGGCGTGGCACCTCCCATACAAAAAAAAAATTATCTGGAGTACTTACTATAAACACGAATCTTGAAATTTCGTTTGAGTTCACGAATGATGAGTGGGAGAAGTTATGTGAAAAATGGGAGGGATCAATACAGTGGGCGTGGCACCTATCAAACAAAGATGCATAGAAATAAGGTATATGATAAAACAACGTTTGCCGGGTCGGCTAGTAATAAATGAAAAGATTAAAATGTTGAAAAATTTAATTGTGCTTAAAAAACAGTTGAGGGAAAACGTCAGAGACTATAAATATTTAAATAATGGTAAATATTTTATAAATTTGCTTTCGAACTATCTTCTGTTTTCATTTTGTTAATCAACTAGTATAGAAGTTCAAAAGTTTCCATTGTTTTGTCATCATTAAAAAAAATTTTTTTTTCGTTTATCTATTTTTTTATCTATATTTTTTGTTACAATTTGGTTATCTTTCGATAGAGAACACAACAAGGAGTGATTTAGCTAAACAGTACATATGTAACTAACTTAACGGTAAATTACACTGTTCTGCAAGAAAATCGGCCTCGGCATTATTCCTGCCGATTCCGATGTAAAATGACCTCCTGAATCCGAATATCACTTCCATTTTTCCCCATTTCATACCGTTTTCGCGGGACGTCCCCCTCCTCCTTTTGTCATCTTATAGTATTTTGTTTGTCATAACTCAAAAACGACTACTCCAATTTTACTGAAATAAATTTAGAAATATTAAGAATTACCATTCTTTTCATCTGTTCTTCTACCATTTCTCTACATAGTCAACAATTTCGCAGATATAAATAAATTTATAGAAAAAAGATATTTTTTGCCTAAAAAATTTTAATTTTTTGTTTTTAAAAGTTATGAAAAATCGTAAATGGGAAAAAAGTTCAAGGCTTACTACATTTTCTTAAAGCTACATAGCTTGTGAACAAAATGATACATAGATTATGAAAACCGATGAACGCATTCCGCTTTTATTCACAATTAAGTGAAGGTATCTGATTTTGACAAGAATATTGATTTTTTGTTTCAATGAATTTCGATAATCGTACTTAATTAGTTTCAAAAATTTGCTGCAAGATAAAGGCAAAATTGTTTGGAAAAAGGTTGATGACTGTTTTATGGTTCTCAGATTAAAAAAAAAGCTAATAAGCAAAAGGTGATTTGATTTTTATGATTGCGGTAGCAAAGTAATAAGCTCGTGCGTGGATGCTGACATACCGTTCTTGTTTATTTATGATATCTAATCCGTTTACAGTCAATTAAAGGGAAAAAGGGAAGTCCATTTTTTTTTTATTGATATGTGTTTTTCCGCTGGCTACCTATAACCGATGATTTTTTATCATTATTTGGAAAGTTTTGAAAAATTTGAAACGCACACGTGTTGAATCAGGTATATATCCACCCTTAACAAATGCGCCCATTCATAAGTACCTGTCAGTAAAATATTGAAAATTCGTAGTATTTATAGGTGTTCAGTGAAAACTAGAAATGATTTTTTTCCCGTTTTTTTTAAGTGAATAACAGTACGCAAATTTTATTATGCCACGAGAGTGTAGAAATCATCCAGATAGCTTCTGCTATGTTTGCGGAAACTTAATATTAAAAAAGCACCGAAAACCCCTTTCTCCGCTTCTAAAACTGCTTATTATTTATATTTTAACTTCCAAATTGATCATCTAGACAAGGATTGGGCTCCAAATTCATTGAAACAAAAAATCAATATTCTTGTCAAAATGAGATACCTTCACTTAATTCTGAATAAAAGCGGTGATCGATTTTCATGTTCTATGTCTCATTTTGTTCATAAACTATGTAGCTTTAAGCAAATGTATTAAGCCTTTAAATTTTTTTCCCTTTTAGGAATTTTCATGACTTTTAAAAACAAAAAATTAAAATTTTTAGGCAAAAAAATATTTTTTTTTTCATAAATTTATTTATATCTGCGAAATTGTTAATTATGTAGAGAAATAGTATAAGAATTGATGAAAGTAATGGTAATTCTTAATTTTTCTGAATTTATTTCAGCAAAATCGGAATAGTCGTTCTTGAGTTATGACAAACAAAAGACTATAAGATAACAAAAGGGGGAGGGCGGGCGTCGCGCGAAAACGGTATGGAGTGGGGGAAAAATGGGTGGGATATTTGGATTCAGGAGGTCATTTTACATTGGCATCAGCAGGAATAATTTCGGGGCTCGAAAAAAAAATGTTATTTTGTAGAGCAGTGTTTTTAAGGAACAAAATTGGAAAATTTAGAATTTTGTACAAGTCTCATGGTCTGGAGGTGGTTTTCGAAATAACATTAGTCATTATTAATATTGGCTTTCGAGTGAATTCAAATATTGGCTTGGGGTAAACATTTCTTTTGTTGGGACACCTTGTATATAAATAATTAATTAATGTATTATTATTAACAAAAAAACCAACTACAGATTTTGCTCATACTTTGCGGAGACCAATTTCAGACCTAAAAGTTTTCCATCACTTTAGCTTGTCTTATTTATTGGCAACATTAAGTTTTCATTTATTTTTTTCCGACTTTTAGTTTTAGAATTTGAACTACTGAGAATGGAGAACCATTCGAAACATTAAGCAATATGTCGTCGTAGCAATTGTCATTCGTGTCTTCTTTTATATTTGACAACTAGTTGTATATATATGTGTGTGTGTGTTAGGTTTTTTTTCTTTCATCTTATAAATTCTTAAAGATTGTTTGAAGGCTTTTGTTGTCGTCTTGCCATTCTTCATAGCACATGCATTTTTCCCAACTAAATGTTGTAGAGAGGAGGCACACACACACTTATACATACAAAAACCCATACATTAACAATAAAAACTTAAACCATTAAAAGGCGTTTTTCTTTTATAACTTATATAGTTTTTATAACATTTTTTGCTTTAATGCTAATGCCAAATGCCTGGTGTATGGATGACAGTCTAGGATGCAGAAGAAAGGGAATTGTGGTACATATACCAGTATAGGACCTACTTAAACTCTTAAACGTTGTGTTGTCTGGCAATTGTTAAGTGCATTAAACTTTAGTTTGAAGCATAATATATTTTCATCTTTTGTGGTTAGCTAAAGGCAGCTTAAAAATCATTTATTTTTTTCTTTTTTTTTTTATAAAATTAAATAAAAGAAAAAATTATTCCATTTTCTTGTGCATTGTTAAGGAGTGAATTTAAAAGATAGAAAGTAGGTCATACAAATATGTAAGTTCCATTAGGAACGGTATACCGTAGAGAACCTTCTGTAGTTGTAATAGTTCTGTAGTTAAATGAAAGTTTTAAAAATGAAGTCTCAATTAGTATGATTATATCGTACAACAGAGTAGTATTTATCCTCCTCAAGAGAATCATGATTATGCTTTTAATTCGTTATTATTAAAGTAGCTTAAAGGTATGATCGGATGTTGCAGAAATACCAACAACTTATTTTGTATGCATTAGATACAACATTACTCTTGGACATACTACTGTGCTGACGTGAGAAAATGTTTGTATATTCAAAGTAATCTCCCTCCGATACAATATAATCATCAGCTTTATTCTACTAAATAGAAATGAATTATATATGATATTTTAATACCACAGATTTTATTAGCCCCTTTTAAGTTCTAGAAATATATAGAAATATATAGAAATTTAATTTAACAAATTTTGATTCTAGTTGTACTTAATAACATAGAATATCCTTGTTTCTAGAAACGGTCAATTTTAAAGGGCGAATTGGCCGCCTGTGACATGTCTAGTATTAGTTTTGTGACCTCGCAAGTCTCTGACATAGCCATGTTAAAGTAACAGGTCTTAGGAGCAGTTCGTATGATTTTACCCAAAGGGAAAATTTCCGCTCATTATTGACTCACTAATCTGCCCACTCTGTAAAGCTATACAGACGTCTTTAATTGTTATCAAACATTGGCATTAGCAATGGCTAACTAGTTAATGAACTTGGTAAACTACAGAATGGTTTGTGAACTCGATAATTCGAAATAAATGGTATATATACTCGATAAATTACTTGTGTTTATAAAACACTCTGTGGTTTATAACTACAAAATATACTTGGTCTAGACCAGGGGGCAAATCGTCGCATTGGATATCGAGTAAAATCAATCGAAATTCTATATTTTGGTTTATTATTTAAAGAAGACGCACAATCGTCAGACCTCGTTTCACTTTTACTATTAACTATGGATCATAACTCATTATCTGTGACAGAGTAAAATTACTCTTAATATTTCATTTTGGCAAATAAAAAAATTATTTCGATCGGAAAATTTCGATAATGAATGTGACGATTCGACCCCATCTTATATTATACCGATCAACTTCGAATCATAAGTTTAGCGATGTCCGCCTATCTGTTTTCTCTCTGTCTTGTTGTCCATGTTAACCTTGAAATCAACTGTAAATATGTTTTGATGGAATTCCGCACATAGGCTTTTGTTCGCTTTAGGAAAACCAGTATTGAAATTGGTGTATGTTCAGACCCAGTAGTTATACAAGTCACCCTTATACAAATAATTAAATTATTCTAAGGCCCAGGTTATCACATAAACCATAGTCAAAGTTTGTGTGAGTGTTTCTTATCTATATTATTAATAGGCAAGGCGATTTCTTGTGACCGATGTAAGTTTTACAGTTTTACCCCGATTCTGACAAAAAATGTATCATATGAAAGGTATTTCTTTTAGCTGTTACCCAGATTTACAGATTTTCATCGTCGGGAATATTTTTTTGGGAGTTATGATCATTTAACGTTGCAACTAACACATACACAAAATTACACAATATAATATATAAATTTGTTAATGTGTGTGCGTGTTAATGTATTGAGTTTGTTTTCTTCATTTAAAATAAGTTGAATTGTGAAGCATACCTTTAGGGTCTTTATTAAATGAAATAATAATATTTCCTAGAATTTGCACTCGAATTTCGAGTGCTGGAATCTGCTAGTATCCATTAATCACCAGTCCAGCATTAAACTATTTCCCGATCTTCACTTAAATCTATAAAAAAAAAAATTCCATAGATATTCTTCAAATTTGGTTTATATCTGTTTTTGAGAAAAATACGAGACTTTATAAAATGTGGTACACTTTTCCATCTAGTTCTCAAATAAAGAGGAAATTTCATATGAAGTTTTCCTTGTTCATAGAAAAGTCATTTTAATTTGATTTATAGTATGCTTATTTCATATATTTTCGTTCGAACACCCTTTCTCAAAACACTCGGTATAAAGTATCGTTGAAGGTCACTTCTGTTATAAAAATAAAATTTTTTACTTATTCTACCCATCAATCCATATTCATCGCTTTCGAAGCAATCCCCACCGATACAATATACTTAAGTTTTTTTTTTACATTCCTCGAAGTAGTTGTGAAAGGCGATTGACATAATATTCTTCAGTGCGTGCAAATATTCGGCTTCTATCTTCTATATCGATTCCATATGATGTGCCCGGAGTGGTCATTGAGTTTAGTGAATGGCAAGAATTCACACGATTCTAAATCAGGCGAATAAACCTTTTTTGGCACCCCGTGAGGTGAGTAGGTAGCATGCTCGCTTATCATCGGGGGTCGTGGGTTCCATTCCCAGCAGAGGCTGTGGACTGTCGCTGCAAAACTAGCGAAATTCGGCTTATCCCTGGACCCAAAAATTAGAATCTGCAGACAAGCCACTCGGCTTCGTGGAACTAGGCTTAAAAATATATATATTTGTATATATACTAGCAAATTCCAGCCCTTGAAATTCGAGTGCAAATTCTAGGAAATTTTATTTTTTCATTAAATAAAGACCCTAAACGTATGCTAATCAATTGTAGCCAATTTTCAAATCAACACAAAAAACAAACTCAATTTTATTACAACCACATTAACAAATTTAATAACCATACACATAGCACTGTATAATTTTATGTAAGTGTTAGTAGCAACTTTAAATGCAATTTACTCAAAATAAAGGGAAAAATTTAAAAATCTGTAAATCTGCAAAATGGCTAAAAAGAAATACCTTTCAAATAATATACGTTTGTTCAAAATCGGAATAAAACGTTAAAACAGCCATAAATCCGAGAATTATAACCCCCCCAGTGCTCTGTTTCACTTCATTCTTATAGTCAGAAAGGATTAACGGGATAGTTTAAAAAAGAAATTTCTATTTTGGAACCAATCGAGATGTTATGCATTTGGGACCCAAACTATGTTTTTAAATATTGAAATATCAACAGTTTCGGAAAGATCTTTTATTACCAACTGAAAATTTTTCATAACCAAATCTATGTTTTCTGCGTTTTCATTCGATTTTTTCTCGCCCGAGGCACAATATGTCTTAAATGTTTTATTTGCCTTCAGGGAACTGTTTGTTCCACTTGTAAAATCGGTGAAGGCCTTCTGCCTGGTCGGTGAAGGCCTTCTGCAACATTTAACGTTTTTGAGGAAAAAATTTCAATCCGTAAACAAAATTTAATAAAACTTGTGTGTTCAATGAAATAAGAACATGTTCAAATCCCTACATCCACTTTTAGTAGTTTACAAAAACGAGTTTCACTATCAATAGTGTTGTAAATATAAAAGTTGGCATATTTCAGATATCAGAAATATAGGGTGTGACATATTTTATTTCGGTATGGAATACATGCCTTAGGAATACATATTTTTGAAACATAAATTCAGTGAAATTTTTACCGTGTATCGCTCAACAATAAAAATAGTACTTCAGTTGTCTTAACTGAATCAAAAAAAATATCGCGGCAAAGAACCAGTGTCTGACAATACTATTCATCGTGTAGTGTTAAGCGAGAGACAGTGCAAGATTGCTCACGTGGCGTTCATTAGTGCTCAAAATGTCCATTTGGGTGAAAAGCTCTCAGCTTTTTGGACTCAGTGGAACTATCTTGTGGCATATCTTGAAGGATGATTTGCATATTTCCCTATATAGTGGGAATAACTCAAATTGTTGACACTGAACCTAACTTTTGCGATGATATCAAGGAAATTTGCCAACATAGAATTTGGGGAACATAGAATCGACACGATTTCCAGGAAATACCATTATATGACTAAAAAAAGTGAATGTGTGGGCCAGCGTTTGAACCAAAACGATCACTGGGCCATTTTCTTCAAAGATTGGAGACGAAATCGGTGGATGTCGGCTCATTATTTTTGCCATGTCACACTGCAACACAAACAATACAGTTTCTGCAGCAAAAATTCCCTGGACGTGTGATGTCAAGAAAAAGTGACATTGACTAGGCACACAGATCATCAGGTCCAATACCTCCTGACTTATTTTTTTTAACTATTCTAAAAGGAAAGTATATGCCAAACACCTCAGATTGTTGCAAGCTCAATTCAAACATTTGGGCCGAATTCATCGAGATGCTCGAAAAAGTTTTCGAAATTGCAGCGAAAGGGGCAAATTTTATTATGGGCAATAAGGCGGCCAGTTGATTTATGTTTTATTCAAAAAATATATACATATTTGAATAAAATATCGCACATGTGGAAATCTTTTTTTTTATTACAGCAGTTTGGATTTTACTTCAATTCGAAATGACCTAGGAAAAAAATTTATTTCAGTTTTGATGTTTTCAGAGAGAATTTTCTTTTCGAACTGTTAGTTTTTTAGTAAAAAAATCTGCTGGTGAAGTTTCAGAACCAACCACTCCCAGGATAATGGACCTGATATTATTGTACTGTGATTTTGTAATACACAGATATCATTAAATCGACGCAGTGTTTGAGTGATAGTCGTTCGGTAAGCACAATAATTTATCTAACTCACAGAATGAGGAGTGAGATATTAAACTCTTTCTGTTAACTCAATCTCTCTGTCTGTCGTTGGGCAAACCCATTCCCCCTTATCCAATTGATCTGAAACTTGGCCCATAGTCTTGCTGTGTTTACAGATTAATTTTGGGGTAGTCACGCACAGTCACGCATGGTCACGTACAGTCACGTAGCGATCTAAATGCCATTTCCGCTCATCCAATTGATCTGAAACTTGGTCCATACACTTGCTGTGAAAACAAGATTAACTTTGACTTAGCCACGCACAGTCACGCATGGTTACGCACAGTCATGGAGTGATCTAAATGTCATTTGCCGTCATGCGATCGATCTGAAACTTGGTCGATAAGCTTGCTGTGAAAAAAGATTAACTTCGACATAGTCACACACAGTCACGCATAGTCACGTACAGTCACGGAGAGATTAAAACCCCACCTCCAGCACACACAGTCACGGATATATTCAAAATTCATATGTATAAGGAAAGAGAGAGTTTTAATTAAAACTTTGTTTTTATGGGTTAGATTATTATTTTTATAGTTTAAGAAAAGAAAATTTAATTATATTATGTAAACTATAATATTTGCCATTATTGCACCTAGAGTATTTATTTTTGTTAAATCTAATTACCACTTGATATTAGATTCTTGCTAGATCATGAATTTTTTTCCAACAATCCATTTGCAATGCTATTTATTTGAATCACAAAAGCTAAAGCAAAAAAAAATTTTTTCTTATTGTCGATGATTTAAATACAACACCCTAAATTATTTTAAGAAATAACAAGGAATTACGAAAATGTAAAAGACAGAAAATTAAAAAGGCATGAACAAAAAATCAGCAGGATATTGTCCTGCATTACTATGTTAATGGCAACACTTTTCACCAAAAACACTTCCAGTTTCATTTCAAAACAATTCTAGCGAATTATTAATGACTCTACATCTTAACTTTACTCATGATTTCGTTTTTTGAAGGGAGGTGAAAAATTGAACAACTAACATTATCTGTAGACGAAAAATTGTATAGAAAATTTGGTAGACGCCATCGTCCTACAAGTTGTTTGTGGAATGAAGGAATTTCATCATCAAGTTGAAAAGTTTGTAATGACCAAAGTGGTACATAAGCATGAAAGAAGAAACTAGGGAAATTTATCATATTGTGTAAAATAATTAACAAGCTATTTAAATTGCTCCATTATGCCATTGGGATACAACCGAATACAAACAAAAATAATGGGAAAAAGAACAATAACTAAGTGAAAGGAAAATTTTTAATTGGCCGTGATGATAATGGTAATTGTCAATTTATTTTATAGACAATATCAAATTCATTTATCATTAAATTGTTATGCTTTTTTCTTCAATTTGATTTATAAGAAATATAATTCGTAAGAATTTGCCTATTCAGTTTTTTCGCAGAAGTTGGTGATTTAATATTTATCAGTGCCGCTTAAATATGTGTTTCTGAAAGGGTTTTGAACATTTTTTATTTTCTCGAGCCAAAAAGGGGTGGATTGACAAGTAAAACATTACTGACAAATTATAACACGTTGTGGCGCAACAATTAAGTGATCATTTTAGATGATAGTTTGGCATCAGAAAGCAAAGCAAAACTTGGTAAACTACAATGCCATTGGTATTGGTTACAGATGCAATGAGTACCCTGTCACTCCTTTCAAAATTTTCATTAAAACTTCAGCAATCTTGGGCACTCAGATTCTCAAAACTTATATGGGCACTATAATATTCTTCATCCATTAGGAAGTAAGAACTATATTTTGCAATTATATTTTGTTCTTGAATAAATATTGAACAGAGCTTAACCGTACTTCTAACTTGGTTTAGAAAACAACTTTTTTTTCAAAAATCTCTAAAACTGTTAATGTTCGGTTACCAATTTTTTTTTTACTTTTTCATTATCATGTATATAAACCGAAATGGGTTACTTTTAAGTTTCAAATCATACATGGATCGTTGGTTTTCGACAAATTCAATTTGGTACGCTTGGTTTAATTTTCTACTCGGCCTATGAAAGTTGTATCAAAATATTTAGTACCTTGCACGCCAGTTGTAAAAAGAAAGCAAACCAAACAATTATGCGCGTTTTGTAAATGTTAGGCTGTGGAGTTTTGATGCTGAATTTGATGCCGGTACTGATTTTGTTCATATTAAGCCTATATTTGTCTCAAAGGACAAAAAATTTTGGAGCGCAACAGCTATGCAAACGGCAGGACGCTATTTTGTAGAAAATCATATTGGAAAATATGAATACATTTGGCGGGCCAAAGAATGAAAACCATGAGAAAGTCGATGCTTCATGCGCTTGGTTGGCTGATACCTTTCGATTGATATATAATATAAGGTTGCTCTTAATTCAGAATATATAAAAAAATACACTTTTCCAAAAAAGGGCAAAAAAAAGGGCGACATTTTTTGTCAGAAAAGAAAACGGCATTATTATCTTCTTTCAACTTTTTGTTAATATTTTCTCTGATATGACATACCAAATGTACTGATGCCAACATAGTACTTTTATCACTATTTTTAGTGGTTTTGACTATCTCAGTAGTTGACATACCAATTTATGTCAGCTGTTTCACAACTGTCACGTAAGAACCTTAAGAAAATCTAATTTCGGTTGAATCAGCTGATTTGCGCCATTACCGTTTCGCTTGGGCATCCAAGCTTTCACTCTATTTTAGATTCCAAAGCATCGCGGATGCATATAATGAGATCGCGGACGAACTGCCATAATTGCCCTTCGCTATTCCTAAGACGGATCATGAATCCCATTTTAGGGTAAATCTATCTCTAATGAGGAAACTGATAGATAATGACTACAGAATAAATAAACTTTTTTAATTACCCTCTTCGCGTATAGGAGTATAATAAATCACCTGAGGAGTAATATAAGGCTACACTGCAAATTCAAGTGCCTTAGTAGTGAGTACTATGGATGTGTGTCGAATGTAGGACCTTACATACGCTTATAAGGAACGAAATAGGGAACCAAAAATAATTATGATCCAGGGCACACAAGATCCAAATGTGTGCAGTGTCGCCCACTGGGGTACATCTAAAATTTAGTACTACCTAACATAGATTATTTTACTAAGGATCTATTTTTTCCCTACTTAAAAAACCTTCGGATGGCATAATAGCTAGAACTGAATTTAGTAGGTGAATTTGATTTGATCTATTCGAGTTTATTGGAATGCATAGATGCATCATTGAGTTGATTAAGAACCAGCGAAATTCTGATTAAGATGTTCTTTTATAGATAAAATGAATTGAATTTGATGCATCCGGATATGGTAAAAAGTTTGAACTATTTTTAGAAATGGATTAGTATGTCATAGCAAAAATTGGTCGGCAGTTTTTAGATAGAACCAGGGACATTTTAGCGTGGCTGACGCAAAAATACTCTCCCGTACAAAATTTCCTCAAATGAAAAAATAAGAAACGAACCAACTTTTTGGGCTATTTTTCGTACTCTTTGGCTCATTTTTCGTTTTTCCCACAAATTAGAAATGAGCTACAAATTTTGGGCCATTTTCCTTTTAAAAATTACTGTAAACAACTTTTTATAACCTCCACACCTCAGTGGCAGAGGGTATATATAGGTTTGTCATTCCGTTTGTAACGCATCGAAATAAATTCCTGAGGCCCCAAAAAAATATATTTTCTTATTCCTTATAACAAGGGAATTTCATTTACCGATTACCGTCTGTCCGTCTGTCCGTCTGTCTGTCTGTGGAAATGACGATCACGCCGTCAATATCTAAGCTAGACCGTTCTTTTTTGTATTAAATCGTTTATTAACATCACAAAGGAGTTGCTGTCTAAAATCGTCGAAATCGGTCAAAGGGTTCACGAGCTATGAATGAAACTTTGAAAAAACTCTTGAAAAAATAAAATTTTTCAGTGTGTTTGTTGTTTTTCTTATGATATGTTGTATATGTTGTAATTCTTCGTATTGTTGAAGTCATTACAGACACATAGCATTGTATAATTTTATGTATGTGTTGGTTGCAACTTTAAACGATCATAACTCCACAAAAGTATTCCAGACGATAAAAATCTGTAAATATGGGTAACAGCTTAAAAGAAATATCTTTCAAATGATAAATTTTTTGTCAAAAGCGGGGCAAAACTGTGAAACTTCATTTCGGTCACAAAAAATCGACTTGCCTATTAATATTATAGACAGTTTATTTTCCGCAATGGAAAAATAGCCCATAAAATTATATAATGAATTGGTTTTGCTCATGTAATGTATTCATATAAATACTTTGTATACAGTTAAAAAAAATAGTTGAATAGTGTCTCGTATAACTCAATTGCGCTTACACCCAGCATTTTCAAAATACAAGCCACAAGTTTGCTAAAGGCTTGTTTTCACTGCCCATATTGTCATGCACACGACACTCGTCAATTATTTTTTAACTGTACACTAACTATTTATATGAATACATTAAAATAATATATATTTATTTAATATTTAACTGTTATTAGGTAGATGTGAAAATCAAACATAAAACAAGAGTGTTAAATTCGGCTGGGCCGAATCTTTGATACCCTCCACCTTTTTCATTTTCAATTTTCATTTTTAAATTATCATTTTCTATTTTTCACTTTTCAATTTTCATCTTTCGTATTTCATTTTTAGTTTTCAATTTTTAATTTCTCATTTTCCATTTTTCATTTTTCATTTTCGATTTTCCATTTTTCATTTTTCATTTTCGATTTTCCATTTTTCATTTTTCATTTTTCATTTTCAATTTTCCATATTTAATTTTTAATTTTTCATTTTCTATTTTTCATTTTCCATTTTTCATTTTTCACTTTTCATTTTTCATTTTTCATTTTTAATATTCCACTTTCGATTTTTCATTTTTCATTTTTAATTTATTAATTTTTCATTTTCCATTTGCCATTTTTAATTTAAAATTTTTCATTTTCCATTTTTAATTTTCCATTTTTAATTTTTCATTTTCCATTTTCCATTTTTCATCTTTAGTTTTTCATTTTTAATTTTTAATTTTTCATTTTTCATTTTTCATTTTCCGTTTTTCATTTTTCATTTTTCATTTTCCATTTTTCACTTTCCATTTTCCATTTTTCATTTTCCATTTATCATTTTTCATTTTACATTTTCCATTTTTCATTTTTCATTTTTAGTTTTCCATTTTTCATTTTTAATTTTTCGTTTTCCGTTTTCCATTTTTCATTTTCCATTTTTCATTTTCCATTTTCCATTTTTCAATTTTAATTTTAAATTTTTCATTTTCCATTTTCTATTTTTAAATTTTAAATTTTAATTTTTCATTTTCCATATTCCATTTTCCATTTTCCATTTTTCATTTTTAATTTTCATTTTCCATTTTGCATTTTCCATTTTTCATTTTTCATTTTCCATTTTTCAATTTTCATTTTTCATTTTTCATGTTCCATTTTCCATTTCTCATTATCCATTTTTAATTTTTCATTTTCCATTTCCATTTTCCACTTTTCATTTTTCATTTTTCATTTTTCATTTTTTATTTTTCATTTTTCATTTTTCATTTTTCATTTTTCATTTTTCATTTTTCATTTTTCATTTTCCATTTTACATTTTTCATTTCCGATTTTCAATTTTTCATTTTCATTTTTCATTTTCATTTTCCATTTTTCATTTTTCATTTTTCATTTTCCATTTTCCATTTTTCATCTTTCGTTTTTAATTTTTAATTTTTCATTTTCAATTTTTCATTTTTCATTTTCCATTTTTCATTTTTTATTTTCCACTTTTCATTTTTATTAATTTTTAATATTTAATTTTAATGATAAAAAAATATGTGGTAAAACTTGCTTAGGCCAATGTGACACGTGCAGTATTAATATACACGCAACTGTCTATTAGATTTGTTAATGTGTTTGTGTTAATGTGTTGAGTTTTTTTCTTCATTTAAAATGAGTTGAATTTTGAAGCATACCTTTAGGGTCTTTATTAAATGAAAAAATAAAGTTTCCTAGAATTTGCACTCGAATTTCGAGTGCTGGAATCTGCTAGTATAAATAAATACTAGTGAATTTTAATATGGACAATATTTATTAATTTTTGCCCTTTTTTAAACATTTTTCATATTGTTGGTCCATTTTTGGAAAACTTTTTATTTTTTTTGGCGATTTTTTTTTTGTTTTTTTTTTTTTTTTTTTTTTTTTTTTTTTTTTTTTGGCAATTTTTCATATTTTTTTGGGCAAAAGTTCATATTTTTTTTCTGAACATTTATCATTGGGCGATATTTCCTAAAGCCTTTCACCGTCTGTGGAAATAACAAATTGAGTCAATTGACTCCATTTTTAAAAACCGTAATACTGGAAAAGTGCTAGATCAAACATGAAATATTAAGATAACGGATTAGATTAGACAGCTGTATGGCAGATAGGGAGTCTAGTATATGTCTTCGTAGTGTTCCGAACCGTATACCGCCTATACCTTCACACTCTGACAAGAAATGATATATTATCTACTGTTCTCCATTTATTTCGTAGCTGCAGCAGAGATCGATTTGCTAAAGTTCAAATCTTTACTCGTGTTTACCTATCAGACAATTAGTTGTCTACACTGTCTTAACGCTCGATGTGTCCCTTCCACTAAAACTGAGGAGAGACTTAGTCCATCTTCTTCGCAGTCCTTAAGGTGTCAATATTTTTGTATTGGTCGTACAAAGTGCGGTTTCCCGTGGAGTTGGGACTGACATCACGGAGAAAACATCAGGAGTGCAATCTGTTTTTTCCAGTTCTTCTGCCCTTTCATTGCCATAAAAATCTCTCTGGCCGGGGATCCATAACACGGAAAAGCGGCTTAACCTTGAGAGTTTCTCCTTGCACTGTCTTACGTGAGCGGAAGATATAACGTGAGAGCTAATGGAGGGAGGTACCACCGGAATGTCAAAAAAATGCCAAAAAAAAATAACCATTTATTTCTTATTGAATACAAATTATCATTTCCCCGTTATACAGTTTGTTTTTTTTTTTGTCATAAAGTTTTTATTTAAATTGTTGCTTAATATTTTGGATTCCTCGATACTGTGAAGATTATGATGTATTTTTGCTCTTCTTTTGGAGTTGTTTTAAATCACATGCAAATCAGCTGATAAGTTGAAAGCATCGAAAATTATATCTATTAGAAGGTTTGCAGTTGCTAGGATAACATAAATATTTGATTCTCACAACAGAAATTTATTTGCTTTTTCATTTTTTAACTCAAAAATATTTTTCACTATAAATGTTCGAAAAATCTGTCTTTCCATAAAAACAAAAATTATTATCCCACTTAAAATTACTTTTCCACATTAAAAACATTCTGCCATAAAAAAATTATGAACGAGAGGAATATATAGATATGTTACATATACCATACTATTTTCAAAAAAAAAACAATTTATTATCACATTATATTTGCAACCGTAGTCATTTTGCATTACTCCCATAAATCAGGAAAAATTACTAATCAGCTATGTTCTGCAATTCACAGCTCCATGCAAGTGAACAGCAGACAATAACAAATAAATTAATAACTCAAATAAACAACCAGTCAAATATTTCAAACAAAATAAATTAAATAATAACAAAATATACCAAATAAACATAAATAAAATGTTCATTTGATTTTACCATTTGCATAATAAAAACCAAAGATAAACTATAAAAGTATACTCCCAGACATATAAAGACATATTTAAGTGCAAATAAATGAAACAACAATAAACACAATGTATTGTCAGGAAATATCAGATCAAGGAAAAGAAAAACAAAAAAATTAATTTAATATTGGCATTTTATTGCTGGTAGTATGTAGTCCTTTTTCAATCCAAAGATACAAATAGAAATATGTAAAATATAAAATAAAACTATTAAATTAATAGGCAACAGCATTATTGCACAATGGGCCAGAAAGGAGGATAAACAATATTTAGATAGCAATAAAAACATCTTTAGAAAAAACAATCTTTAGACAATAAATAAAAACATCTTTAGAAAAAACATGGGAAGGGAAATAATAACACTCTTAGTGGGAGGGCCAAGCTGCGCTTCCAATTGATATGCTTGCAGCAGAGTCCTAGAAATATTGGTACTACAGTGTTGTTTTTTTTTTATATTTCTTTTAGCAATTTTTCAGTAAACTGACCTTGAAATGCTGAACAAATCTCTGTTCGAGTAATCTTACATGATGAAAAGTCCGACTCTAAAATACTAAAAGTATTCCATAGGCTCATTTTACACACTGTGGCGCAATGATCTTTTCAGCGATTTCTTACATTTACACCAGTGTTGCCATGTTAGAATTTTAATTGCTTAATCAAGCAACTTTTTTGTCGTTTAGCATCCAAAATTTATAGAAAAATGCTAGATGCTTACTTAGCATCTTTTATTAATTAAAAGTTGCTTTTAACATCTTTTATTTTTATTATTTTTTTCATTATTTTTGAATATACAATTTGAAATTTAATGATATTGATATGATTTAATTTCTCAGAGTACAGGGTGGCCCAAAATTAACGAAGGGGTTTAAATTGCTTATAACTTTTATATTATAATTTTTTTTTTTTTCTTTTCAGTATTTTGTAAAGAAGTCTTGGGGAATTTAAAATGGAGCAGTACTCAATTGAACACGAACTTATAATTTTTTTTTTTAATTTTTGCTTACCTTTTCTTATATAAAAATTGAACGAGGCAAAATTTTTATACTCTGTAAATGCAGTATGGTAGGAAATTTTGAAATAAAGGTTATGTTGTAAATAATAGTGGAATTCTGTTAAGAAAAACTGCAGTTTTAGTTGAAATTATGAAATGACTAAAGTTTTTTATTTTTACAAATTTGCTAAAATTGTACTTTTGTTGCAGTTTGGATGCGTTTTGTGAAAATGCTCGATGACTTGAATCAAATCATTTTGCCCACTGTTTTCCATCACTAGTGTGTTGTTGGCAGTTCTTAGAAGCCTAATTGCGCGCTCAGCAGGTTCGTTAACTACTGTTAAGTTTATTGCAAACTGTTCAATTTTTTGCAAATTTTAATTTTCGCGCCAACAGGAAGATGGACTTTGAATAAAGTCATAACTGATTCCAATAATATCGAAAAACATTTTTGCGTTCTCTGAAACCAGGTCAACGATTTTGAGGTTAGCTTCTTTGAAAAAACACTTATAACGAAACGAATTTTGATGGTCCCTTGGACTACTTAAAGCGGATGCCATTTCGTCCAACGTATTTAGTGAATGTCTTGGATCAAGAAAAGATAAGCCAATTGCTATTTCACTTAAATACGATAAGTGGCGTGACATTATTTCCAAAGCAGCCTCCGCCACAGAAAAATTTATTTTGCTATATGCTGGATTTGTTGTATCAAAAAATATCGTTTGAAGCCGTATGTGTTGCTAACGTGCACGTAAACCAATGCTCAATGTAAATTTTGATGAGAACAATATTGAACTCAGTGAGACCACGCAACTAATCATCTAAATTAAAAAAAAAAAAATAATTTTATTTTCGATGCTTGTAAAATATTTTTAATGTACCCGTCAATTTAATTTGGTTACGAAATGCAAAAATTTTGAGGCTTAAATACCGCGGGATCCAGGAAGGCGAAGTTTGATTGGTTTATTTTTGAAAGTTGTTTCACCTAAAAATATTAGACTCAGCTCCAAAAGCTCTGTATAATCCTTCCTTGGTGACTTTTGAATAGAAAGTTGGTTTTTTATCATACTTTTGAGCTGTGCTTGACTTTCTTTATCGATACAAGAATTGCTGATGCCAAGCTTAATTTTTGAAAGATCTAGCGAGTTCCATTGCGATTTAAATTTCACGAAAAGACTCATGTCTGGTGACGTGCTTTTTTCTTTCATTGCTGACCAATATACTTCTAGAACGTGATGTCTGCAAGCAAGGGTTAGAATTTTTCCCCCCAACATATCACTCAATTTTTTGCACGTTCCTGATTTTTCGCCTGTATTAATATTTGTTGTGTCAAAGCATATTTCTTTAATAAAAGGTTCAATTTCCCAATCATCAATGGTTTTTGTAATTGCCTGAAATTGCTCTTCTGCAGGGCCCTTTTTAATTTCAGCATCGCCCAATATTTTTGTATTTAATCCGTTGGTAAACACCATTGCAAGCTTATCAATTTTACCATCATTTTACCATGCCATTTTGGTAGAATTTTCCCATCCCTATGTAAAACAAAGAAGGCATCGGCCAAATTTGCGAAAAATGTGTTTTTCACATTATCCCGGATGTGACCTTTCATCGATCTACGTTGTCTTTGAATTGTTGCCCGTGAAATAGCAACATCTTTTGGATCTATATCTGAATAGTGAGCAGTTGACAAAATTACATTTGCCGCTTTAGAGCCGCTCAACCCAGCATGATCTACGCTTGCAATAAGTTGCGGTGTTATTTTGCGTTTCGATTTTGGCTTAGGCCTTGGAGGTTTATAGTCCAAATCTTCTTCGCTAAATTAATCACCAGACAATAAATTATCATCAATAGCTAATGCCTGATTTTTAGCTATTTTTTTATTAACAGTCCCATCAGCTGGTAACACACTTTTGGTCTTGCATACGACAACATTAGAATTCTATCCGCTTTATAAAATCCACTTTACGTTTCGACTCCTTATCATTTTTCCGATTTATGTTGGCTTTTACTTTTGTGTTAGCTGTATGCAATGTTTTTAGCTTTCTTGAAACATAATTTTTATTATGCAAATTTGAATCTTTACGAATACTTAGTCAGATGTCAAGAAGTTCACCCGAAATAGTGAGAGACGCATCATTCTTAAATTTCTTGTCTTTTAGTATTAAATAAAGCAGTCTACCAAGCGCATCCCTTCCTGTGGGAATTTTACGTCTTGACAAGAAACTGTTTGGAAATAAGAGAAAAATTTCCGGGAATAAAACAACTCCCCACATTGACTTGAAAATATAGACCCACTATCCAAGGCTGAAATTTATTGTCTTTGATTTTAGACATCTTTTAAGTCGAAATGCAATTTATAACAAAAATCTTAAAACAAAAACTTTATGATAATTCACACATATTTTTTATTAATTTTTGTTCTTAGGCTAGTTTGACAACAACACACTAGTGATGGAAAACAGTGAGCAAAATGATTTGATTCAAGTCATCGAGCATTTTAACAAAACGCATCCAAACTGCAACAAAGGTACAATTTTAGCAATTTTGATAATTTCATCATTTCATAATTTCAAATAAAACTGCAGTTTTTCTTAACAGAATTCTACTGTTGTACTGCATTTACAGAGTATAAAAATTTTGCCTCGTTCAATTTTTATATAAGAAAGGTAAGCAAAAATGAAAAAAAAAATAAGTAAGAGTGTTAAATTTTTGATACCCTCCACCTAAGTCTTAAACTCTATGTTACACCCAATGTTGAGTACGACTACACTTTAAAACTTTTGCCGATAGTGAAACATTAATTCCGAATAACAAAATTCAAATGATTCTTGGCTAAAAATTATAATTATTAAAAGTAAGCTAATTTTAAAATATTCTTATCTGAAACATTTTTTATTTTTATCTGCATTACATTCAATACAAAAAAAAAAAATACATAATAATAATAGGTAAGAAACTCTAAACTTATCATATCTATTTATTTCATTTTCCATTTTTCATTTTTCATTTTCCATTTTCCGTTTTTCATTTTCCATTTTTCAATTTTCATTTTCCATTTTACATTTTTCATTTTTCATTTTTCATTTTTCAATTTTTCAATTTTTCAATTTTCATTTTCCATTTTTCGACTTTCATTTTCAATTTTCCATTTTGCATTTTCCATTTTTCAATTTTCATTTTCCATTTTTAATTTTTCAATTTTCATTTTTCATTTTTCATTTTCCATTTTTCAATTTTCATTTTCCATTTTCCATTTTCCATTTTCCATTTTGCGTTTTCTATTTTCCAATTTTCATTTTTCAAATTTAATTTTTCAATTTTCATTTTCCATTTTCCATTTCTCATTTTTTAATTTTTATTTTCCATTTTTCATTTTTCAATTTTAATTTTATATTTTTCATTTTTCGTTTTTCATTTTTCATTTTTCAATTTTCCATTTTCCATTTTTAATTTTTCAATTTTCATTTTCCATTCTTCATTTTTCAATTTTACATTTTTCAATTCTCGTTTTCCATTTTCCATTTTGCATTTGCCATTTTCCATTTTTTAATTTTCATTTTCCATTGTCCATTTTCAATTTTCATTTTCCATTTAACATTTTACATTTTTCATTTTTCAATTTTCATTTTCCATTTAAAATTTTACATTTTTCATTTTTCAATTTTCATTTTCCAGTTTTCATTTTTCAATTTTCATTTTCCATTTTTCATTTTTCATTTTTCAATTTTCATTTTCATTTTTCAATTTTCATTTTCCATTTCCAATTTCCCATTTTCCATTTTCCATCTATCCATTTTGCGTTTTCCATTTTCCATTACTCATTTTTCATTTTTCAATTTTCATTTTCAATTTTCATTTTCCATTCTCCATTTCTATTTTTTCATTTTTGAAATTTTCATTTTCCATTTTTCATTTCCCATTTTTAATTTTTCAATTTTCCATTTTACATTTCCCATTTTCCATTTTGCGTTTTCCATTTTCCATTTTTCATTTTTCAATTTTCATTTTCCATTTTCCATTTTTCAATTTTCATTTTTCATTTTCGATTTTCAATTTTCATTTTCCATTTTTGAATTTCATTTTCCATTTTCCATTTTGCATTTTTAATTTTTCAATTTTCTTTTTCCATTTTCCATTATTCATTTTGCAATTTTCATTTTCCATTTTCCATTTTTCATTTTTCATTTTCCATTTTTCATATTACAGTTTCGTTTTCCATTTTCCACTTTCCATTTTTCATTTTTCATATTTCATTTTTTATTTTTCATTTTTCATGTTTCATTTTCCATTCTCCATTTTTCATTTTCCATTTTTCATTTTCCATTTTCCATTCTCCATTTTTCATTTTCTATTTTCCATTTTACAGTTTTCATTTTCCATTTTCCGTTTTTCATATTTCCTTTTTCATTTTTCATTTTTCATTTTTCATTTTTCATTTTTCATTTTCCATTTTCCGTTTTTCATTTTTCCTTTTTCATTTTTCATTTTCCATTTTCCATTTTTCAATTTTCATTTTTCATTTTCCTTTTTTAATTTTTATGTTCCATTTTTGAATTTCATTTTCCATTTTCCATTTTGCATTTTTAATTTTTCAATTTTCTTTTTCCATTTTCCATTATTCATTTTGCAATTTTCATTTTCCATTTTTCATTTTCCATTTTTCATATTTCAATTTTTGTTTTCCATTTTCCACTTTCCATTTTCCATTTTTCATTTTTCAATATTCTTTTTTCTATTTTCCATTTTACATTTTCCATTTGCCGTTTTTCATTTTCCCTTTTTCATTTTCCATTCTTCATTTTTTATTTTCTATTTTCCATTTTTCATTTTCCACTTTTCATTTTCCTTTTTTCATTTTCCATTTTTCATTTTACATTTTCCATTTTCCATTTTGTGTTTTTCATTTTCCATTTTCCATTTTCATTTTCCATTTTTCATTTTCCATTTTTCATTTTTCGTTTTCTTTTCGTTTTCATTTTTTCTTTCATATTGGCGATTTTTTTTTATTATAACGTGATAACGATAAAAAAAATATGTGGCAATACTACTAACATGAGCTATGTTATTGTGTTCTTGGTATTGTTAATATATGTATGTATATGCATAATTTTTTGTGGCATTTTTTTATGTTGTGGTACAATTATAATATTCAACCACTAAACTGTTACAACAAACACACTGGGTTTTATGCTTTTTTTAGAGGTATCTACATATTTTTTCTCGTTTCTAATCACGATGAAGCCCGATTTAGCCCCTTTTCAATACCAAGCTGCTGGGAATTATGGCAAATGATACTGTTTTAGCCTTATTCAGTTAGATGGCTTTTTTTTGTGAATGAGCGTGATTTCAACAGACAGACGGACAGACGGACATCGCTATATCGACCCGAGCTGTGATAAGAATCAAGAATATATATACTTTATGGGGTCGGAAATTAGTTTTTCGATGCGTTACAAACGGAATGACAAACCTATATATATCCTCTGCCACTGACGTGTGGAGGTTATAAAAATTAGATGTTCCTATTTGAAAATTTGAATTTGTAATGCTATGAATAAAGAACCATCGAACAAAATGACAATTTTGCTTTAAGAAACATTTAGGAAATTTAATAAGCTTTCTAATGTGTGTAACTTGATTCCAATCTCTTAAAAACTGCTTGAGTTAAAGGCAAATTACTAAAGCAAGATTTTTTAATTTTTTGGGAAAAATGCATTTTGTCTTTTTCAATATTTAAGTGTTATACACCAAAATTCTAGGTTTATAGAGTAGATTAAGAAAATCGATGTTCATGAAGGAATTTCGAAAAAAGTATAAAACTGAGACGGTCTACTATTCACACTAGTTACCAGACTCGCATGTGGTTAGAGTCAGGCAATGTATGTGAACTAAAATGGCCAGCCTGTTCTGCTGACGACAATTTCTTTGAAAGCACATGGGGAATCATTGTACGCAATATCTTTGGTAGCAGTAAGCAATACAAACTGATTTAGGTTATTAAAGCCATGGTAACAGAAGCTTAGGATGTAATCTCAATGCCACAATGAGCTCATCTTCAACAATAGAGGCCCTATTCACTATTAGTATAAAAACAGTTTAAGTTTCTAATGTTTTTTTTATTGTATTTTTCAAGTTAGTTCTTAAAATTGCGGCTAAAATTTTTCACCATGAAAAAATTATCCTTGGATTAAAAATAAAAGTAAAATCAATTATTTTGAGGAAACCTATTGCATACTTCAAGTTCTAATAATGCTTTAAATGTCTGATCATAAATTTTTTTTAAGTAAAACTCTAGAAACAAAAACTGCTGAAAAATTCGGTGCGGCTATAATATTGCACCAAATGTATTGTAGATTAGAATATTTCCACCTTATTTTTAAATTTCATATGATAATGAAACAAAAACTACTTGAACATTTTTCTCATGGAATTAAACCTTCTTATTAAAGAATTCAATTTGCTACAAAGTTTTTTTTTTTACTTTTTGGTCCATAGTCCATTACCAAAAGGAGAAAAATAATTGAATAAGAAGTAAAAATGAAATCCTATACATATGCTGCTATACTCGTACAAACGATAATACAGAGATAACAAACTGACAGTTAAAATCAAACTCACAGCCAACCACGTACACAAGCTGATATTAAATATACCATCTATTCATACATTTACAGGTCCATAAACTAAATGTTGCTAGATATAAATAAAGAAACATTGAATGAAACAAAATATACGACCTTAACTTAGAAGAACCTACAAATGAAATCGTGAATCACATTCAACATAACAACATAATGGCAAAAACGGTCAGATAACTATTTAAGATAAAAATTCAGTTCATCAACCCATGAAAGACAAACAAATAATAGAAAAAAAAAAACAAACAAACAAACAGACAGACAAACATTAAAGAACAAAATATAGAAGAAGAGAAAACAATTCAAAACCCCGTCAGATGTAGAAAATCTAGTTAGGTTAACTCTGCTTCCACTGCTGCTGATATTGCCACTGCCACTCACTATACAGCATTCAATTCTATACGGATGTGATGGAAAGACAGGATAGACAGTTATTGACAGACTTATGTTGTATAGAGTCGGTATATTTACAATAGGTTTCCGTTGAATGTGTCTAACTCTGAAATTGAACGTTGTACGTTTTGGCATAAGTTTCGTATTTGTTGCTTTGTGAATGCGAAGAAAGAATATGAAAAAAAAAGTTTCCTAAAGGTTCAGTTTGTTTTTTTTTCGGTGTTGTTTTTCTTTTTAGAAAAAGTGTAAAATAGTATTTTTAATTGGTTATTCGATGAAGAAAATTGGGTAGTCGTTGAGTTGTATTATTATCCATAGGGATGTTTGGAAATGACCTTTTAATGTAGTATTCATGTGACTATATGACATTTGTTTAGGATTAAAAACAAAATTAAAAATTGTTTACTTTCTATCATTTTTTAAAGAAAATATAAATAAAAAAGAATTAATAAGAAAGAAAAACAGAAAGGCTTAGAAGAAGCAATGTTTTGCAATTATGGAAGCGAATATAAAAAAATAAAAATTAAGAGAAAAATTATTTCTAAATTAAAAAATTATTAACATTGGCTTAGATTTAACTTTTTCGGCTTAAGTCATAAGCACTAGAAAGCTGTACGAATCTCTTATCGAAATTTTTTGATCGTAAAAATTGTTTTTGTATTATGTCTTCCTGAATTTATACCATACACCGCCAGCCAGTAAATATTACCACACAATGCTGTTGTGTGAAACTAAAGACCAAATGACTTTAAAGGTACAAGGGCTTACGTATAAAAAAAATATTTTTAAATATATATACTCGTCCTACGATGTCGCTAGTTGTGTCAAAAGAATGAACTGAATCTTGGTTACTTAATGCATATTGTTTATCATTATAAGCTTATAATCATTATAATAATTACTGATATGCAGATCTGTTGCTGCAGTAACACTGTACGTATAATTATGTATGATTAATTATCTCACATACGCCTACGTATTAATTTTGGTGAGGAATAGACAATTGAAAAATAAGTGTCGTAGGGTTAAATTTTTGATTTGACAGTTTAAAAAGCACTTAAGTTTGAAGGGGAACATAAAATCGCTCATTTTTAGGAAAGTAAGCGTCGTAGAGCAAAGAGGTTGGCATTTTGCGCTCAATCACCAGAATTGAGGGGAAAAGTTGCCAGAATGAAAATCGTTAAATTTTTCGGGGCATTTAAATTCGCTCATATCTCCAAAATTAAACACCGTTAGAGCAAACTTATTAACATTTTCTTCTCTAGCCAAAAATGAATTGGGCGGTTATTATTTATAGGGTTGCCAGATCGCATAACGAAATTTTAATGGTGATTGAAATATCTCGGAAACTATGCTATATCGAGTAATCGGATTGCCTTTATGACTATATAGCCGCAATAACTAAAGAGTACAGAGTGTTTTATGATTCAAGAATGCCTTAGGTGCCTTAGAACTAACTAATTGTATCATATCAGCACAAGTTGATACAAATAACGTCTTTTCAAAACTTTTTCTTTCAATAAATTAAATTTAACACACCGTATGAAAAAAAATATTTTCTAAAAATTGTTGCGGCCCATCGTCGCAAATTGAAATCACCGTAACGTTTATCTAATGCTGGTTTTCAAAGTGATGCCTTTTTTTACATAAATGAAAATCTTACGCCGCACAATTATAGCATTTTTAAAACAGCTCTTCGCCTAAAGAATAATATGCTTTTGAGGACAGTGTACTGTTACGTTGTATTGTTTACGTGAAGCAAAATGAAAACGAAGAACCCATTAATATTATTTCTCCAGATCAACTGAAGCAGTTTTTTCGTTCTACTCCATAAATTTTACATTGTTTATTATATAATAATTTTTTGCATATTTGTCTCTTTATTCAATATTTTTTCAATTGTTTTGTCATTATTAAACAATTACATGAGCTTAATATTTTATCTGATTCCCACCATTGTTTATTTTTAAAAATTTTTTAATTTTCTGAATGTTATCTTATATTTAGTTGACTTTTGTATAACTTTTGTTTCTTTTAGCATTGTACATTTTAGTATACGCTTTCATGGTTTTTAACAGTGATGAACGTGGAAGAACCAAAGACTTGACAATGCATATGGTCAGAATCTTGGCTAAGCACAAAAAAGGTTTTAAAATCGTACACATAAATGCTCAAAGCTTGAACAATAAATTAGTTTTTGTGAACTCCGACATTGATGTTATTTGTGTGTCGGAAACATGGCTAGTACCATCAACCCCTGATAATCTTATATGTCCTTCTGGTTACAAGATTTTTAGATCTGATAGAGGAAGTCATGGTGCTGGTGTTGCGATTTTTGTGAAAAATAGTACTTCCTGCAAAATTTGCTGTAAATCATCAAATAGTTCAATTGGGCAAGCAGTTGAGTTTATTTTCATTGAAGTTTTATCATTTGGTAAAAAGTTATTAGTGGGTTGCGTTTATAGGCCAAATAAGAAAATACCTTTGACCGTTTTGTATTCTGCGCTTGAGAATCTCGCCTCAGAGTATGATGATATAGTCATTACTGGTGAATTTAATTCAAATATCTTAATGGAGACAACCCTCCCTGATAATATGTTATCGCTTGGTCTTTTTCCAATAAATATGAAAAATCCAACACACCATACATCTACATCAAGCACGCTGATTGGCCTTTTCTTTGTGTCTAACACCGCGAATATAATTCTGTATGCTCTATATAACTTTCAAGTTCAACAAGTTAATCAGTTTTTCAGTTATCGTGACTTTAAACACTTAGATTTTAATCACTTATATGAATATTCATCTCACATTGCTTGGAGTGACATCTATTTTATGTCTTCCGTTGATGAGCAATCATCATTTCTGGAGCACAATATTCAACACTTTTTTGATTTAACTGTACCAATGAAACACAAGAGAACGATACATAGACAAAAACCCTGGTTTTCAAACGCTGTTAGGAATGCTATACACCAAAGGTATTTTGCATATGCCAGGTGGAGCAGATTTAAAACATCTGAGCATAAAATACAATATTCCATTGCCAGGAAAAATGTTAATAGATATATCAGATATGCTAAAACCGAATATTATTCCAAACGGTTTAGCACTGCGATCAGTTCTCGACAGACTTGGAATATTATTCGCGAAATAGGAATTGGTAATGCGAACAATAACATTGCTTGCCAAGTAGATGCAAATATGCTTAACAGAACGTTTACCAATGCACCCGTAATTAAAGCAAATTCCACTTTTTATAATTTCTCCTCAGACACCTTAAATTCAGATAACAGGTTAATCAACGAACATATTCAATTTTCTTGCGTAACTCAAAATGACGTTATTTCAATGTGCTCTTTAATAAAATCAAATGCAATGGGCAATGCTAACTTACACCCAAAATTTATAAGATTACTTCTAACCCTGACTTTGACGTATGCTACTCATTTGTTTAATACTATTATAATGTCTTGTATATACCCGCTAAACTGGAAACATGCAAAAATTGTGCCCTTTCCTAAGTCAAATGGAGAATTCAGACCTATAGCCATATTGTGTTTGCTATCGAAAGACTTGGAAAAACTGTTGTATAAACAAATGATTTCATATGTCAATAAACATAATTTGCTTTGCAGTATGCAATCTGGTTTTCCTCAGAGCCATAGCTGCGTTACGGCTCTTGTGGAAGTTAGTGAGAACATATGGCAAGGATTGGAAAATGGAAATATAAACTTTTTAGTGCTTCTAGACCATTCTAAGGCCTTCGATACGGTAGACCACGATATACTCCTTGGAAAACTGAAACACTTTTTTAGATTTACGGATACATCAACCAAACTTATATCATCATATCTTTCGAACCGCACACAATCAGTATTTGTAAACGGTGTATGGTCAGGGCTCTATTTTAGGTCCAATTTTATTTTCCTTTTTCGCAAATGATTTGCCAAAACAACTCTCCAATTGTAAAATACATTCATACGCAACTGTCGTGCAACTCACTTTAAGTAGCCCTTCTAAATGACGAATTAAACAGAATCTACCTTTGGGCTAATGCTAACGGACTCTGTTTGAATCCACAGAAATCTAAATACATTGTTATACGAAAAAAAAAGTTTAAATCCCACCGTTTCTGAAGACATTGCTTTAAATGGCCAGAAAATTGAAATTGTTAATACGGCGAAAAATCTAGGGATAACTTTTAATAGCAATTTGACATGGACTGGTTGGTCAAAGTTATGCAAAACTACGAGCTGTCTGGTCAACACAGTATTTCACCCCTTTAAGAATAAGAGCCTTACTTGCCAAGACGTATCTGATTCCTTCCCTGTTGTATGGGTGTGAGCTATTTGGAAACTGTGATACAGTTAGTAATAGGAAACTGTCTTGTTTAATAATGTTACAAGATATGTGTATGAATTTTTTTTTTTTTTTTTATTTATTTATTTATTAGTCTATGGAAATTTTTCCTTACAGACTATGAAAGTGCCATACATAACATTTGTAAACATACATATATATGAGAAGATTGAGAAGATTTGACCATGTTTCCTCTGTTTCCAGTAATCTTTACGGGGTCTCTCTTGATAATCTGTTGAAAATTCGCACTCTTACATTTTTGCATAAAATAATAAACAGACAAACACCCATATATATTAGATAAAATCCGTTTTTTCCAATCGCCAAGAAACCGAAATATTGTAATTCCAAGGCATCAATGCCTAGTATCTGAATGGCAGTTTTATGTACATGCCGCTCGTCTTTCGAACAATCTTCCACTAAGTCAACCACAAAACAGCAATGCTAAAAGTTTCAAAACTTTTTTATTTGAGTTTTTTAAATAGTCTATTTTTTTATCAATATTGTTATATTATACTAAAAATGTTATGTTAATAATTAATTATATTGTAATTATATAATATATATAATTATAATTGTATTGTAAGTACGTTCCTGTACTTTAAATATAAGACTCTATCTTGTTGTACAGGAAATGGAATTAAATAAATAAATAAACAAATATCGTTTGCAATTTTCAGTACATTCTTTTGAAAGAAAAGTTATAGCTAAGTTTTAATAAAAATTTTAGGTGTTACAAAAATAAAGAAAAAAACCAATTTTATGTTAGGCAAGAAAAAAACCAAAAATTCTAAAAATTAATAACGTCTAGAAGCAGTAATACTGAAGGCCCATTACTGCGATATAATAAAATAATATATTGCATACAATTGCCAAGATTCTCGTCGTTCATTTGACACCGACAGCAACATTATAGGATGAGTATAAGTGCATTGAATACAATTTGTGTAAAGTGTAGTTAATCGAAAGAGTTCAGTCCTTTAAAAGGAAACCGCATTACGAGGTATAAACCTAGCTAATTTTTGCAGAATTTAAAAAAATTAATCTCCCTATAAGTGTTGCCACATTTGCTCACTATTGTCCATAAACCCTTGTATAGTTTCCATAGGAAAATTTCATGAACTTGATTACTAATTGCCACCTCATTTGCCACATTCGCATAATTTAGCTTTGAGTAACTATTTACTATTTCCAAACGCACGGAATTGGAAAGAGATTTAGATCCAAAAACTTTTTCAGGAGCGTGAGAAATACTATTAGTTGAAAGGGATAACAAAAATTTAATGTATTCAGAGTTTGTGGGATATTATATGAGCTGAGCACTATCTTTTTTTTTTTTTTTGTAAGAGAAATACTAAAAGAAATTGATTTTTTTTTTAAATAATTCTTGCATATTAACGTAAAGTGTTTTCTATGTTTCAACGGGTACCTCATATGCCATACAACTAACTCATTGTATCAGCACAAGTTGATATCATTAACATCGTTTAAAAAAATTTTCTTTCAATATTCTTTGCAATTTTCAGTAAATTCTTTAAAAACAAGTTATAACAAAGTTTTAATAAACAAAAAAAAAAAAATTTTGCTGTTGGATAACAAAAAATCCAAAACAGTCTAAAAATAAAATTTTGAAACAATATTGTTTACGTACCTTTATTATGATATGATAAAATAAAATATTGCATTCAATTTCCAAGATTATCCTCGTTCATTTGACACCGATATCGATATCTCAAGATGAGTAGAAATGTATTGAATGCATCTTGTGTAAAGTGTAGTCTATCGAAAAAATTTAGTCCTTTAAAGAGGAAACAGGATTACGAAACTACTGCTAAACAGAGGGCTATATCATTTAGTGCATGTATAGCGATATAATAAAAGCGAAATTCGAGTGAAAATTCTAGAAGATATTATATTTTCATTCAATTTAAAAATTTATGAATATTTAAATGAGCCCAAAGGTATGCTAATCAATTTAAGCATTTCAAAATACAACACAGGGAGTGTCATATACTATTTAAATCATTCTCATTAACAGGATGTAACGAATTATTAGCAATATTTTATTTTATTTAATTTAATATATTTTTAAGACAGATTAAACATTACTTTTATCATTCTCAGCTTCTCCTCCATATGAACTATAACTATGCCAATTTTCACACTCCTCCGTGCTAGCTTATTGCTTAAAGAGGGAATTAAAAATTTAACTTCACGTATTAATATAAAATCTTATTGTTGTAAAAAGGAGTTTCCTTACGGACTAATGATGGTCAAATTTGGTGTAAATAAAAAGAGCAATTTATTTTCATTTTTCACCCAACGTTTCGTCTGCTTTTTTCAGACTTCTTCAGGAGTGTATAATTTTATTTAAATTCTGGCGACAAAATAAAATAGATATAAAACAAATTTTTAAAATATTTTTAGAAAAATATTTTTAGAAAAAGAAAATTAATGTTAGTATCCCTGATCAACTTACGATTCTATATTACATCCTACTAATTGTAGTCACTTATTTATCTAAAAAAACTGGACTTCACGACACAGAAATTGTAAATAAATAAATAAAATAAATAAATGATGACAACACAGTGCACAGATATCACAAATTGATCTTAACACTAGTATCACAGAACTTTAACTATTATACTAAGTAATTGCAAACGAATATTGTAGCTTTGTGTTGTCTTTATCCTCTCTTGTGTTCATGGCATATTCTAATCGCTGTTGTATGCGTAGACTTTCTAATGTAAATCGTTTATTTATTCTCCTCCCCTTATCCTGTATTTTTACTTCGTCAAAATTAGCCATATGATTATTTTCTTTCACATGCTGAGCGAGTGCTGTGGTTTCTCTCTGTTTGTTTATGTCCGTCTTATGTTCAGCAATTCGTGTGCCTAACATTCTTTTTGTTGTTCCAACATAAACTTTGTTGCACTTCTCCCTCTCATTTCCATGGCATGCAATTTCATATACAACGTTGTCAATGTTTAGGATGTCTTGTTTGGTTTTATTACGTGTAAAAAGTTGGTTTAGTGTTTGGTTTGATTTGTGAGCTATGGTTGCTTTTTCATCGTTGAACATGCCTTTCATTGTTTTTGTTTCTGTTAGTTTGGGAATATAAGGTACACTGTAAAAAGTTTTTTCTTATAGTTATATAAAAAATGGAGTTTTGTATGTTTGTTTGTACGTTGGCTTGTGGTTTATGGGAGACTACACCACTGGACCGATCGTCTTCAAATTTTGACAATAGCTAACTGCCTATCCGAAAGGAAAAATAGGCTATACATTATTTGGATTTTTCAAGTGGGCGTAGCACCTCCCATATAAAATGAAGTTTTAACACATATATTTAACATATAATAGCTGGAGTACTACGATAGCCAGAGTTCTGAAACTACGAAAATCTACACATTAAACCAATTGAAGAGTCGCGGAAAAGATGGGCCGGATCGGGGCAATGGGCGTGGCATATATCATTAAAAGTAAATATTTAATATCATAGATCTAGAGTACTGTGATAGATACAGCCTGGGGCTTTGTTTGAGTTCACAAATTATTAACACATGGGCGTGAGTGCCCCATTTAATAGAGACAGCCTCGGAACTTTGGCTGTGAGTAGTCGGACAAAAAATGAACCGGATAGGACTAACGGACGTTACACGCCCAATAAAAAAAACATGAAGCGCTATAAAAATGACAGTCCAAACTTTGGACAAGTATATTAATTACCTACTAGCAGATTCCAGCACTCGAAATTCGAGTGCAAATTCTAGGAAATTTTATTTTTTCATTAAATATAGACCCTAAAGGTATGCTAATCAATTATAACCAATTCACAAATCAACACAAGAAAACAAACTCATTTTTATTACAAACACTAATAAACACACACATAGCATTGTATAATTTTATGTATATGTTAGCAGCAACTTTAAATGCAGTTTACTCCAAAAAAAATCCAAACTTTAAAAATCTGTAAATCTGGTGGACAGCTATAAAGCAGTACCTTTCAAATGACTAAATAGGACTAAATCTGACACAGTAGCATCGGTAACAAGAAATCGAATTGCCTATTAATATTATAGATTTGAGTATTCGTGGGACCAAAAGTCGCCAAATTGAAAATTCGCAAATATCAAACAGCGTAATGAACAAAAATCGCTAAAGCCAAAAATCGCCAAAATCAAAATCGTCAAAATAAAAAATCGCGAAAACCTAAAATCGCGAATAAAAAAATCGCAAAAAACAAAAATCCCCAAAAACTAAAATCGCCAAAGTAAAAATCGCCAAAACCGAGAATAGCGAATAAAAAAATCGGAAAAAACACACACACCAAATTGAAAAAACGCAAAAACTAAAATCTAAAAATACAAAATCGCCAAAAATAATAAAACAGATTTCTACAAAACGTATTCCCATTTTTTTATTTCGTTACGATGGGTGTAGCGAAGCGAATCGGGTTGCGACAGGAATAATATTTAAACTGATATACACAGAATACAGAGCGGTGTAAAATTTGCTGATATTTACTGCACTGCTCGAACCAGAATTACATTTAATCCATTAACATTTTGATACAAGATATTTAACAGGAACCAGGACTTTAAATAAAACTATCTTTGTTTTTATTCTCGAGGATCTAAGAGAAGACTGAGTTGGTGAATTAAGATTATTTAAATTTTTAAATTCAGCGAAAATATTTCCATATGAAGCAATTTCCTTTGAAAGAAGAGCCATTTTATTCTGGATGTTTGTAAAATTGCCTTTAGTTCTCTGAAAAAGCGATAAAATTCAACGCCAATTTTACGACAGTCAAGGCAGCACCAATGTAAGCCATTATTATTAGCAAGAGCATCAGCTGCTAGCCCTGATAGTCCACTGCACCTAAAATGGCACATAGCAGGACAAAGAAAATAGGTATCATTCTGTCATCATCGCTGAACAATGTGTATTTTTGATGTGAAAACATCTATGCGCTCAGGGAGGGTAAAATCCAATTTCACAGTACCATCACAAAAACAGCGTAAGGAAAAAACGGTGTGTGGTATATGTAAGTGTATTGGTGTATTTAGTAAGCAGAACCACCAAGTTCGCTGTCTGTTTAGCAAAATCACAAATCTTTTTCGTTAATTTTAAATATTCAAGCTATTGACCGCTAGGTCTGCTGTGAGGTTAACATGTTCACAAACTTACAGAGGTGTTTCTTTTAAAATAAATATACTAGGAAAACTTTGAAGAAGTCAAAAATAATCTAAGGTGTTTTTTTAATTACTGCGCTTTTGCCAATTGTATTTCAGAAAACATCAACTTAATTTTAGAAAGTGTCAATTTGTTTCAGAAAACATTAATTGGTTTTCAGAAAATATCAATTGTAGTTCAGAAAGTATCGATTGTATTTCAGAAAATTCAATTCAATTGAATTTCAGAAAGTATCAATTGTGTTTAGGAACACATCAATTGATTTTCAGAAAATATTAATTGCGTTTCAGAAAATATCAATTGTATTTCAGAAAACATCAATTGACTTTCAGAAAGTATCAATTGAATTTTAGAAAACATCAATTGATTTTCATTAATAATCAATTGTATTTCAGAAAGCATCAATTGATTTTTAGAAAGCATCATTTGTTTTTCAGAAAATATCAATCGAATTTCAGAAAATATCAATTGAGTTTCAGAAATTATCAAACGTATTTCAGAAAATATCAAATGTATCTCCGTATTTCAGAAAACATCAAATTTATTTCGGAAATTATCAAATTTATTTCAGAAAAGATCAAATGTATTTCAGCCAGTATCTAATGTATTTCAGAAAACATCAAATGTATTTCAGAAACACATTTTATGTTTTCTGAAATACATTTGACGTTTTCTGAAATACATTAGAAATACATTTGCTCTTTTCTGAAATAAATTTACCAAATGTATTTCAGCAAATATCAATTGAGTTTCGGAAATTATCAAATGTATTTCAGAAATTATTAAATATACTTCAGAAAATATGAATTGAATTTCAGAAAATATCATTTGAGTCTCAGAAAAACAGTCAGAACGCTATATAAAAACATATTTTTTTAAGTATTACACTGGGTTTGTAATATCTCTTGAAAACTACATATCGTAATTTTTTACAGAAGAAGCAAAAACCATCATAAAACAAAAACTACTTTAAACTTAATACCCAAATTTTAGAATCAAGCTGAAAATAAAGATGGATTTTTTTTATGAAAACAAATTTATGGTAAAATATTAGTTTTTAAGTAAAAGGCCATAACTACAATACAAAAAGTCAAATTTGAACTTTTTGTTAGTTGCGGCCTTTTGTACTTTGGGTGACGATATAAACGTGTTTTTTCAAAATAATGACTTCAAAATCGGTAAAAATTCTATCCTGGTGTCCATATTGTTGCTGATTAATAAATGAAGTCCTCATCTTCCTTCGATTAAAAGGCCGCCCTTGACAGTTTATTTTCCAGTGCATAACAAATAAGTCCAAACATTTCTAAACATTTTCTGCGACTCAAAATCACTAATAGAAACAATAATAACTTTTCGGTATTGTAGCGTATACTACTTTTTAATTCGGAATTTCAATAGATATTTTCTGAAATTCAATTGATATTCTCTGAAATACATTTGATAATTTCTGAAATACATTTAATTTTTTCTGAAATATATTTGATACTTCCTGAAGTACATTTGACGTTTTCTGAAACACATTTGATACTCTCCGAAATACAATTGGAAAAGGTGTAGATGTTTACACATCTCCCCTGTGATCGGACTCACATTGATTTTTTTTTTACCCAAGCAGTCAACTTTATCAATCTCGTTAATTTTTTCAAATGTAAGTCGATAAAACCGTTAAGTTGAGTGTGTAAACGCAGCACTGTTTTTTTTTTTTTTTTTTTTGCAAAAAATCAAAATTTGGCAACACAGTATTGACAGATATAAAAACAGATGATTAATTTTGTTTATCGTAATAAAGTTCTAATTCAGCTATGATTTAATGTTCATCAAAGTTTTTGTAATTATATTAATAGTTTTAGAAAAAATTGTGAGATTTAGTGAAAATTAACATAAAATAATACTCACGACTGTTGGGAAATGTTTTTAGTTATAGTTTAAAATCACAGAATTATTATATTAGCTTTTAAAAATACAGATTTGAAATTTAATATGGAGGCACTCAGAAATACGTGTGTTCTCTTTAACAGCAAACTTATCAATGGACAATGTTCTTTGGGATTAGCGAACTCATACCGTGTATCACATCCATTTTAATGCGTTTTTAATCAGTCTAACTAGCCGTAACTGGAAGAAGCTCCCTACACAAATCTTTATTGACAATTGCAATCTAATAGAATTTAAGTCAAATATCTTCAAACACTACCTCTTTCCACTTTCCCATGACATATAGCCCTCTGATCAACATAATGCGCGCTGCGTTTGAAATGGATATCCATTAATTGTTGGTTTATAATAATTAAAATTGTTTTGAGTGTTTATTTTTCTTCTCTATATATATAATAATCTAATCAGTATTCCATCGGATTTTTAATAAATGACAATTGGATACAATGTTGCTTGTGCATTGTTCTAATGAAATCCTTGTACAGAATCTTGAATAGTAAATGACACGTTTTTCAGAAAAATCACAAACAAAGACATATTCATTTTCTTTTAAAGGTGATTTTTTGTATGTTAAAAAGGCATTCTGTTGTTTTGATATGAAAGAATGTGGAAGTAGCCATCTCATTAATGATAAAATAAACAATTTAATATTTAATTTCAATACAAGATCCCCTTTATCGGAATATAATCATATCAATGAGCTCAGCTCAGCATAATTTTAGTCTTTTTATCTTATACCTAAAAAAATATTCAAAAAGGTTTTTTTTTCTTATAAATTTTTCCTCCCATGCTAAGTATATTAATCATTTTTGTGCTCAAATTATTAGTTTATTTATAATAAAGTAGAAAAGGATCGTACCTAAAATCTTTAGTATTTTAGACAAATTTAAACATGACATGTAATATTATATAGTAGATAAAAGAATTGAATTGAAAAAATTGAATCTGGAAGTAATTTTTTTAGTTTTTCATAGAGTAAATCTAAAAAGTCATCGGTTGGTTGGATCATCGTTTCCAATTTGTCTCTATCAGTACTTATCCATTGTTTATACTTTATTTCATTAATGTTATTTTCTTCGACTAATTGGCGAAGTGTATCTCTTAAATTATCTGTTCCAGGACAAAATTTACACTTTCCAATATAGCAGTATGGAGATTCGGAAGAACACACAATTTTTTTAAAATAGTCCTTGTATGATTCCATTTCATAATCTTTTAAGTTTTTTTGTTAATTTTTTTAAATTAATAGAGTGAAAAATTAATTTAGCGTTCTGGTGTTTTATACAGACGCATACATACATACATACATACATTATCGAAACAAGGCATACATTTCCCGTAAGTTCCCTAGCAAACGCCATTTTTTTTTACGAACTTTCATTCCATTTTCCGTAATGGACACAAAATCTTTACTTCCGGGCATACACCGGCTGATCTCATCACATTCATAAAACTCTTTAACTGTATCAGCAATTTCACTCTGTAAAATTTGCCCAGCTTTTCATTCGGGGTACTTAATATACCTTTTTCATCGACAAGCTTTTCACTTCACGTGCCATAAAGTTTGATATGTGGAATTCCTCTACCGTCTTCAGAATAGACCAGCTTTTAGGCAAAATAGTAAGTAATTGTATTTTCTCGCTATTTTTCGTAAGTGTTTTAAATTTCTCTTTTAATTGTGCTTTTATTTCTGATTCCGGGCATTGGTGTGATGTTGAAGGTGTCAAATCTGGAAAAACTATTTTTTTGATTGTAGTGCTCACATTTTGAAAGTTATTGCTTCTGTACTTTTTAAATAACGTTTTTCTGGATGAAATTGAAGATACTTCAAGATATGGTAGCGTCTCGCTTAATTCAAAAACCACAATTTCTTGAATCACCACAGCTTTGTCTTTAGGCAACGATTCATTTTCCTCCAAGCCTTCACTGAGTATGAACACAAAACATACTTAAGACCACGTTCGGGTCTATAACTCTGACACCAACCACAGCTCCATCTTTAAATTTTCTGCAAATGTAGAAGAGGGTCTATTACTTGACGAACATTTTTTAAGAATTTAAAAAAATATGCTTTTTCAGATATGGCCCTTGAACTCAAGACCCCAAAAAATGACCTTTGATCTTACATAGTTCAAAAGTTCTATCCCCTTTTGAAAGGACACTTTTCTGATTTTTTAACATTTTTCACATCTTTATGACATCATATTTCGAAAGCCGAAAGATTCTGGGGTCTGAAAGTTTACGTATTGTTAAAGTCCAATAGCAAACAACAGTTGTGTCGAATTTCATTGAAATCAGAGGTGTTGTATCCGGACGGCATGATGGTTTGACATGTTTTCACTCTATTTTAAAATTAATTTTTGGTTACAACAAGTCTATGGACAAAGTTCCAGATCGATCAGATGAGAGGAAATTGGGTTTAAATCTCTCCGTAACAGTGCGTGACTGTGTGTGACAATCTTAAAATTAATCTTTGGCCGCAACAAGTCTATGGACAAAGTTTCAGATCGATCGGATTAGGGGAAATGAGATGACTGTGCGTGACTGTGCGTGATTATGTCAAAGTTAATCTTTAATCCAGCAAGTCTATCGACCAAGTTTCAGATCGATCGGATAAGGGGAAATGGGTTTTAAGTCACTCCGTGACTTGTGTGACTATGCGTGACTGTGCGTGACCATGTCGAAGTTAATCTTTCTTTACAGCAAGTATATCGACCAAGTTTCAGATTGATTAGAAGGGGGGAAATCCGTTTTAAATCTATCCGTGACTGTGGGTGACCATGCGTTATTGTGCGTGACTAAGGCAAAGTTATTTTTTTCACAGCAAGTGTATGGACCAACTTTTAAATCGATAAGATGAGGGGAAGTGATATTTAGATCACTTCTTGACTGTGCGTGACTGTGCGGGACCATGCGTGACTGTGCGTGACTACCCCAAAATTAATTTGTAGTCACAATAATTGTATAAGGGGGTATGGGGTTGACCCACGACAGACAGACAGACAGAGAGAGTGTGAGTTAAAAAAAGAATTTTAAAATTATTATAATTTTCTAATCAATTTAGCGTAAGAAACCAACAATAAATGCAACAACATCAACATTCATCAATTAATAATTAGGTGTATTTCATAAAATGTTTATAGGAAGAAGCCATCTTTCGTACACAAGTGTAGTTAAGCACAGATAAATGAGATTATGTTGTGACAACCCAATTTGCTGCCAATCGAATCATTTAATTAAAACACCAAAACAGTGCAAGTGAATTGGAAAATCTCTTAATAGAACCATAAATTCAGATATAAGAATAGCACTTGTTCTCTTATACAACTTAGTGACTTCAGCTTAACAATACGGTTGGCCACAAATTCGATTACCACATCAAAGCTGTATTCTCCGTAAATTCATAAGGACTACGAGGGCGGCTAAAACAGTCCATGAATTTTTGAACCTCCCGCCAAACAGCAAATCTCGTCATTAAGTTTGTGTTTGTTAGCCGTTCGAACTATAAAACCTAATTAATTTTTATAAAACTAAAAAAAAAAAATAATCTCGCGATCACTTGGGCCTTCTTTGCTCACCATTATCAATAACCAATTGTATAGTTTCCATAGAAAAATTCCATAAATTGCTCTACAAATTGCCACCTCATTTACCATATTTTCAGAATTTAACGCTGTGTGTGCAAAGAGATTTAAATCCATAAAGGAAATTATTGATAAAAATATTTGTTTTTTTTTCAGGACCTTGGGAAATCCTTGATAAAAATATTTGTTTTTTTTCAGGACCTTGGGAAATCCTTGATAAAAATATTTGTTTTTTTTCAGGACCTTGGGAAATCCTATTATTTGTTATTTGAAAGGGGCAACAAAGTGTATCGAGATTATGGTGAGATATTATAATTTTTTTTTCTAAGAATCTATCTTGCATTCGAATAACACAGTCAATTATTCATTGACCCTCGTAGTTTATATTTAAATTATTTACATATCAAGAACATGCACAAGTTTCAATATTGTTTGGAAAGTTTTGTCTTAATAATAAAAACCAACTGCTGTCATCTAAGTTGAAGAACAATAATTCAATTTATTTTGTTTAGCTATGCAAATATATCAGTTTTGTTTCAACACGCTGAGCCACAAACATATTTTGGAGACATCAAGGATATTTCCATCTGTGCAAAATGCAGTTATTTCAAGCTGACTGTCTGTCGAAATTGTATAATGTGTTTTTCATATAATTTTATTCATTTGTTAAAGTAAATCAAATTTCTTAGGCAGCCATAACAGAGAATCAAAGAAAAATCGCAAAAAATGAAATAATCTTATTATCTCTGAATTATTTTAAAATCTAATACTGCATTTAGTTGGAGAAAAAAACTATAACTAAAAATTGGTTTACTATAATCAAAATTTCGTTGAAATTTTCTTGCATCATGCTTTTTTGCAAAACAAACAATAAAAGACAAAGCATTTTTTTTTTCTAACATTCAAATTGAAATCCATAAGGATTGACATTTATTAACCATTAAATCAGGATACCTGTCCTTTTATATTTCTAACTAAAGGCAAAATTGTTACTCTATATAATCAAACATTTGGCTACGTAACATTTTAACCAATACAAACAAATGTTCATTTGAATTTACTTTTATTAAAAGTTGAAAATGTTTTTAGCTCCAGACATTTTGGCATCAAAACAATTGCAAAAACCAATGTAATTCTGTTGGCCATTTCTTTACATTTATATATAGAAGGCACTATGTAAGTATATACATGTGTCTACATAAAATGATCTTCTTTATGTCTCTGATGTTTTTTTAAGGAATTTTATTACTTAAGGGTTTAATATTTCATATGAATGTGGAGTTTGTGATTTTAACAAATATGTTTTTGTTCCAAGACAAGCAAAGTTAAAGCTTTTATAGACTTAAAGAAATTTTTTGATATATATGAAGTAAAATGTAGGTGCTGTCAACATTTTCTGAGGCCAAACAAAGTGAAGCTTCCCAGCGAAACTTTCCATTACATGTAATGAGCTTTAGAATAAGAAATCAAAAGTGTTTAGTAGTTACCTTTCCATTACGAAACCCATTATTTTAACATGGGGGGGTGTCATTGTAGGAAAGGCCTTACCGGCACCTTACTAGGTACTGATACAAACAACTAGTTACTTTATAAATAACAAGAAGGGTTTTGAGTAAACTGATACAAGTAGGGAATAAAGTAAAATTCTGTAGAAACAACACATTGGTATGGCACAATACCAATATGATTATATATTAGAGCGCCCATGAAATACATAGAAAAATGGAAAACTGTTATTTTTTCCGCTCCCCGCTCATTTTCTAGTATATTGGGCATACAAAATAATATCCGTGCAAAAATTTTTTCAATCGGATGCAAACCGGCCAGTCCGTCGCGACTTTTAGCCCTAAAAATGGAGTAAAATTAGTTCCAAGCTTTGACGAGCTATAACTCGTAAGCCAGATGACTTTCGGAAAATATACCTTAAGCATTTGTATTGCAAATATATAGGCAAACATTTTTCTCCTACAAATTTTTGATATAGCTATGACCCTTCATGGTGTTTTAAGAGGTCAAACTTAAAATTTGAAGTCAAAATTTTTTTCAAACGTAAACTAGTAAATTTATTTATAAATCTATTTAGGTTTGACTATTGCCAAATTGACGTTTGACCTCTTAAAACACCATGAAGTCATAACTAGGTCAAAAATTTGTAGGAGAAAAATATTTGCCTATATATTTGCAATACAAATGCGTAAGGTATATTTTCCGAAAGTCATCTGGCTTACGAGTTATAGCTCGTCAAAGCTTGGAACTAATTTTACTCCATTTTTAGGGCTAAAAGCAAGGTTCAGAAAATACACACATGAAACACACAATGTTCTGTTCAAAAGCAGCCAACACATATCTTTATTTTCATATCAATTATGTGCGTTTCTAAATTTTCTATGGTGCCCAACACAACCATGACTGTGTTCGTTTTAATATTTCGTTATTTACACGAACATTTTTGTATCACATACTTTTTGTTTCAATCACACATAAAGCACACATTTCTGAGTGTTGCTTTATTTAAAGTTCATGTTCTGGTACGTGTACTGAAAAAAAAAAAACACAGAACATGTACAATAAACAGGTTCGAGTTCAGTTATATGTTAAGTCGTGTTGTGGCTCGTGTAGTAAGAAAAAACAGAACATGTACAATAAACAGGTTCGAGTTCAGTTATATTTTAAGTCGTGTTTAAGTCGTTTTAAGTCGTGTTTAAAATATAACTGAACTCGAACCTGTTTATTGTACATGTTCTGTTTTTTCTTACTACACGAGCCACAACACGACTTAAAATATAACTGAACTGTGTTTTTTTTTCTGTGTTTTTTTTCAGTACACGTACCAGAACATGAACTTCAAATAAAGCAACATTCAAAAATGTGTGCTTTATTTGTGATTGAAACAAAAAGTACGTGATAGAAAAATGTTCGTGTAAATAACGAAATATTAAAACGAACACAGTCATGGTTGTGTTGGGCACCGAAGAAAATTTAAAAACAAACATAATTGATATGAAAATAAAAATATGTGTGTGTTGGTCTAAGTTATGTTTGTTTACATATATGTACGAGTTTTTTATTCAGTGTGTGTTTTTTTCTGAACTCTGGCTAAAAGTCGCGACGGACTGGCCGATTTGCATCCGATTGAAAAAATTTTTGCACGGATATTATTTTTTATACCCAATATACTAGAAAATGTGCGGGGAGCGGAAAAAATAACACTTTTTGTATTATGGGCGCTCTATTATATATACACTATAATGTATAATTTAACAGCTTTTGCTGCGTTTTTTGTCCAATTGTGAATAATGCCGCGAAATAGTTTGTTTCATTAAATTTAGCTCATTATTTATGATCTTTATTAATACAAACAGTGGTCATTACCAGTAAGTATCTATAATATTAACAGGCAAGGCGATTTCTTGTGAACGATGTAAGTTTAACAGTTTTACCCCGATTTTGCCAAAAAATTGATCATTTGAAATGTATTTCTTTTTAGCTGTTACCCAGATTTACAAATTTTTATTGTCTGGAATATTTTTTTGGAGTTATGATCATTTAACGTTGCTTCTAACACATGCATAAAATTATACAATGCTATGTGCATGTTTATTAAATTTGTTAATGTGTTTGTGTTAATGTGTTGAGTTTGTTTTCTTCATTTAAAATGAATTGAATCGTGAAGCATACCTCTAGGGTCTTTATTAAATAAAAAAATAAAATTTTGTAGAATTTGCACTCGAATTACGAGGGCTGGATTCTGCTAGTTTACATAAATCATTATCAGGAAGTCCTTACAATTAGCTTGAAATTATTCAAAATGTATGGGGTTAACATTACCATGTAATGCATCGGTAATAACTAATCATTACTAAGGTTTTGCTGGGTTATATAGACAATTATGAAATTTGATACACATTCGAATTTGAATGCATTTATATCAAATATGTAATCCGATTTAACAGTTTTTTTATTTTAGTTTAGCCAAAAAAGGGATAAAATTGCTATTTTTAAGTTTTTCGGTATTTGTCATATCATTAGTTAATGATTTGTTTGTCAATTATTTCTGAGAATATGTCTCTTCCTACATATAGAAACATGTACATTAGGGTGGCCCTTCGTTAAATGGAGGGAAAAAAAAGTGTTCAAACTGTCGGTCTCACCCCCTAAAAATATGCGAATAGCAAAAAAACTGAGAAATACAAAGTTTTGGGCCAATCATAAAACGTTTAGTCGTGGCGCAAAGCGATTGAAAATTTCAAGTGTGTTTATATGGGGGAAATATGACTTTTTTCAGATTTTACGAAAATTTCGTTCTATACTTAAATTTTACCGATAATCTGTTATATAATTCGGGATCACTATTAAATTATACTTTCAAAAGGCTATAAAATTTCAAAATCGAATAAAATCTCGCCAAGAAATAGCAAATGCCCCAGACCACTTTTGTGCAAATAATGGGTTAACGTTCTCGGATTTATCCCAACTTTTAGGAACGGTAGTTCTACACATTTGGTTATTATATTTTAAGCGTCGCATTTAAAAATTCAACAGCACTTACAAGATATTTGAATTTTTTGAATAAATTGTCTTTTATTATCTTGGGGTCATATGTGACCCCAATTCTAAAAGGGTTAATGGAGTTATATTTTTTTTTTTTCCGAAACCATAGGCTATAAGGATAAAATATAACATTTAAAAGTAGAAAAGTGATGAATTTTTGATACAAAGTATTTAGAAAGAGTACATTTACAGAATATTTCACAAAAATCCAGGTTTTCTCGAAATCCGCAAAAATAAAATCCTTGTCAAAAAAATTCTGGCAGAGGGATTTACTTAAATATTCACACAGTTAATCTGCAACATGTATTTAATAAAACCTTAAATTAATATATTAATTTTTTTAAATTTTGTTTAAGAAAGTTTTTTCAAACTTGAAAAAGGAGTTTTCAAAATTTTATCAAAAAAATTTTCAATTTTCGGTCTCAATGCGCAATAGGTTAACAACGTGGTAATAAAACAGTACTTCATATCTGAGTACTTATAAGTATAGAGACCAAAAAAGAATGATGGCTTTAATCAATTTCTCAATGCCATCAAATTTCATGACCTGGTTTTTTTTGGCACAAAAGTGGTCTGGGGAATTTGCTATGAGGTTTTATTCGATTTTGAAGTTTTATACCCTTTTGAAAGGATAATTTAATACTGATCCCGAATTATATAACAGCTTATCGGTAAAATTAAAGTATAGAACGAAATTTTCGTAAAATTTGAAAAAAAAAGTCATATTTTCCCCATATAAACACACTTGAAATTTTCAATCGCTTTGCGCCACGACTAAACGTTTTTTGATTGGCCCAAAACTTTGTATTTCTCAGTTTTTTTGCTATTCGCATATTTCTAGGGGGGTGAGACCGACAGTTTGAACACTTTTTTTATTAACGAACACAGAAATTACATTAAAGCTTGTTCAAAAAATTTAAATATAAACTGCTTTAAACTATTTGCGTTGCTATTAAGTTGATGTTTGATATGTGGAAGAATATTGCAGAGACGTGAAGCAAAAAAATAAAACCGCCACGCAACGGAGAGTGGACGAATTTGCCAATCTAGGATGACTTAATTCAATTGCAGCCGAAGTTTAAGTGCTATTGCACTGAAATTTGGTATATAGGCTATAATTGCGACTGCAGAGGTTTAAACCTAAGATGAGGAGCATTGAGCGAAAACTACTCCCCGCTTCCATATTAGCTCCGCTTTTTTAATTCCAATGGCAAAAAGGCATTTTTAAACTCTATTTATACCCTATACCACTATGTGGTTTGGGTATAATGACTTTGTGCTGCTGTTTGTAACTACCAAAAATATTTGACCTAGACCCATCTTTAATTATATCTGATTCGATTTAACGATGTCCGTCCGTCCGTCCGTCTGTGTGTCCATGTAAAGCTTGTAATCAAACTGCAGGTCGCAAATATGAATATATTTTGATGAAATTTGGTATATAAGCTTTTATCGGCCATGGGATGAACGCTGTTGAAACTGGTGAGAATCGGTCCATGTTCAGACCTAGCCCCCATACAAATGACCCCTATGAAATCGACTTAAATTGCCATAAGATCTAAATTATCATATAAATCTTAGTCAAATTGGGTTTGTATGTTTTTATTACATCCATTAATCAGTAGTCCAAAAATGATCCCTATGGGACAACTCTTAGTCATAGGCCCCATATAGAGCTGCTTCCCGATCTTCACTTAAATCTATCAAAGAACAAAAATATTGCACTGATTCTTCTAAAATTTTGTTTGTATATATTTTTGCAAAATACAAGAGACCTTACCAAACATGGTCAGGATCGGTCCATTTTTGGGCCTAGCCCCATATAGATATAGCATCCGATATGAACTTTTTCATATCTGCAGACAAAAAAATTTATAAAAATCCCACTCAAATTTAGTTTAGCTTATTTTCGATGTCCAGTTAGTTGGGCCTATGGGGTAGGGTCTCGAAACGCATGGTATAGGGTATCCTATAGTCGGTCTAGACCGACTATAATTTTCTTACTTGTTTTAACTCATACTCTCTGTCTGTCTGTCTGTCTGTCTGTCTGTCGTGGGTCAACCCCATTCTCCCTTAACAAATTGATCTGGAACTTGGCCCATAGTCTTGTTAGGACTACAGATTAGTTTTGGGGTAGCCACGCATAGTCATGCATAGACACGTACAGTCACGGGGTGACCTAAATGTCATTTCACCCCATCCGATCGATCTGAAACTTGGAACATACATTTGCTGTGAAAAAAGATTAACTTTGACATTGTCACGCGCAGACACGCATAGTCACGCACAGTCACGGAGTGATTTAAAACCCATTTCCCCTTATGCGATCGATCTTAAACTTGGTCGATAGACTTGCTGTGAAAAAAGATTAACTTTGACATAAATACGCACAGTCACGCATAGCCACGTACAGTCTCGGAGAGATTAAAACTTCTCTTCCCCTTATACGATCGATCTGAAACTTTGCCCATACACTTGCTGCGAATAAAAGATTAACTTTGTCGATAGACTTGCTGTGAAAAAAGATTAACTTTGACGTATTCACGGACAGTCACGCATAGTCACGCACAATCATGGAGTGATTTAAACCCCATTTTTCCTCATCCAATCAATCTGATACTTGGTCCGTAGATTTGTTGTGACCAAAGATTAATTTTCAAGTAGTCACGCAAAGTCATGCTCAGTCACGGAGAGATTCAAAACTCATATGCATAAAGAAAGAAAAAGTTTTAATAAAAACTTTGTTTTTAGGGGGTTAGATTATTTAAACTATAACTCGAGCACTATAAGAGTTTTAACGTAATTTTTTACCAATGAAATATTTCATACAATAGTGGCGTTGCATAGGGGGCTGTTTTGGGGATGAACGCCTTCAAAAAAATTTAGTTCTTCGAATAAAATTCAACTTTGATATTATAACTTAATTCGTTGTTTTAAATACAAACAACCCCCCAACCCCTCCTCCTTCAACGAAGTTTTTCCACGGTACGCCACTGGCATAATATGAGACAAAACTATTTGTTGTCGTTTCCATTGTTGCATTTAATATTATTATTATTGACAATGGGAAAATACAATTGTAAATTTCATCAACTTAATCTGAATCGGAGCTTTCTTCTAAAGTGTTATGGTTCAACAATAATGCAAGGATTTCTATAGTAAAGACTTCCCGCTTGGTTTTTGGAGTTGTTCATAAACTTGCTGTAAATGGGTCGGATGAAATAGGGAGCCTGTGTAATAAATCAGTATTCGTGTCAACTCGTGATATTTTTCTGGTTAATAATTCTCGGTAACTTCTTTAAGGTTTAGTTCTGGACTCTTGCGGTTCTTCGGAAAAATTGCCAATGGGGAGAATGCAGGAAGAGATTGTATGCTTGCCATGGTATAAAATTTTGTGTACAGTTACGGGCCCAAACAAACGATATCTAATTGTGCGAAATCTTTTTATAAGATTTATATTATGCCCGTTATTTCATATGTTTTTCTACATGGTTGAAAGATTTACTTTTGTATTGAAAGTTTTTTGTTTTGGCATATCGACTAAAAGACCCAGTTCTTTTTTAAATCGGCTTTGAAATTCATTTTTTCTTTCATCTACTTTAGCTTTATTGTTTTCACCTGACACATACCATTTTTTTATTTCGATTTTATATGATATGTGCGGCAAATGCATTCCCTAAATCTTATATAAGCATGTAGAGGTAAAAGGCCAAAAGCAAGCATATTTTTTCGACTTTAAAACTTCAGTCTTAATAAAAAATATAAGCACTTGAAATATCCAAATTTTATTTTCTGACCAATGGGCGAACTAATAATAGTTATTGAACTTTAAAAACACACAAAAACAATAAAAACAAGTAAGAAAATTATAGTCGGTCTAGACCGACTATACGACACCCTAAACCATGCGTTTAGAGACCATATCTCTTAAGCCCAACTAATTCGCTATAGAAAATATCGGATGCTATGTCCATATGGGGACTAGGTCCACAAATGGACGGATCCTGACCATGGTTGGTAAAGTCTCTTGTATTTTCCGAAAATATATACAAACAAAATTTGAGATGAATCAGTGCAATATTTTTGTTTTTTGATCGATTTAAGCGAAGATCGGGAAGCAGCTCTATATGGGGCCTATGACTAAGAGTTGTCCCATAGGTACTGTTTTTGGACTACTCATTAATTGATGTAATAAACACATACAAACCCAATTTTATTAACATCTATACGACAATTTGTATCTTATGGCAATTTATGTCGATTTCATAGGGGTGATTTGTATGGGGGCTAGATCTGAACATGGACCGATTCTCACTAGTTTCAACACCCTTCATCAAATGGCCGATGGAAGCTTATACACCAAATTTCATCAAAATATATTCATATTTGCGAACTGCAGTTTGATTACAAAGTTTACATGGACACACAGACGGACGGACGGACGGACGGACATTGTTAAATCGACTCAAAAAGTGATTCTAAGTCGATCGATATAATAAAAGATTGGTCAAGGTCAAACATTTTTGGGAGCTACAAACAGCAGCACAAAGTCATTATACCTAAACCACATAGTGGCGTAGGTATAAAAAGCGATAGATTTTCTCTATTTGTGCCTCCTCCAAATTACGAATGACAAAGCCATCATGCGCAAAATGTAAAAAGCCTCTGTGGTGTACAAAATTGAGCTTTGTACCTCTTGCGGATTTTGGTGACTATAATACACATGATAATGATTTCCTTTTTAGCTATTTATCTTAGTTTCAAGATTCCGGGTATTTAAAGTTATTTTTTTTCTTCAAAGCAGTTTTTGTAAAAAAAGCTAAATGAATTTATGATGTGAAAATTTAATTTTATCAAACATAAAAGTTAATTTATATTGTTTTATTTTGACGGGCAATAAAATAAGTTATAAAATAAATTCTACATTATAACTTTTATTGTCGATTCAACGAAGCATGTTATTTGCCCATAAAAAATAATCATGTCCTTCTAGGTTTAAAACTATTTTTCCTACTCAAATAAGAAACTGCGTTTCATCAGTGTCAAGACATTTGGCATATAAAAGTAAACGGCATTTTGAGATGGTTTTTTTTAACATATTTTATCTATATACAGTCGCTTCAAAAACTGAGTGCTCACCACCAACTATAATTTTCAAATTAATATTTTTATTAAACATTTATATTTTGCCGAAACTTTATATTTTTTTTGTACTATACTGTAATATTTTTAAAATATTATGTACTTAAATGTTAAAAAAGAACTTCATAATTTCCAATTTTAAAACAAAACCAAGAAGTAAACAAAATTTTAGCTTCCAAAAGTGAGCGCTTACTGGTACTTTATATTTGTTTTGCCTCTTACTGGAGAAATAGACGGTACTTTTAAGAAATAAAACATAATAAAATTGAAAAATTTAATTAAAATTTTCAGGGCTCGAAATACGAGTGCAATTTCTAGACAGCTTTATTTTTCAACTTAGCCAATTCACAAGCCAACACTTTTATGGTTTATTATTATTGTGAATAAAGATATCAAACTCATTAACAAACACGTTAATAAATTTAATAAAACACACATAGCTATGTATAATATTATGTATGTGTAAGAGCAACTTTAAATGCAATTTACTCAAAGTAAAGGAAAAAATTTAAAAATCTGTAAATCTGCGAAACGGCTAAAAAAAAAATACCTTTCATATAATATACGCTTGGTCAGAATCGGGATAAAACGGTGGAACAAAACATCGGTCACAAGAAATCGCCTAGCCTGTTAATATTATAGATTAATAGCAGTTTTATTATATATGTTGAATCAGATGGTACTATTTCAGGAGTAATCTTTGATATGCCTCCAAAATGAAAAGAGATTACCGAATCCGAATATATATTACAATTAACTAACGCGATTCCAAGAAAAAAAAAATTAATAAGGCACTTTGGAGATATAGTAAATGGACCATATTCCACCGTCAAAAAATATTTACATATTTAAAAACACAAAAAAATTAACGTATGAGCCCAGATCCGGGCGGCTACATTTACTGCCTGAAGCTCAAAAACGTTATATAGTTCGGGAAATTAAACAAAATACAAAACTGCACGCTACAAAACATACGGAAACGACAAATGTAAAGTTTGGTCCTAACGCTTCTGAAATACAAAGTACATTTGGTTATCACGGTCGGGTTGCTAGGAAGAAACCATTCATAAGCAAGGTGAAGAAGAAAAAAAAACGTAAAACGAATGTGCTAAAACCCACAAAAATGATACAAGGGAGTTCTCGATTCGTGTTGTTTTCACAGACGAAAGCAAATTTAACAGGCATGGTAATGGCGGAAGGAGTAAAGTGTGAAGAAACGCAAATGAAAAATTAAGTGATAAAAATCTATGTTCCACTTTTAAACATGGGGGTGGCTCACTATTGGTGTGGAGAAGTATGAGTGATGGTGATGTCGGGGCTTAGATCGCAAAAAATACATCGACATTTTGAAGACTCATTTCAGCCCCAGTGTACACCAAATTGGCCTGCCGCCAAATTACATCTTCACCCAGGACAACGACCCAAAACATACTTCTCTATAATACTCCAAAATGGATGACAACACCTCCCCAGTCTCCGTACATTAACCCCATCGAAAATCTCTGGGATCATTTAGGCAAAAACGTAAAATGAAGTGAAAATCTGAACAGAAACGATCTGGTCAAGGCTTTACATGAAGAATAGATGAAAATTCTAGCGAAATTCTTTTCAGAGAAGATTAGAGGCCATAATAAAAAAAATAAAAGTCTTCAAACTAAGTACTAACTTATAAAAATCTTTGTATTCTAAGTGGTTTTTTAAGAACAATCATAAATGAGCTCTCACTTTTTGAAGCTAAAATTTTGCTTACTTTTTGTTTTTGTTTTGAAATTGGAAATTATGAAGTTCTTTTTTAACATTAAAGTACATAATATTAAAAATTAAAGTATACTACTTAAAAAAGTATAAAAAAAATTTCGACAAAATATAGATATTTAATAAAAATATTCTTTTGAAAATTAAAGTTGGTGGTGAGCGCTCAATTTTTGGGGTGACTGTACATAAAAATAAAAATTTTTTTGTTGGTGGGTTTGTGGGCTTACTTGTGTGTTTGACAGTAATAAGTAGCTAAACCATAGGACCGATCTTCTTGAAATTTTCACAGTGGCCATTTTTGATATACGAAGTGGGAGTGGCACCTCCTATATATAAAAAACTTTTAACATCGTATACCTGGAGCTCTATGATAGCAAGATTCCTGAAATTTTGTAGGAGTACGAGCTAAAAATGGGCGGCATAAAAAAAAATTATCCGGAGTCTTATAAACGCGTCAGTCTTGAAAACAGGTGTTAGTTCACGAATGATGAGTATGACAAGTTAGGTGAAAAATAGGCGGGATGAAACTAGTGGGCCTAGCACCTCCTATACATGGTATCATATATCTGAGTGCTATGATGGCCAGAGTCTTGAAATTTTCTGCACGTCAATTGGTTGTTAATGTAAGTAGTCGTACCAAGAATGGGCGAAATTAGGTTAGTGGGTGTGGCACTTCCCACACAAAAAATTTATAGTGTACCCTGTCGTACTTCGCTGCGCTTTACAGTGATATCAATTTCTTTCTAATAAATGTTTTTGTTTTCATCACCGATCATTGTCTACAGCGCTCCATTCCTCTTTCTGTCGTAGAACGAGTCACCTATGGTCAGCAACCAAACCAATATTAACAACAACAACCAAGTCACCTACGGTCACCAACCAAACCAATGTTAACAACAACAACCACAACTACAATCACTAACGGAAACCAATGTTAACAACAACAACTAAATTAATAACAACCAATAAATGCAACAACAGCAATAACTACTTCAACAATAACTACGGTCATCAAATTACCAATGAATACACCAAATTACAACACCACCCACAATGTTAATAATTGCAGTTATCAACATACTTACATAAGTGGGAGCAGACATGAATAAGCATTTTACCATATTATTAAGTTCACTTTAGTTATTTCCTATAATTATTCTTAGAATTAGTTGAATTTATTAAATTTATTAAAATTTCATTCTAGCCATTTAATTGGTATAAAATAGTTGTGACAATAAAATATAGATGACTATTAATCAACAGATGAAACTGATCGTTTTTTTATTTCTTACGTTAAGTAACGCATCCCCATTGACTAGCACTACATTCGATATTATAATGACTTTGTTCTGATATTTGTAACTACCAAAAATATTTGACGTAGACTTTTATTATAACGACCGACTCAGAATCACTTGCTGAGTCGATTTACCGATGTTCGTCTGTCCGTCCGTCCGTCCGTCTGTGTGTCCATGTAAACTTTTAATTAACCTACACGGCGCAACTGTAAGCTTTCATCGGCCATAGCACGAACGCTACTGAAATTGGTGGAAATCGGTTCATACAGATCTAGTAACCATACAAATGAACCCTATGAAATCGACTGAAATTGCCATAATATCAAAATTATTATATATATCTCCTTTAAATTGGATTTGTGTGTGTGTTCTTGGTCATAGCCCCCATATGAAGATAATACCCGATATTTACTTAAATCTATCAAAAAACAAAAATATTGCACAGATTATTTTCAAATTTGGTTTATATATTTTTTTACAAAAAATAAGTGACCTTACTAAATTTGATCAGGATTGGTCTATTGTTCGATCTAGTACCCATATAATTATAGCATCCGATATGAACTTTTTCATATTCAAAGGCAATAACAACTTGCCACTCAAATTTGGTTTATGTTTATTTTCTGTATCTAAATAGTTTTGGAGATTACATCATGCGGAAGAAAACTGCTAATTGGTTGTGTATACACACAGAAAAAATATTCGCCAACCGAATTGTTCTAAAGTGGAACAACTGTATTTTCGATTGTATCAACAGAAATTTAATAGCACCAGTAAATTTCCTATTTTGAAAAAATATTTACTGATAAGGCAATAGAATTGTAATCATAGTGAACCCGAAATTCGGTTGTTAGCGTTATCGCAATTCGGTTGGCAACAAATTCGGTTGCAGCAACGAATCTGTTTTCTGTGTGTAAAGACCTAGGCGAAATATTAACATGTCCACCTTCATCTCCAAACTGGAATCGCTAACCGTATCATACAATAATGTTGTAATTTCAGGCGGCTTTATTTCAAACATCTTATTGGAATCAACTCTGTTAGATAATATGTCATATCTTGGTCTTGAACCTACAAACCGCTCTTATCCTACTCATTTCTCAACCAGCAACAATACTTTGTTGGATCTTTTTTTTGTAAGCAATATTTCTAACGTATTACTTTATGATCAAATTTCAGCATCATGTCTCTCCAAACATGATTTAATTTTTCTTGCCTACACACAGAAAACAGATTCGTTGTGGCTACCAAATTTATTGCCAACCGAATTTCGATGCAGATAATAATTGAATTTTGAATTGATTGCAATTACAATTCTATTGTCTTAATAGTAAAAATTGTATCAAAATAAAATATGGTTTGTTATTATAAAATTTCTGTTGATGCAATCGAAAATTCAGTCATTAGTCGTTAAAAAAAATCGGTTGGCGAATTTTTTTTCTGTGTGTACGATCTTCATATTCAGGGAGCAACGAATTCCATGTACTCATACAGAGATTTTAAAAACTTAAATTATAATTTACTATAAGAATACTTTGGACATATTAATTGGGAGAATATTTATTGTACGTAACTGATCAGCTTTGCTCTCTTGAAACAAACATAACAAGTTTATACGATGCTACAGTTCCTTTAGTAGTGTGCTCAACAACAACTCCTCGTTTTACAATTTTAACAATGATTATGACTCCATTAATTGTTTTGAATTTTCGTGTGTAACTCATGAAGATGTTTATCTTAGTTGGATGTTGGTGCTAAATCTAATGCAATCGTACATGATAAGATTCATCCCGTATATGTGAGGATTTTACTGCCCTTTCTCTTGCCTTATGTAACACATTTCTTTAACTCAATTATAACCACAAGCACTTTCGCTTACAAATGGAGACATGCCAAAATAATTCCTGTTCCTACATCTACTAACGAATACCGCCCCATAGCAATCCTGTGTTACTTTTCAAAAGTATCCGAAAAGCTCCTTCACAAACAAATGACCACTTACATAAATGAGATTGGTTTTTTGTCGAACATACAATCAGGTTTTCGATCTAATCAAGTGGTGTTACTGCTTTGACTAAAGCAACTGAAAACATAAGGCAGCAACGGCTTCCGATAGTGTCGACCACTTAATGCTATGTAATAAGCTGAAACATCTTTTTAATTTCTCTCCATCATCTGCAAATCTCCTTCCATCCCTTCCCATCTGATCGTACCCAATCCGTTTTCGTGAAAAATAAAATCTCAACAACGTCGAATATTACGAGAGGAGTGCCCCAGGGATCCATTCTAGGGCCTTTGCTTTTTTCTCTATATGCTAATGATCCATCTTCCTTCACAACTTCTCCATTGCAAAATTCATATGTATGCCGTGCAGTTATATTTAAGAAGTCCGACTGCTTCAATTAATCACAATATGGGAAAACTTGAAGAGGATTTAAATAATATCCATCGTTGGGCTACGGCCAACCAGCTCTTTTTAAACCCATTTAAATCTAAATGTTTTATGATAAATAGACGGTCTAAACAACCGTCCATGGTTCCTGATATTAAATTAACGGTCAAAAGGTTCCTATTGTTTCTTCTGCCAAAAATCTAGGTATTATCTTTAACAACTATCTATCGTGGTCAAATCATAAAAATAATTTAGTTGGGCAGATATAGGTTAAACTGAGATCTCTTTGGTCAACATAATATTTCACAGCTTTGAAAGTAAGAATTCGACTAGCCGAAATGTATATTATTCCTGGACCTTTGTACGGCTGTGAAATTTTTGCTAATTGCGACTCCTCGAACAAACATCAACTCAATGTTGCATATAATAATATTATTCGTTATGTTTTTGGTTTAAGAAGATTTTCTCATATAACTCCATTCTCTGCAAGACTATTTGTTGTGTCTTTTGATAATCTTTTAAAAATTAGAGTTCTAATTTTTATGCATAAAATTATTATTTAAAAAAACCTAGCTACTTATTCCAAAAATTGCAATTTGGCAGATCTGATATAGGAAGAAAGCTCATAACTCCTATTCATAGGACACTTGTCTCAGAACAGCAATCCTATGTGCACGGAGTTCGTCTTTGGAATGCACTTCCACAAACTTATCAACTAACAAGCAACGCAAGACTTTTAAAAAAAAAACTAATTTTTGATTATTTTGCATAGTAGAATTTTTGAAAATTTTGATTTTTGTTATTTTTATTTTTTTTGTTATCTTATTTTATAAATAATTAATATACGTAATTAATTTCATTTATATCAGCACATTTTACCCTTATAATTAATTAATCCTGTACTGAAATTATAAGAATAATATTCTCGTCGTACAGGAAAGCACAATAAATAAATAAATATAATAAAGAGATAGTGTCCTTAAACGTATGGTGTATGGTATCGTATAGTTTGTCTATCCCGACTATAATTTTCTTAATTGTATTTTAAATAAGGAATGTCCAAGCAACGTTTGACGGGCCAGCTAGTTGGAATACAAAATAGAAATTTTTGATTGATAAGAGTTGACTTTAAAGTGCTATAATTTCTTTTAAAATTATTCTATCTTGTTTTCAAGATCTATGTTTTCAACTGGCATATATTTCATTAATATATTCTAGCATCGATTATTGGACACGAAATGATTTACGTTGCGATGCCAAGTTTTCATGTCCATTCTCTGATCCAACTTTTTATAGATATTCTCTTTCCATTTTGATCAAATGAGAGTAGCATTATAAATATATTTGAATTACTAAAGTGAGTATTTAAGTAGCATTTAAAATGCACGGTATTAAACAATGATAAAAGAAAAACAAACATTTCAACATAAATACATATTAAAATGCATTCCCAGTCGTATTGTTTGCTTTTATACTCTCCACAGATGATATTTTAAAAACAAGAACTAAAACTTTCTTATTTGTCAAACATGTCATGTTGATGTAATTAAAATTCCTGAACACATCCTGTCAAATAATTTTTATAATGGAATGTATACTACAATAGAAATATCTACAAAAATATTTCAAAAATGTAGGTAAATCGTAAAGTAAAATACGAAAAGTATTCCCCTATACATAATCATATGTATGTAGATGGTGTTTGCTTTTGTACAAAGCCAAGTAGAGAATTTAATTTCGCAAAAGCTTTTTCTTAAACAAATACTTTTGCTATTACACGTTACCATAATATTAAAAATTCTACACAAACACACATTTATAATATTTTATAAATATGTAATCATAGCAAAGTATTCGCACTTAAACTACCAGGAGAGATCAAATGTATTTTAAGCATATATGCAGAATATTTGAGATAATCAAACAACTTCATTTTAAGTCCTCATTTCGTATAGGGAAATCATAGTGGAAATGTTTTTTTTTTTAAATGCTTTAACTTAATTAATTTTAGAATATCAATGGAGTCTGTTCAATATTTCTGAAATTTTTTATGCCTTCCAAATAAAAGCATTTTTCAAGGCTTAATTATTTATTCATTTGAGCCAATTTTGTTAAGATCGAGCCATTTATTTATGTTTGAAAATAGAAAATAATTACTGGACACTAAATCCAGTGACTTAGCCAAGTTCATGGAAATATGCCGTGCCGAGACATTCGTGTTTATGATCACCCATCGTACGTACATCAAAGATATCGGAAAATTTCAATATTCTATTGGCCATCCGGCACTAATAGGATTAGTAGATATTAAAATATAAATATTTTATTCTGTTATTTTATCCTCAAAACAATTTCAATTCAATCGCTGTATAATATTAATATTACATGGATACACAGATGGACAAACGGACGGATATCGTCAGAAGGGATTCTGTGTCGATTGCTATAATAAAATATGGATCTATGTCAAATATTTTTGCTAGTTGCAAACTACCAAACACCTAAATTTGGCTTATAATTATTTTTATTTCTGTCTTCAGTGTAGTAGGTAGGGTATCCTAAGTCCTAAGTAAACCTGATTAATACTCGTATGTTGCATTACTTGGAAAAAATTGATTTTTTTCCAATTTATTTCTTATTATTTCTCAGCCATACATTTGCAAACAGCCGTACATTAAAAAAATTATGTTTAAAATTTTCAACAAAGGCTCTAAGAAAAAAAAGAAAATTTCTAGAGTTCAAGAATTTCCGAACGGTGCGTGCAATCAAAAACATTTAGTTAATACATAATTGAATATTATGGAAATAGCGGCTAAATTAATAATATATTTTTTTTAAATTTATTTTTTTAACTGCAGAAATTTAATCAAATAATGCCAAAGTTTAAGACTGATGGAGAAATATATATACATATGTATGATATGGATAAAATACACCAACAGAGCGGCATTTTTAATAGAATTTGAAATTAGTTTTTGTTTAAGGCACTTGCATTCAGAATGCGTACCAAATTGGTTTCTGTGTACGAGTTTATAATATATTTAGTTCCGATAAGAAATTGTTTAACAAAACCAAATTGATAATGTTCATTCGATCCATTGTTAAGAAGAAATTAACTTAAATATATGTGCGTCTTACACTTTGCCATTTCTTCCGCTCTTATCCTTACAATCGCAAATATATCCAAAGAAAATATACGAACCACTTCGAATTTTAAAAAAAAAAACTTCATTTCTGTTTCATTCACTTAAGAAAAATTTCAACAAATTGTTTAGATAAATTTTACGATATTCAATATCCCAACAAAATATATGAGTAACACCGATACAACAATTTTTGTTGTGGCAAATAAATTTCGAATAATTTTTAGATTGTCTACTTAATCATATGTATGTATAATAAAAAATTCCATGGAACCGTATCAAGTTGTGTGTAATTGAAAAAGTTTAAAAGTTCATTACCAGGAATTTTAATATTTCATTCAGAAGTCCACAAGTTATAGACGAGAAGATCTTCAAGGTTTTCATACTAAACATACCAAACTCAGCACAAGGGAAAACATTCTAAATAATTTCCAAAGATTTTTTTTTTCTTTTAAAGACTACAATTCTAAATCTTCACAATATCAAATAGATGTTACGAAAAAATACTTAAATTAATATCTTCATATAAAAGGAGAAATAAAAATGAAATTGATATAAAAAATGCGACAGAAGTACTGATATAACAAGTAGAAAAACTATAGTTGATCTAGACCGAATATGCGATACCCTATACCATGCGTTTAAGGAAATGGACTTAGATCCAATTAATTGGCTACAGAAAATAATCATAAGCCAAATTTGAGTGGCATAGTTATTATTACTTTTTTTGGACACAGTTATAAAAAAGTTCATATCGGCCGCTACATGTATATGGGGAATATGCAGAAAACTGGATCGGGTCTGACCGAATTCGAGAAAAATCCGTGAAATTATTTTTTTTTTTTGGTCAATTTAAGTGCAGATCGGGAATAAGTTTTATATGGGGGATATTACTAGGAATTGCGCTACAGGGTTTATTTTTGAACTACTGATAAATGACTGTAATTAGAACAAGCCAAATTTGGCCACAATCTATATCATATTGTGGATCATATGGCAGATTGAGTTGAACTCAAAGGCTCAGTGTATGGGGATTAGGTCTGCAACGATTTTAACGAATTTAAACAGCGTTTTTACTAAGGCCGACAGAAGTTTATATACAAAATTTCATTGAAATATATTCATATTTTTCACCTAACATTTGCATGGATTCACAGACGGAAGGGCGGACAGACGGAGGGACAAACAGACGTCGTTAAATCGACTCAGAAAATGATTCCTTGACGATCGATATATTAAAACATGGGTATAGGTCAAATATTTTTGGTATTTAGTTACAAACATTATCACAAACTAATTTTGCCTTGACCGCAAAAAGTGTGATTCAATAACAGTGCAATCAAATTTGATGTAATATTTTTATACCCTATACCACTATGTGGTTTGGGTATAATGACTTTGGGCTGCTGTTTGTAACAACCAAAAATATTTGACCTACACCCATCTTTAATTATACCGATCGAATCAGAATCACTATCTGATTCGATTTAACGATGTCCGTCCGTCTGTCCGTCCGTCCGTCCGTCCGTCTGTGTGTCCATGTAAAGCTTTTAATCAAACTGCAGGTCGCAAATATGAATATATTTTGACGAAATTTGGTATTTGATCTTTTATCAGCCATGGGATGAACGCTGTTGAAATTGGTGAAAATCAGTCCATGTTCAGACCTAGCCCCCATACAAATGACCCCTATGAAATCAACATATATTGCCATAAGATCCAAATTATCATACAAATCTTAGTCAAATTGGGTTTGTGTATGTTTATTACATCCATTAATCAGTAGTCCAAAAATGATCCCTACTGGACAACTCTTAGTCATAGGCCCGATATAGAGCTGCTTCCCGATCTTCACTTAAATCAATCAAAAAACAAAAATATTGCACTGATTCTTCCCAAATTTTGTTTGTATATATTTTTGCAAAATACAAGAGACTTTACCAAACATGGTCAGGATCGGTCCATTTTTGGGCCTAGTCCTCATATAGATATATCATCCGATATGAACTTTTTCATATATGCAGCCGAAAAAATTAATAAAAATCCCACTCAAATTTGGTTTATGCTTATTTTCTATATCCAGTTAGTTGGTTCTTAGAGATAGGGTCTCTAAACGCATGGTATAGGGTATCGTATAGTCGGTCTAGACCGACTATAATTTTCTTAATTGTTTTATATGTTGCTTCTCTTAGTATTAGCATCAACGATTGTTACGATATTTAAAAATGGAGGGTACCCGAAGTGTGCGACGTGCTACCATTGGCAAAACTCATTATAAAAGTAGGGAAAGTTGCGCTGAAATCGCTCTCAAAATTCGCGAAATGGAAGTGCAATGTGGCAACAATTGGAAAAGTGATCAATAAATTTGGAGAAACGGGGTCGCTTATGGACAGTAAGTCTCCTGTTCGTTGAGGTACAGGCCGGTTGCTCAAAAACATTGCTTCTGTAAATATAATTTTTCGGGAAATCCAGTAACGTCAATTCTGTATCTTTCGCAGCAGCTACAAATTCACCGAAGCACCACGCAGCGAATTTTAACAAAACACCTCCACCTTTATGCCTGGTTTTGACTATGTCATATAAACTGACAACAAACAATTTCCTCAACTGACATCTTGTAATTTTCTGTTAATTACGTTTGCATAACATCTTATAAACTAACAAAAAATTCGGCTGTCAAACACAAACAAATTGCCAACATGCTGGCGATTTCATTTTAGATGTCAAATATTGCCAGGGGTTGTAAATGACAATACACTAAAACCCGTTTTCATATAACTGACAATAATTGACAACAATTAACATTGAAAATGGCATAATGAAAACCAGGCATTACCCTCGCAGACCATGTACACTACCACCGCTGAAGCGCATTTAAATCTGACTGGATTCACCAACAAACAAAATTGTCAAATTTGTGGCTTAGAAAATCGACCCGGCGACGACGAGAAGCAAATGAACGCACAAAGAGCAACTGAAGTTCCTATGGCTTCAATTCGATGTTGTGGATATAAACTACATGTGGTTTCGGGCATGAAACAATATATTTATTCGATCAGCGATTTCCCCTCTGAATCATCTCTTCCAATGTAAATTATGAGATCATGAGATTTCGTTCTTTGAGGTTTTTTGAAATCTCAGGTCTATATACATAAACCATAAACAATGCCTGAGCTTAACGCCGAGCTAAATTAAATTTGGTTTGGTATAAAAATTTAAAATTCGAATATTGACTTAGAATTTGCTTCTTCACTTCTTCACTATAATTTGGAATAATTTTCGAGTATTTGTTAAGGAGATTCAGCAGGTTTTGTTTTCCAAAATTAAAATTGTTGCTGTATGCGATTCCTATATGATCAAATGCAGCCCAGTCTTTCATTTTTTTCTTCTCGAAATCTGCAATCTAGATACTCACATAGATGTGTGATAAATTTAAAAATTGCAACAGTATTATCGCTTGTGTGGAGAAGTTTCATTTGCTTCTTTGCTCCAAAAAAATAGTTTCTCCAAGATACTAGCTCCGAATCTTTTTAATAATGAATTTTACGTATTGGTGCGCTTCCATAGGAGAAAGCTCGCTTTTTTGAAAAAATTTGCTCATTTTAGCTAATTCAGTTAAAATATCAATTAACACTGTTAAAGCTAATCGGTTCAAAGAATTAGTAACGGCCTTAACACACAATATTTAGAGACTGGATCATTTGAATTTTCAACTCAACCTTTGCAATACTCAATCAGAACATCATAATTTCGAATTACTGGAATCACTGCAAAGTGCCGTGAAAGCCACTTTGCCTCATTGAGAGGTCTAAAAGTCAAAATATCACATTCCATTACTGCAGCTAAATATTGAAATTTGCCTTTTTTCACAGATGATATACTGAACACCGTTCTTAATAACGTCTCTACAGATTTCATTAAAGGTATTCTCCACCAAGCCTTGTCAATTCCAATGTCTTCTCTGTGTGCCACAAAATGCTAAGCTGATAAATACGGAAAATCTCGTTGTAGTATCTTTGCTACTCCATTATAACTACCCAGCATAACCGCAGCTCCATCCGGTGTCATCATTACCATTTTATCCATATCCAACTTAAAATCAGAGTAGAATTTTTTGATAGCTGCCACAATTGATAAAGTGTCGCAAGCACTAAACTGAATTATAGTTGCAAAAGAGGTTTTGTAATCAAAGTTTGTTCTGAATTTTATGTAAATTATAAGCATTTTATGAACAGAAATATCTGCGCTCCCATCAATTATTAAGCCACGATATTGAGATTTTCTAATAGCATCAAAATCTTCATACTGAACCACTTGGTTTATGCATTCCACGAATTCAAAGGCATAACTTTTGCTACGCCAACTTTCAGGAATTTGAACATATTTTGATACATGGCTATTTATTTCCTGCACAGAATTCATTGAAGTGTTCAATTTTATTGCCATAATTATGTTGTCAATTAGCATTTTCTATTCGTACTTTGCTGTCTTTAGGAGTCTCAGTAATCAGTCGAACCAATCCACCACATCTACGAGCTGTAAGAATTTCAACCACTTCCATGTGTATTTTGTGACTTAGATGACGTTTAAGAGAATCCAATTTCCAATCATTCCACATCTTTCCAATGGAAAAATCTCCATCTGCTTTCGCTTCGGTACAAAATTTGCACTTAATTGTACTGTCTTCTTCATTGAATGCGAATATATAATCAGTTTCACATGGTCGAGTTCACGTGTGGTATTTTAGTCTTAAAAAGTTGCAAAAGCCAAGCAGGTTTGAAATTTGGACATACTCTCTTGGATGTTGACGCTGGTTGACTTGACTAGTTTCTTCTAGAAGCTGGGATTGAATGTATTTAAAAAAAAGATTACAATTCCTCTGCACACCACAGTATAAAATTCGTAAAAAAATATTAACTTAATATACTAAAAAATATATTGTTATACAATAGCAATTAGCAATGTAAAAATAAGCCTACTTGGATCGATATTAAAAGTTGTTTTAGTTTTTTGTGTATTGTTGATCAAAACATAGATCAGCAATACACACAAAATTAACATAGAAAACATAATGCACAAAAAACTAAAATAATTTTTAATATCGATCCAAGTAGGCTTACTTTTACATACAAAACATACAAAACATAAGGTGCAATGCAGTTGTGAGTCTGTTAAGATTTTCACATGCCATTACAGTTCCATCTGGAGGCTGTGGGCAAAAACAAAAATAGTTTCTAACATTAGAGGACTTGTAATTATTAGCTATGGTATATGTAGAAAAAGCTAAAAACTCAGCTTGTTCATGCTAACTCTCGTAGAAAGAAAAAACATTTCTCATGTTATTTTCTTCCAAATGTTTAAGTCAAATAGTTGATTAAGCATGAGTTGAAGTAATAAGCAGAAGAACTCTGAAGATGAACAAGTCGCGTTGTTCCTAAATAACTATTCCATCTTGCGCTGTCTACAATTTTTTCCATATTTCTTTTACATTGCAAAATTATCTTCTCTATTATTAAACAAGCAAGAAAATTATAGTCGGTCTAGACCGACTATACGATAACCTATACCATGGTTTAGAGCAGTGCTGTTCATTTCATAGAACAATTGTTCAAGCTCAACTCACATGTATTCTTACGCTCTTGCATTTAGTCGTCACTGAAACAGCGACGAATGAAGACGTGTGTGGATGTATGTTAATTTTTTTTTAATGCACCGAAAAAATTAATAGTAATTTGTGAAAAAATTTTTATGAGTATAAATGTATTTGGTAATTTGTTATAAAACATGTAAGGGAAATAATTTAAATGAAAAAGAAAAGCTGTTTGATTAAAAAAAAATAATTTTTATTGAAAAATTAAAAGAATCGTTTATCAAATTAGAAACCAAGATCGACAAATAAAAATTGTGAATATATTTTTCAGATTTAAGATTTATTTGTTCTAAACAACGTAATGCATTAAGTTCTGTAAATTTAAAAAATGATTTACTAATACGCAATTGTCGCGAAAGAATAAATATTGAAAAATTTATAATAGAAGATCTATAAAAGTCTTTAATTGAATTAAAAAAAACGAATTTAAATTAATCAATTAAAATAGGTTGACAACAATTGCGCGGCAGCACTGGTATGGCTGCCAAACGCGTGGAAGGGGCGCACGGACGCGGACGCAACGCGCACACGGAACACAGCTCAGCTAAAATATAGGAATGTTCTGAAAAATATATTTTGGGATTCAAATAAATTGACGACAACTGCGCGGCAGCACGGGTGTAGCTGCCAAACTCGCAGACGCGGACGCGACTCGCTCGCGTGACACAGCTCAGTGAAAAGTCTTATGATAAATGTTATGTACGTATGTGCAATAATTACTACATATACTATAAGCAGTTGCTTAAAGCAACATTGCGGCATATACTATAAGCAGTTGCTTAAAGCAACATTGCGGCATAATTTTAAACGTCGCATTTATTTTCCGTTTTTCTTTGACGTCTCTGCTCAATGATGATCAATTATTGAATAAAGTAATTCAATTTTTAAAAGTTCTGATACCTTTAATTTGCAAACGATTCCATTATATTTGATTTTCACAAAATAAGTAAAATTCAAAAAAAAAAAAAAAAAACTTGAGGGGTTTCGCAGCTTATTTTTGAAGAATTTTTGCTGCAGCGTCTTATAAAAATAAGTTCTAAATTAAAAAATCACAAAATTTTAAATTGAAATAAATATTTGTTAACAGATTTCTCTGAAATTCGGTACACACGATCCCTGTACTTTTTATCGACCACGACTACTTTTACGCCCACTTTTTATATACAATTCATTTTCTGCTTTTTGGCAGCATGGGTAGTAGCTGCAAGGAAGCGACGCGAGGCGCGCGGACGATGACGCGACGGATGCGGACGCGACGCGCTCTCATACATTCATTCATTGAATTTTTTTTTTCTTCCAAAAATTGTATTTTTTTACATTTTTTTAACAATGAAATCATTAATATTGATTGAAAAAATCTACAACTTTTTATTGTTTATAGAATAAAAAAAGCCAGCCTAATGAATATATGTAATTATTTTTTTTCCTGTAAAAACTTGAATTTTTGTTTAATTTTTATTTCTTTAAAACAGTTTTACACACAACGTTAACAGTTTAATATTTTCAATAAAAAATAAATTCGTAAAGAGACTAACACTGCTATTAACCTATTGAACATTTCTTACAGTGCAAATCTCATTTTCTCACCAACACAATTATATTTTTATTTTTGAACACCACTGTTTTAGAGACCCTCTCTCTTCGGTCCAACTAATTGGATATACAAAATAAGCATAAACTAAGTTTGAGTGGTATTGTTATTAATTTTTTTGGCTGCAGATTTGAAAAAGTTCATATCGGGTGCTATATTCATATGAGGGGACCGATCCTGACCATATTTGGTAGAGTCACTTATATTTTGAAAAAACATATACAAACCAAATTTGAAAAAAATGTGCGCAATATTTTTGTTTTTTGACAGATTTAAGTGGATATCGGGAAGCAGCTCTATATGTGGCCTATGACTAAGAATTGTCCTATAGGGATAATTTTTGGACTGCTGATTAATGGATATAATAAACGAATACAAACCCAATATGACTGAGATCTATTTGATAATTTGGATCTTATGGCAATTTATGTAGATTTCATAGTGGTCATTTGAATGGGGACTAGGTATGAACATGCACCGAATTTCACTAATTTCAATAGCGTTCATCCTATGGCCGGTAAAAGCTTATATACCAAAATTCATGAAAGTACATTGATATTTACGACCTGTAGTTTGATTAAAAAATTTACATGGACAGACAGACGAACGGACGGACGGACATCGCTAAGCCGACTCAGAAAGTAATTTTGAGTCGATCGGTATAAAAAAGATGGGTCTAGGTCAAATATTGTTGGTAGTTACAAACAGCAGCTCAAAGTCATTATACCCAAACCACATAGTGGTATATGCTATAAAAATGTATGCATGATCTCAAACCGAACAATAAAGAACTAATTATTAAAATTTATTAAAAAAAACCGTTATTTATTAAAAAAAAAAAAATCGCGAGCAGTTTTCTTATTATTTAAAAAAAAAGGTTATTATAAAAAAAAAAAAAAGCGAGCAATTTTCTTATGTGCGCAACAAATCATTTTTTATGCGTTGGTCAAAACGTTATCGAAAACTTCACGAAAAGAGCAAGTTCCTGTGTTCAGAGCATATTTACAGTGCAATAAAAATATCATTACTCTCTCAAAAAAATGCGTTTTATTAAAGTTCATATAAGATGTTATTTTTATATGGGATATATCGAAAATTAGATCGATCATAACACGTATTTACTATATAACTTATTAATTTTTCACAAAATATATATAAACTAAGTTTTAGAAAAATCTTTGCAATTTTTTTTGTATATTTTTTATAGATGTATGATAAGATCGGAAAAACTAATGTCGAATTAACTAAAATATTAATTCGTTAAATTTAGCAAGAAGATATATTTCAAATTATGAGTTAGATTGCTAAAATTATTAAGAAATAGATTCAGAAATAGTTTTAAAAAATATATATGGAAAAAAAATGATTAATCATGACTCCTAAACAATAATTAAACAAGTAAGAAAATTATAGTCGGTCTAGACCGACTATACGATACCCTATACCATGCGTCTAGAAACCCTATCTCTTAGGCCCAACTAACTGGACATACAAAATAAGCAAAAACCAAATTTGAGTGGGATTTTTATTAATTTTTTTGGCTGCAGATATGAAAAAGTTCATATCGGATGCTATATCTATATGGGGACTAGGTCCAAAAATTGTCCGATCCTTATCATGTTTGGTAAAGTCTCTTGTATTTAGCAAAAATATATACAAACAAAATTTGAGAAGAATCAGTGCAATATTTTTGTTTTTTAATAGATTTAAGTGAAGATCGGGAAGCAGCTCTATATGGGGCCAAAGGGATCATTTTTGGACTACTCATTAATGGATGTAATAAATGCATATGAACCCAATTTGACTAAGACTATATGACAATTTGGATCTTATTGCAATTTATGTCGATTTCATAGGGGTAATTTGTATGGGGGCTAGGTCTGAACACAGACCGATTCTCACCAATTTCAACAGAGTTTATCCCATGGCCAATAAAAGCTTATGTGCCAAATTTCATCGAAATATATTCATATTTGCGACCTGCAGTTTGATTACAAGGTTTACATGGACACACAGACGGACGGACGGACGAACGGACGGACAACTCAACTCAAAAAGTGATTCTGATTCGATCGGTATAATTAAAGATGGGTCTAGGTCAAATATTTTTGGTTGTTACAAACAGCAGCACAAAGTCATTATACCCAAACCACATAGTGGTATAGGGTATAAACATACACCTCATGAACGATAATAAACAAGCCCATTTAAAATTCATTGTTGATGATCAAACTTTTAACCAATTATGCAACAAACGGAGATTATAACTTTTCATTTGCAGCAATAAGATCTGAAACGTATTTTTAACATTTAAAAATTAAAACCATTACTAACTCACATCTTATCGTATAGCAGTAGTTTTTTATAAATCAAATATGTTGCTGGGATTAATTTATCATTCCTATGATACCCTAAATCTGCAATAAAACTCGGTACAATAAAAAAATATAGAATATTTTCAAATGTTCCCAAAAAAAGAACAATCCATTTATCTAAAATAAGAAAAACTATGAATAATCCTCAAGAATCTAGGATAATAATGAATGCACGACGCATATCCCTAATGCAATTGTGTACGTGTGGCTACTTGTATGTTCTTTATATAATGAGCAAAAATGTGAGTGGAACTATAATTGTCAGTTAAATTAAATGGCATGCAATATTTTTGGTAGAAAAAAAAAACTGGTTATTTTTTTCCTGAGCTGAATAAAAATTGAATAGTAAGGAAAATAAAGGAGGAAAGTAAGTTTGTGAAGTTAGCAGTTATTCCTCAGACTGTGAACACAACTAAAATAAAATTGATAATACTCAGTAATATATAATCTGATTTCATGAAATTCCCATAAAATGACTTAAGACTTTTAAAGTTGGTTTTATGGGAATTTATTGTTTTCTGAAAAAAATGAATCTATTTAGATTTAAAAATGTGGTACCAGTATAAAAACAAACGAAGGTACAGAAGCCAGACTTCGTTTATAGGGTAATGTGATGAAACAAAAACGGAGAAATTTTCATATTGTTGATTACTCAAAATATCCCTTAATAATTTCTTTTTAACTTTTTATTAACGCGCAAGGTTAAAGTTACCTGAAGGCAACAAAAGATAAAGTGTGAATTTAAAATACTAACGGTAATTTATAACTACTAAAATCATAATAAAGACAAATCAAATTTTCACCTTTAGAATAGATATACCTTTATTTTCTGACTAGAAATTTCCCAGGCACTATGCTATGGGGGATATTGTACTGATAATAAAAACCGATATCTTAAGTCAGTTTGAAACAAAAACCTGCCGCAACGAATACGATTTCTAAGACCTTCCAAGATTTTTTATTATTTGTTTATTATTTTTTTGTTAATATTTTTAAAGCAGTTAGCAATGTTAATAAAAGGAAAGTACAAATTAGGTGTTACCAGAAATAAATTCAACTTTTTAATGTTCGTGTTGATTCGAATAGAGGAAGCAAATATTGCACTATTTTCAACGTTCGTTCTGCACTTTGCTGCATTGCTGTGTATTAATTGCAGTTTTTCTTATACCCACTGCCATAAAAAAACATTCTTAAGCCTTTTTAAATGGTAAAAACCTCTCTAATAATGAAAAGTTATTTGTACGGAAACAGTGATCCGAAAACCATACATTATACATGGACCATATACGAACTTACAGATAGGGAAAACTTTTCCTGATATTTTGGAAGAAGAATAAATGCCAATTTGCCAAAAAATTCCTTTGGAGTTCCATCGGTAATTGCTCATTGGTGGTAATGACTTAAAGTTAAAGAGTGGAAACCTTCCATTTTTATTATAATATCTGAATGCTTTATCGAGCAAAAATTGCATATCACCACGCGGTTTAAGCTCCTTACTTTTAATAACTACATCGCTTTGATTAAAGGTATTTTTGGGATGCATGCAGCTTAGGGTGGCCTTTAATAAAAAAAGCGTTGAAACTCTCGGTCTCACCCCCTAGAAGTACAAAGTTTTGGGCCAATCAAAAAACATTTAGTCGTGCCTCAACGCGATTGAAAATTTGAAGTGTGTTTATATGGGGAAAATATGCCTTTTTTTCAGATTTTACGAAAATTCTATAGTTTAAATTTTCCGACAATCTGTTATATAATTCGAGATCAGTATTAAATTATACTTTGAAAAAGCTATAAAACTTCAAAATCGACTAAATGCTCGCCAAGAAACTACAAATGATCCAGACCACTTTTGTGGCAAAAAAAACTAGGTCATGAAATTTGATGCCATTTTTTCAAACTTTGAGAAATTGAAGCCATAAATTTTTTTGGTGCCTATACTTGTAAGGACTCAGATATGAAGTACTGTTTTATAACCACGTTGTTAACCTATTGCGCATTGAGACCGAGAATGGGAAATTTTTTGATAAAATTTTGAAAACTCCTTTTTTAAGTTTTAAAAAATTTTCTTCAATAAAATTTAAAAAACTGAATCTAAAACCTTACGGTTTTCTTAAAAACATGCTACAGATTAACTGTGTGAAGTTTTTTTGACAAGAATTTTATTTCTGTGGATTTCGAGAAAAATGGGATTTTAGTAAAATATTCTGTAATTGTACCCGTTCTAAATATTTTGTATCAAAAATTCATCACTTTTCTCCTTTTAAATGTTACATTTTATCTTAATAGCCTGGGATTTCGGAAAAAAATAATATGACCCCATTAACCCTTATGTAATTGGGGTCACATATGACCCCAAGCTAATAAGAGACAATTTATTTAAAATAGTATGATATATAAAATTAATTCTATTCATTTTGGTGTATTTAAGTATTGCTTTTCTTTAATTTTATATTATTATATTAATTTTGCATTTCATGTTCTTTGCGTCCTTTGTGGGTCTTCTTATTTTATTTAGAGAAATATAGATAGTTTTCATACATAAAATAATTTTATAAAAAAATTGTTAAGAGTTTGGCTGAAATGCCAGAAACCGGTCCGATTAAGAATACAGTGCAGTTATGAATTTTTGAAATATGTGCTTTCTTCTTCTTTACCACGCACCATTTAAACAAAATTAAAATTGCATATTAATTACAGTAGTAATTGCAATATGTCTGAAAAATGACGATAAATCTAACAAACAAAAAAATTTCTTCGCTTCAAAGCGTCATCTCAAATATATGTAAAGTGCATATGTAGGTATGTACAAAAACCGTACATCACATATGACAACTCTTACGAAAACTGAGAATAGTGGAAATTAGAAGTATAAATGCAAAAAAAAAAAAAATATTCAAAATTCAAAAATAACGATTGTTTGTTTGGACAGCGTTGTATCTACTGAAATTAATACAAAGTAAAGCTGTATGGTACGAAAACTGAAAACTAACCACACTGCTCGTAGGCCTGACTTTAGGTGAGTGTGTTAAAGCGCTGACCAAAAAGTGCAAGTACGAGTGTATGTGAAGGTTCACGGTTCAAAACCTCACGGCCGCCCTAAGTAGAAAAAATTTTCATATAGAAACAACCTATTCAATTAAAACATAACAATTATCACAATGTTCAATAAATCGCTGATGAAGGCTGAAATGCCAGAAACCGGTCCGATTAAGAATACAGTGCAGTTATGAATTTTTGAAATATATGCTTTCTTCTTCTTTACCAAGCACCATTTAAACATTGTTAAGAGTTGTTTTAACTTATATTCGCGAGCAATAAGCAGTTAACACTGTGGAACAAATTCAGGTTAGCAAAAGTTAGAAGACCCGTATCGCGGCGTTTGTTTATGTTAGTTCGAATTTTTTTTTTAATCGACCTTCGAACTTTGCAGTCAAATGCCGATTTTCAGCATATTGTTTATATGGTTTTTTGGCTACAACTCGTCAACTAATTGATATTTTTTCAATCTGTAAAAACCAAATTATTGCTAGATACCTGTGCAACAAACAAAATTTTTTCCAACATTTTGCTTATGAAGCAAAATGTTGGAAAAATTATTTTTTTTCATGCTTTTTGAAAATATTTTCCACATAACTAAATCTTTTTTGGTTTCTGTTTGATCTATAATATGATTCTCAGTTTCTTCAATAAATTTCATTTGAAAAGAAAATGGTCTTAGTCGAAAATTTGAGTTAAAAATCCCAAAACCTTTAAATAAATAGCGATTTAGGTAGAAGTAATTAAAAAGGGAAGTTCCAAGTGTTAGGTATTAGTAAAACAACTTTTTTGTTTTCAATCGCCGCACAGGTAGCGATTTTTTTTACAACTACAGGCAATCTGTTGCAAACATGTTGGCAGCTTTCGATGAAATTGGGGTTAATATGTCGTACAAAATTCATCTCTTGCATCAGCATCTTGATCAACTCGCTCAACAGTTGCCAACTGAATCTGATGAGCCAGGCGAACGTTATCACCAAACTGCGCTTCCATTTGAAATAAGGTAACTATAGAATGTGCATATTTTGAATTCCTAGATTTTTTGTCAGAGTGCACAATTTAAACATGTTAACGATTGAAAACTATTTTCGTTTCAGGTACAGAGGAAAGAAATCTCCAGATGCAATACTCGCTGAATTTTGTTGGTGGTATAAAAACACCTTTCAAGAAGAGGAAGACGAGGAAAAAGAGAAAGAAGGGGAAGACAAAGATGAAATTGCAGAATATCTGTTGGACGAAATTATCGACCTTTCTGATGATGATGATGATGACCAAGATATTAGAGAGAGCAGTGATGTTGATCCACAGACGCCTGCTAAACGGCAACTGGCCAAATCATAAATTTAATTTATTTAATTTTATTACTTAAAACTTTTCATAACAAACATTTAAAAAATATATTTTTTTCCATATTTTTATAATTTCTTTTTCAATGTTTCTTCAAAACCAGCACTGAACAAAATTGGTACATAAAAAATGAGACGTAAATTAATATTAAGCTGAAAAACGCAAGTTTTGTATTGTGATTGTTTTCTTTTCAAATGAAATTTATTGAAGAAACTGAGAAGCATATTACAGATCAAACAGAAAGCAAAAAAGACTTAGTTTTGCGGAAAATATTTTCAAAAAGCATGAAAAAAAAATAATTTTTCCAACATTTTGCTTCATAAGCACCACAAAAATTTTCTAACTCAATTTTTGAAAATTTTTTTAATTTTGCACAGTTCTCTAGCAATAATTAGGCTTTTACAGATTGAAAAAATATCAATAAGTCGACGAGTTATAGCCAAAAAACCATATAAAAAATATGCTGAAAATCGGCATTTGACTGCAAAGTTCGAAGGTCGATTAAAAAATAAATTCGAACTAACATAAACAAACGCCGCGATACGGGTCTTCTAATTTAGCCTCTATTTTCACCCCTCACTCTCAGAATCGACCTAACTTTTGCTAAACTGAATTTGTTCCACAGTGTTAACTGCTTATTGCTCGCGAATATAAATTAAAACAACTTTTAACCAATTTTATTATAAAATTATTTTATGTATAAAACTATCTATATTTTTCTAAATAAAATAAGAAGACCCACAAAGGACGCAAAGAACATGAAATACAAAATTAATATAATAATATAAAATTAAAGAAAAGCAATACTTGTTGCAAGTCGTAAGTGATTACAGAAAACAATTTGAATCGCACACTAAATCATCCTTAAATTCACCAAAATAAATAGAATTAATTTTATAAATCATACTATTTTAAATAAATTGTCTTTTATTAGCTTGGGGTCATATGTGACCCCAATTACAAAAGGGTTAATGGGGCCATATTATTTTTTTCTGAAACCCCAGGCTAATAAGATAAAAGGTAACATTTAAAAGTAGAAAAGTGATGAATTTTTGATACAAAGTATTTAGAACGAGTACATTTACCGAATATTTTACTAAAATCCCATTTTTCTCGAAGTCCGCAGAAAAAAAATTCTTGTCAAAAAAATTCTGGGATAGGGCTTTACTCAAAAATTCACACAGTTAATCTGTAGCACGCGATTAACAAAACCTTAAGGTTTCAGATCCTGTTTTTTAGATTTTGTTTAAGAAATTTTTTTAAAACTTGAGAAAGGAGTTTCCAAATTTTATAAAAAATAATTTCCCATTTTCGGTCTCAATGCGCAATAGGTTAGCAACGTGGTAATAAAACAATACTTCATATCTGAGTACCTTTACCAAAAAGAAATTATGGCTTTAATCAAATTCTCAAAGTTGAAAAAAATGCCATCAAATTTCATGAGGTAGTTTTTTTTAAGAACTAAAGTGTTCTGGGGCATTTGCTAGTTCTTGGCGAGGTTTAACTCGATTTCTAAGGTTTATAGCTTTTTGAAAAAACAATTTAATACTGATCCCGAATTATATAACAACTTGTATGAAAAATTAAACTATAGAACGAAATTTTCCTAAAATCTGAGAAATTTTTAGGCACGACTAAATGCTTTTTGACTCAAAACTTTGTATTTCTTAGGTTTTTTTTTGCTATTCGCATATTTCAAGGGGGCGAGACCGAGAATTTGAACACTTTTTTTAGTAAGGGCCACCCTAGCCTCCATGCATATAAAGTTCAATTGACACAAAAATTTAAGCCAAATGACCACTCAAAACGAAGAGACTTCGTTTTGTGTATTATTGAAATCAACAAGTCAGTGCCGATTCTCGAACAAAATCAGCATAAATTTACCGCATTTGGCATCACAGAACCCACATGTGCGTTTCGAGGAGTTCATATTGAAGTAATAAAAAACGATAAGAGTAAATTCTTTGAATATTAAACGAATTCGAAATTTAGCAGCAAATTTGGACTCATTTAGAATTGATGTTACAAAGAATACATTATTTCTTTGAATTTAAATTTTGGACCACATAGTTTTAAAATTTTCTTAATAAAATTATCTTTATTTTTTTTTTTTTTAAATATGGGTTAATATTTGAAATATGCAATAAGAGAATTTGAGCAAATGCATATAATATTGTTTTCTATAGGATTGTTTATTCAATATATTATCCAGAACTTTGATTTTAGAGGTTAAGATTATGCCTGCATAATTGCTGAGACGAGTTCTACACAAACTTCTATATTATGTTTATTAAAAAATTTTTAAAATACTGAAACTTTATATATTTTCGTTAGCCCTACATAATTTCTATTAATATTTTTCATTGATTTGTACTACATTTTTTTATCATGAATATGCTTGGACAAATGAAATAATATTCATTTCTTTTTTGTAAATATAATTATACCCTATACCACTATGTGGTTTGGGTATAATGACTTTGTGCTGCTGTTTGTAACAACCAAAAATATTTGACATACACCCATCTTTAATTCTACCGATCGAATCAGAATCACTATCTAATTCGATTTAGCGATGTCCGTCCGTCCGTCCGTCCGTCCGTCCGTCTGTGTGTCCATGTAAAGATTTTAGTCAAATTGCAGGTCGCAAATATGAACACATTTTGCTGAAATTTGGTATGTAAGCTTTTATCAGCCATGAGATGAACGCTATTGAAATTGGTGAGAATCGGTCCATGTTCAGACCTAGCCCCCATACAAATGACCCCTATGAAATCAACATATATTGCCATAAGATCCAAATTATCACACGAATCTTAGTCAAATTGGGTTTGTATGTATATATTACATCCATTAATCAGTAGTCTAAAAATAATCCCTATCGGACAACTCTTAGTCATAGGCCCCATATAGAGCTGCTTCCCGATCTTCACTTAAATCTATCAAAAAAACAAAAATATTTCACTGATTCTTCTCAAATTTTATTTGTATATATTTTTGCAAAATACAATAGACTTTGCCAACCATGGTCAGGATCGGTCCATTTTTGGGCCTAGTCCCCATACAGATATAGCATCCGATATGAACTTTTTCATATCTGCAGTCGAAAAAATTAATAAAAATCCCACTCAAATTTGGTTTATGCTTATTTTCTATATCCAGTTAGTTGGGCCTGAGAGATAGCGTCTCTAAACGCATGGTATAGGGTATCGTATAGTCGGTCTAGACCGACTATAATTTTCTTACTTGTTTTTTGTTACATTCTTTTTCTTTATATTTAATTCGAAATGCGATTACATTTATACAGCAAAATATAAATATTAAATTGTACTTCATCAATTTCATATTACCCTTTATTTTGATTTTATGTTTTAGCTTTGACTTCCCCTTCGGCATTTATTGTTTATGGATGTATTTTGCAGAAATAATGGTGGGGTATCATTACAAGCAAACAAACAGAACAACAAAAAAGAAGATTTTGTATTTTACTGCATTTATCTGGAGTTTTTTTTTTTTCTTATCTAATAACGTCCTTAGAAGCTGCTTGACCTTATGGTTATTTTTCTTTTTATGCTTGATTATACAAAATACTATAATCATATTTAAGCTTTCTTATTTGGGTTGATTGAGAATTTTGTTTTGTATTTGTATTTCTATTATTTTTTTTTATTATTATTATTATTATATTTAACCTTTATTGAAGATCTTATAGTAAAAACTCTTTTACAGCCTGCTGTACGAACAAGTGGCCTGAATGACTAAAATTATCTCTAAAAAATTATATTTACAGAGTGTATTTTGTTTTAAAGTTCAACCCTTAGCTAAGATTGAGTGTTGTAAATATTTTATGGTTGACAAATATATCAATCATTTAAGCAACATTTTTATAGAAATACTTTCGATTTCACAAACCCGGACCACGCTATTTTATTTATGTTTACCATTTAGATCCTTTATTTAATCCATGATTTTGGCTTCTAAATATATTGCAATATTTACAAATTGTATTTCATTTGTTATAAGATTTCCATGTTGAATATTTTGCAAATCAAATAAAATATCTAAGAAGCAAACAAATTTAATTTAACATTGGTTTTTTTCGAAATAAAACAATTGCAATTCCCAGAACTCTGCACTTAGCAATTATGTATATTTTACAATAACAACAGACGTATGATACATATTTTTTCAATAAAATGATAATAATAATACTCATTCGAACTACTGATTGTAAAGGGGCAGTTTAAATAAAATGCTTGAGTTCAACATACATTGATTGAAAATACAATGGAAACTTGTAACAAAATATATTGATGTGTAAACATCTATTCGCGTAGGGGGGTAAATTTCTACCTCACAATACAATCACAAAAACAGCGTAACATGTGAGCCGTAAGACAAATTCGGTGTGACTTATGGTTGTATTGGTGAAAAAATTATGATATGTAATAACCTGTTCGAAAATTAAAAATGAAAATATGAAAAAATGAAAAAATAATGAAAAATGAAAAATAAAAAATGAAAAATAAAAATTAAAAATAAAAAATGGAAATTGGAAAATGAAAAATAAAAAACAAAAAATTAAAAATGAAAAATAAAAAAAATGTAAAAAGAAAAACGAGAAATGAAAGACAAAAAGTGAAAAATGAAAAACGAAAATAAAAAATGGAAAATGAAAAATAAAAACTTAAAACTGAAAAATGGAAAATGAAAAATTAAAAAAGAAAAATGAAACATTAAAAACAAAAAATAATAACTGAAAAATGAAAAATAAAAAATTAGAAATAAAAATGAGAAATAAAAAATAAAAAATGAAATATTAAAAATGTAAAAAGAAAAACGAGAAATGAAAAATTAAAAATAAAAAATTAAAAACGAGAAATGAAAGATAAAAAATGAAAAACGAAAAATTAAAATAAAAAATGAAAACCGAGATATGAAAAATAAACAAGTAAGAAAATTATAGTCGGTCTAGACCGACTATACGATACCTTATACCATGCGTTTAGAAACCCTATCTCTTAGGCCCAACTAACTGGACATAGAAAATAAGCAAATACCAAATTTGAGTGGGATTTTTATTAATTTTTTGGCTGCAGATATGAAAAAGTTCATACCGGATGCTATATCTATATGGGGACTAGGTCCAAAAATCGACCGATCCTGATCATGATTGGTAAAGTCTCTTGTATTTTGCAAAAATATATACAACAAAATTTGAATAAAATCAGTGGAATATTTTTGTTTTTTAATAGATTTAAGTGAAGATCGGGAAGCAGCTCTTTATGGGGCCAAAGGGATCATTTTTGGACTACTCATTAATGGATGTAATGAATGTATACAAACCCAATTTGAGTAAGATCTATATGACAATTTGGATCTTATGGCAATTTATGTCGATTTCATAGGGGTAATTTGTATGGGGGCTAGGTCTGAACATGGACCGATCCTCACCAATTTCAATAGCGTTCATACCACGGTCGATCAAACTTATATACCAAATTTCATCAAAATATTTTCATATTTGCGACCTGCAGTTTGATTACAAGCTTTACATGGACACACAGACGGACGGACGGACGGACATTGTTAAATCAACTCAAAAAGTGATTCTGATTCGATCGGTATAATTAAAGATGGGTCTAGGTCAAATATTTTTGGTTGTTACAAATAGCAGCACAAAGTCATTATACCCAAACCACATAGTGGTATAGGGTATAAAAATGAATAACGAGAAATGAAAAATAAAAAATAAAAAATGAAAAACAAGAAATGAAAAATAAAACATAAAAAATGAAAAATAAAAAATAAAAAAATAAAAAATGAAAAATTAAAAATAAAAAATTAAAAATAAAAAAATAAAAATAAAAAACGAAAAACGAAAAACGAAAAATGAAAAATGAAAAACGAAAAATAATAATAAAAAATTAAAAATGAAAAACGAGAAATGAAAAATTGAAAATTAAAAATGAAAAATTAAAAACGAGAAATCAAAGATAAAAAATTACAAATTAAAAATGAAAAACGAAAAATATAAATAAATAATAAAAAATGAAAAATGAAAAACGAGAAATAAAAATGAAAAGTAAAAAAAGAAAAATAAAAAATTAAAAATAAATAATGAAAACTGAAACTGAAAAATAAAAAATACAAAACGAAAAATGAAAAATTAAAATGAAAAATTAAAAACGAAAAATTAAAAGTAAAAAATAAAAAAGAAAAACGAAATGTGAAAAATAAAAAATTAGTAGGTAGTGTGCTCGCCTATCATGCGGGGGTCGTGGGTTCGATTCCTACCAGAGGCTTTGGTCTGTCGCTGCAAAAACCAGCCACATGGTCTCTGTCACCCGGCTTATCCCTGGTCCCAAATTAGATTACAAATTTGCTTTGTATTTTAATTAATATAAACAAATAAATAATAAAAAATTAAAAATGAGAAATGTAAAAACGAAAAATAAAAAATTAAAAATGAAAACGAAAACGAAAAATTTAAAATTAACTGGTGGAAATAATAAACATTAATACATATTTTTATATTAGCAGTGCAGGGGCTATAAGGGGCTGCAGGGTTGATTGCTATAAGTTATACATAGATGACGCTTTCTGTTTGATTTTAAAAAAGTGCCATTAAAAATCTATTATTACTAAATGTTTACACATCTCCCCTGTGATCGTACTCACAAAGGTTTTTTTTTTTTGATGACTTGAACAATCAGAACAATAAAATAGGATCACAGAACTAAAAACTCTTTTATTAGTTCAAAAATTTTTATGCCTTATTTATTAAAAGAAGAAAAAATATTAACATAAAATAGTTTAACTTCTGAAAAAATAACAAAACTTTAAAGTATATATTTTTGTGCTGTTGACAAAACATTGGCAACCTATTTTTAGTTTCAATATTTTGCTGGGTATCGCTTATTTTTTAGTACTGCTGCATAACGCCGATGCACATTGGATTGAATGATAGTCAAGGTGAGGATTAATTCAGGAAAGCCGTATTTAAAAAAAAAATATTTTTTTTTTTACAAATTATTAAAATTACCTTAACCCCTTAAAATTACCTTACTCCCTCTTTTGGCAAATTTCAATCCAATGAGCGAAGCATGGATTCAATTCAATCATATCCATTCAAATTTTTTGCCACCTCGAATTAGCTGCTTCTTTGGGATCTGTCTTGTTTGTGTAATTTCGATCTGCAATTTCCAATTTTCTATAGGATTGAGACTTGGTGATTGGGCTAGCAATACCAAATCACTAACTGCATTAAATCGTAGCCATTCGGTTACCACTTTGCAAGTATGTTTAGCGTCATTGTCATATTGTAACTTCCAGACGTGAAGCAAATTTTCATTCGCGAGTGGATACATTATGTCGTTTAGAGTTTTCCTGTATCCATATCCAGTTAGAGTGTCCTTTGCCACCGCTTATGTCAACAGTTTAATTGGTATATTTGGATCAGTTCTTTTCCTCTGTGGATGTCAAAGGAAAGTGCTTCTATTGTGGACTCTTAAATCAAACTTGGACTCATCTGAACATAGAACAGTATTCCAATTCCATCTAGACCACTCCATGAGTTCTTTAACAAAATTTAACTTAATTTCTCTGATATCAGTGTTTTCTTCACAGGACGATAACATCCAGCTAGAGCACATATTTTTAGTTTCAAATTGTTAATGACCTCTTTAGGTAGCATTTTTGGGAATTCATTAAATTAAATTTGTTAAATTATTCTATTTCTGACTAGTTTTACTCGGCCTGCTGGCTAAAAGTTGAGTCGTTACCGTAACTCTTTTACGATATTTCTTCATAATTTTTGAAATTATGGATTTCTTTATAGTATACTTCTTAAAATTATTTTTTTTTGTTTAAGACGAGCAGTATAATAATCTTTTATTCTGGTTTTTAACTCTTCACAAAACTTTAGTCGTGGCATTATTTTATAATTTTATATAAAACAGTTTAAAAAAAACTTCTTAAAAACCGTTTAAGATTTTATACATTTGCTTTCATGCAATTTGCTATTTTTATTGTTTTAATCAATTCTAGTACAAAAGTTTATAAGTTTTCGTTGTTATGGCATCTCTAAAAAATTCTTTTTTTTTTCTTTTTTCTGTATATCTTTTCTGTATATCTTTCTAAAAGAATTTATAGAGTTTCAGTAGAGAACACACCATAGAGTGATTTCGCGGAATTATTGAAGAACAAAATTTACAAAGTTAGAGTTTTTTAAATGTCACCGACCGTAAATTAAAAAAACTGGAGCTGAGTCGATCGGTATAATAAACGATGGGTCTAGGTCAAATATTTTTGGTACTTACAAGCAGCAGCACAAGGTCATTATACCCAAACCACATAGTGGTATAGGGTATAAGTATACAAATTCCTGCTCCTGTAGTACGGCAATGTGTATTTGAAATGAAAGATGAATGTCTCCGCTTCTTAGAAAAAACTTTTGTTTTGTGTTTGAAAATTTTCATCCTATCGTTAAAGCTTTCTGATAAAACTTCAAATTTTTTAGTTAACTGGCAAATATCATTTAAGTTTTCCAAATAAAATAATTATTTATTATTATTCATACGTCACCATTCACAAATATATAATTTTTACGATTTGATATACATATACATCCTTAAACTTAGAACAATCCAATACTTTTAACAAGTTTAATACTGATTAAAAGAAAAAGGATTTAGAAGCTAAACGAGGTCTTGCTGTGACTGTACTGAAAATTTTGTCACAAATTAGAAGTCGAATTATGAGAGCTGTCGTCAATTTTATTTATGTTACTAAAACCTATTAACATACTATTTATATTTGTATAGTCCTAAACCAATTTGAGTTAAAACTTAGATTTTTCTAAGGCTCTTTAACACTCCTTAACTGTTAATGCAATAATAAAAAATCTTAAGACTTTCGTCAAGTAAAGCCAAATAACCTTTAATTTTAAATGCTTTGGACAGTATACATATATTATTTACATTTTTATCACAGTAATAAGCATGAATATACTTAAGAATAAATCCTTGAATTTATGTTCCCAAAAAATAACACAACAACTACTTATGTTGGCAGAATAGCAACATTAAAGTCATCAATAAAAGGATTTGTTGAAATGTTCAATACAAATGTACGACCAGATAGAAACACAAATCGTTTATTTCCTTAGGCCATATTATCATCTTCAATTACACGTCAAAGTAGCATAAGTCTTAAAAAACAAATTTCAGAAAAATAAAAAAAAAAATACTTTTTCTGGGTTCCATATACACATACAGAAAAATAACAAAAATACTTTTTCTGGGTTCCATATATACATATGTATATTGGACAGCTTCGGACCATTTTACGATCACTATAGATCAAAACGGATACATTACATTTTAATTAATACCTACAATATTAATAGGCTAGGCGATTTCTTGTGACCGTTTTTTTGTTCTACCGTTTTATCCCGATTTTGACCGAACGTATATTATTTGAAAGGTATCTCTTTTAATCCGTTTTGCAGATTTAGAGATTTTTAGATTTTTTCCCTTATTTTGAGTAGATTGCACTTAAAATTGCTACTAACACATACATAAAATTATACATATGCGCAGTGTATTTTATTAAATTTGTTAATGTGTTTTTTAATGAGTCTGTTATCTTCATTCACAATAATAATAAACCATAAATGTTTTGGTTTGTGAATTGGCTAAGTTGAAAAATAAAGCTGCCTAGAAATTGCACTCGAATTTCGAGGGCTGGACTCTGCTAGTATACATGAAAAATGGAATATATAATTCTGATGTGTGTTTCATCTCTTCTACTCTACTACTAAATAATAATCATGCATCTTACATATAAAGGCGGTACCTGAACTACACGACCTAACTTATGGATGCTAGCAGCCATATAAAACATATGTTTTAGGCTTCAAGGCGCCACGTTATTTTTTTTTTTTTTTTTTGAACCAGAAAAAGTAAGCAATCTCAGTGAATTTATAAATATGGAAGAAATTTGTCACTGTTATATAATTCTATACTCTATTTTGAAAGGTCCCAGTCTAGTCAATGTTAATCCCAAGCTAGATTATACTCTGAAAGTCTGTGCTGCTTTTTTTACGACTATAACATATTGGTTGCCAGTGTTTAAACGGGCCTCATGAGATGCTAAGTCTAACACCGTAGAAGCTCTACAAAATGGTATTGGATGATCGTCGGCTGAAGGTGCATAAGCTAGCTGATATGACAGGCATTTAAAAAAAATGCAAAACATCACAAACTAACCGAAAATTTGGAGATGGAAAAACTGTTCATAAAATGGGACGCGCTTTTCCTTACAAAGGAACAAAAACAGCGTCATGAACATGTTTTAATAGAGTGTTTGGCGATATTTAACCGGAATAAAGACGAGATTTTGCTTCGGTTCATGGTTCAACAATTGTATGGACCCACCACTTCATACCTGCGACAAAGATATAATGTCTGAAATGCGTGAATCGTGTCCATAGTAGGCGGATAGAGCTTCGCTTGAAGGTAAAATTATGGCGTCTGTTTTCGGAATGCACGTGGGATATTTTTTATTGATCAACTTCAAAAACGAAAAAAATTATGCTAAATTATTGCAGCGATTACGTGATGAAATTATTGAAAAGAAAGTTTCACGAAACAGCTGTTTCATCATGACAATGTATCGGTTCACACATCCACTATTGCGAAGGCCAAAATCCATGAATTAAAATTCAAATTACTTCATCTTACAATTTATTCGCCATATTTAACTCCCCCGAATATTTTTCTAAATCCAAACTTGAAAAAATGGCTCGGGAGTAAAAGATTTGAAAACAATGAAGACATGGAGTGTGCGGTTGATGGCTATTTTAGGGAGCTACACAGATCCTAATATAAACGGGGTATCGAACCTGTTGATTATAGCTTGGGAAAGCGTATCGAGCTAGAAAGAGATTATATTGAAAAATAGAGAATACTTTTCTAAAATTTTGTTAAGTGCTTCTTTTTTTAAATATGGTCTCACTATCAGCTACAACATGTAAACAAAAATGATATAAAATTAATTTATTAATGAAAATTTATTTATTTAAATTTTTCAGAATTAAAAACAAAACGCTGCCGTACAAATTGTAACATCGTCAACATGATGTTTACAATTGTAATAACTTGTACAAAGTTAAAAATTCTTTTATTCATATTTTTCCAATATTTATTTACATAAATTACAAACAAATTCAAATGACATTACAGTTGTTATGTGAATTCGTCGTAATTGTATTTCATTCGACGAATTTTCGCAACGAATTGCTGCCGAAAAATTCGTCGAGCTGTGCGAAATTCGTCGTACGTCCCAGTTGTGTTTCACCTTTAGTCGAAGGTTAATTTGCTTAAGCTATTTGCTGAAGAATGAAATGAGAATCTATCAGTGGTTCTTGAGTTATAGATAAAAATAATCTAACCCATAAAAAAATTTTTTTATTAAAACTCTTTCTTTCCTTATGCATTTTATGAGTTTTGAATCTCTCCGTGACCGTGCGTGACTTTGCGTGCCTGTTTTAAAATTAATGTTTGGTCACAACAAGTCTATGGACCAAGTTTCAGATTAGTTGAATTAGGGGAATGGGGTTTAAATCACTCCGTGACTGTGCGTAACTATCTTAAAATGAATCCTTGGCCACAACAAATCTATGAAAAATTGCAGATCGATCGGAAGAGGGGAAGTAAGACTTTAATCTCTCCGTGACTGCGGTGACTGTGCGTGACTATGTCAAAGTTAATATTTTTTCACAGCAAGTCCAGCAACCAAGTTTAAGATCGATCGAATACGGGGAAATGGGTTTTAAATCACTTCGTGACTATGAGTGACTATGCGTGACTGTGTGTGACTATGTCGAAGTTAAACTTTCTTTACAGAAAGTATATCGACCAAGTTTCAGATTGTTTGGATGGGAGGAAATGGGTTTTAAATCACTACGTGACTATGCGTGACTACCCCAAAATTAATTTGTAGTCACAACAAGAATACGGGCCAAGTTTCAGATCAATTGGATAAGGGGAATGGGGTTGCCCCACGACAGACAGACAGACACAGAGAGTGTGAGTTAAAAGAAAGAGTTTAAAAACTAAGTTAACAAACATCGGGATATGAAAAAAATATAAAACATTATAAAAAAATACTGTAAGCCTGCCTTGGAATCCCCCCGTCAGAATGGCTCCTGCATTTTGTAATAGAAAGCGCCTTTATTTAAAAATCTTACATTTTTCTACAAAGATTATAGATGTCTTTTCACATTTTCACTCAAAACTTTTGAGTGCCTGGACCAACCAAATTTACATGTTCTTGCTGGAATTTATTTTTTCCGATATATCTGTTTAAATAAGAGCATCAAAAGAAGTTAAATTGGTGAAAAAATCTACCATCAACAAGGATTTTGACAAGGACTTGTCGCGGACAGCAATTGTCCTTTTTGATCAACTGAAGCTTGGAATATAATGAGAAGTCACTTTTCCTAAAGACGTGTTTTTAATACAAGTTTTGCAAGTGCTTCGTGGTATTATTAATATTTAGAAATCTAATTTTGGATATATATTTTTATTTCCTTTTCCTAGTATAAATTTTACTAACTCAGTATTAGTTATTTTTACGTGATTTTGAATGATCTAATATCTAATCTACTTTCGAAAACATCAACAAGTGAAGTTATACAGCTGCACTTAGGACGAAAGCCTGATTGACTATTTGACAGTAGAGCATTATTCTTGACATATTTTCCAATTTGCTGATCCATTAATCTTTCAAGTTCTTTAGATAAGTATGGTGGGTTAGCAATGGAAATATATTCTTTATTTGATTTAGTAATGGATAAAATTTAAATATATTTCCAACTTTCAGGAGAGACACTTATTCACACAGAAAAATAATTCACCAACCGAATTGTACTAAAACTGAACAACTAAATTTTCGATTGTATCAACAGAAATTATATAGCAACTAACCATTTTCTATTGTGATATAATATATACTGTTCAGACAATAGAATTGTAATTGAAAGCAACTCAAAATTCAGTTACTAAATTCATCGCAATTCGGTTGGCAACATATTTGGTAGCCACAACGAATCTGTTTTCTGTGTGCTGTTATAATACTTGTAGTATTAAAAATATAGGTAATTTAAGGCAACAGTTTAGAGATTATTTCTTATAAAAATCTTGTGTGTATGTTACTAGAAGTGACAGCATTAGATTTTAGGGTATACGCATGGAAAACATAACGAATTTTCGGTTAAAGTTGAACTAATATGAGAATTATGTGGGGATACTTGGGATATTTGTAAATAATTAGTTTAACGAATCAATATTTATTTCAGAATTAGCAAGTTACTCAGATTTACCGCCAAGAATTTATCGTATAATATTCCATTTTTTGTTTTTTTTTTTTTTTTTGACTATACAGCAGAAATATATAGGCTAGACTAGATGCTGATTTAACAGTCTTCCTTATTTCATAAACTTGTTTTCTGGCTTTTAAATATTCCTTATACAAATTATCTCCCTCAAGCTGTATCCACAATTTAAGTGCTTCATAACTTTCACAGATTTTAGCCTTATTCCGTTGACTGAACCAAGGTTTCTTTTTATATCCTATACCAAAAATTCGGCACAGCCGAATGTAACACTCTTGTTTACTTTTAACACACTCATCACTCCGATTAAGAAGAAGAAGCAGGGATACTATACTAACTTGGTGCCTTTCGCGCCTTTGGCGCCTTTTCTCTTCTCATTTACTCGTTTATCTTTTTTAGTGTTTAGCGCCTTTTAAATACAATAGTTCATCTTAAGCAAAATTGTACGTTAGAGTGGTCCTTAAAAATGAAAATGCAATTTTGGGGATAGACTGGGTCCAGATTGTTACCTTTCAATACAAAACTAATAAATGTGAAGTTTGGGCACAATCGGATAAATAAAAGTTGCGCTGGAAATCGATTGAAAATTTTAAGTGTGTTTATATGGGAAAATATGACTTTTTTTTTTTTTGAGATTTTACGAAAATTTCGTTCTATACTTTAACTTTTCCGACAAGCTGTTATAAGAATCGGGATCGGTATTAAATTATCTTTTCAAAAGGCTAATAAAATTCATAATCGAATAAAAATTCGCCAAGAAATAGCAAATGCCCCATACCACTTTTGTGCCAAAAAAAAACTATGTCATGAAATTTGATAGTATTTTTTTCAACTTTGAGAAGTTGATGAAAGCCATAATATATTTTTTGTCTCTGTACTTATAAGTAATCTGATATGAAGTATTGTTTTATTACCACGTTGCTAACCTATTACGCATTGAGACCGAAAATGGGAAATTTTTTTGATAAATTTTGAAAACTCCTTTTTAAAGTTTTAAAAAATTTTCTTAACAAAATTTAAAAAATGGACGTAGCTCCTTAAGGTTTTATTAAGTACATGTGAGAAATTAACTTTGCGAATTTTTAGCTAAATACCTAGCACGGAATTTTTTTCACAAGGATTTTATTTTTGCGGAAATGTAAATGTACTCCTTCTAAATACTTTGTATCAAAAATTCATCACTTTTCTAGTTTTAAATATTATATTTTATCTTAATTGACCAGGGTTTCGGAAAAAATTAATATGACCCCATTAACCCTTTTGGAATTGGGGTCACATATGACCCCAAACTAACAAAAGACAATTTATTTAAAAAATTCAAATATTTCGCAAATACTGTTGAATTTTTAAAAGCGTTACTTAAAATATTATAAACAAATATGCATACCTTCCGATCCTAAAATTTGAAATAAAGCCGAGTACGTTAACCCATTATTTGCCAAGTTTAGCTTTTATTTTTAAAATATTTCTAAATAAAGATAACCGAAAACGAGTTTTACCAGTAAACTCGATGAAACCACCTTTTATAATGTAAAAAATATAATTCGGTCAATTTTTCCTTTTGTCTAACCCTTCAGTGCTCCTGGAATCATTATTATCCATTGTGATATATCTCTGGTGCAATTGTATGCTTATTGCTCGCGAATATAAATTTAAACAACTTTTAACCACTTTAATTATAAAACAAGTAAGAAAATTATAGCCGGTCTTGACCCTATACCATGCGCTTAGACACCCTATCTCTCAGGCCCAACTAACTGGATATATAAAAAATAAGCATAAACCAAATTTGAGTGGCATTTTTATTAATTTTTTTGTTTGCAGATATGAAAAAGTTCATATCGGATGCTATATCTATATGGGGACTAGCCGAAAAATGGACAGATCCTGACCATGTTTGGTAAAGTCTCTTGTATTTTGCAAAAATGTATGCAAACAAAATTTGAGAAGAATCAGTGTAATATTTTTGTTTTTTGATAGATTTAAGTGAAGGTCGGGAAGCAACTCTATATGGGGCCTATGACTAAGAGTTGTCCCATAGGGATCATTTTTGGACTACTGATTAATGGATACAATAAACACATACAAACTCAATTTGACTAAGATTTATATGATAATTTGGATCTTATGGCAATTTATGTTGATTTAATAGGGGTCATTTGCATGGGGCCTAGGTCTGACCATAGACCGATTCTCACCAATTTCAATAGTGTTCATTCTATGGCCGATAAAATATTATATACTAAATTTCAATAAAATTACTATCATATTTGCGACCTGCAGTTTGATTACAAGCTTTACATGGACACACATGGTCGGACGGAAGGACGGACGGACATCGTTAAATCGAATCAGATAGTGATTCTGATTCGATCGGTATAATAAAAGATGGGTCTAGGTCAAATATTTTTGGTAGTTACAAACAGCAGCATAAAGTCATTATACCCAAACCACATAGTGGTATCTATAATATTAATAGGCTTGGCGATTTTTTGTTACCGATGTTTTGTTCTACCGTTTTATCCCGATTTTGACCAAGCGTATATTATTTGAAAGGTATTTACTTTTAGCCGTTTTGCAGATTTACAGATTTTTAATTTTTTTCCTTTATTTTGAGTAAATTGCATTTAAATTTGCTACTAACACATACACAAATTTCATTCACAATAATAATAAACCAAAAAAGTTTGGTTTGTGAATTGAAAAATATTTGAAATAATTGAAAAATTTGAAAAATAACGTTAATAGAAATTGAACTAGAATTTCGAGTGCTGGAATCTGCTAGTAGGGTATAATTATATTATTTTTAAAAACTATATGTTTCCAAATAAAATAAGAACATTTTTGAGCTATAACTCAATATTGTTAAATTAAACTTGACTTTGTACAGGAAGGATGTTGTTTTTTGTATGATTCTACTATTTATTTATTTATTTATTTATTTGGTTTCCTGCACAACAAGACTAAGAGTCTTATAATTAAAGTACAGGATCGGTATAATGTGATACAGTATTTAATGAAAATATAACATAGTTTATAATTTGTATAAAATAAGATAACAAAAATTATTTTACATACATATATTCACTATCTGGAGTAAAAACTGATTTTCTTCTTCATTATTTGTCAATACGTTATTAAAATCTTTTATGAACTTAACGCCTCTTTCGGCAGTATCGTTTACTACACATAAGTGCTTGCAGAAATTGTAACTCTTTTCTTTCATAATATCTCTATGTTGACATTATTGGAAGTTATTTAAACCACTTTTTCTTGGGTATTTATAAATATTTTGTTTTCTGAAATCGCTTCGTCATTATTACTTTTCTCTTTTGTCCCAAAATTTATTTATAATAATATCTTGCTGATTATTTTATTTTTTCTTAGTAACAATTTTTGCTACCTACCCTTCTACTAGCTTTTGGTTATTTAAACCAAAATTTTTAAAACAAATAAATAAATTGACTTATACCAGTTTCCAACTCAACAGAACAATTTTGTCTCTAAACAACATTAAAACCACACAAACAGCCATTGATTATTGAGAATTATAATCTACAAAAACCAAAAGTTGCCCTCCATTATGGAGTATATCATCGATTACATACGATTTTTGTTAGATGGCAGTGGTTTCTATTTAAGAACTCTACAAGAACTCAAACAGAACACTTACACACCGAAATCTAATACATCGCAGAGCGGTCAAGCTAATTTATTAATGTATGTACGAGTTCTATTCTTATTTTTGTTTTCTATTGCTATTGGGAGAAATATATTTTTTTTGCTGTATAGACAAAGATACAAACAAAACAAAGCTTTACAGATGGTTTTACTTGTAACATGATGCTCGTCGAATGAGATAATCCATTGTTTTGCCAGGATAAAGAATTTGTAACATTTATCGGAGGATTTCCAGTGTCATTGTTATTTAGTGAATGGACATAAACGCTAAAATTATCGATGACTTCTAAGCATTGAGTATTTTTGGGGGTAGAATTTTAAGGAATAATTAAGAGTGTAAGGGGAAAATTGCCAGGAGTGTAGTGGAATGGTTACTGCATAAGTAATAAATTTTATTATGGTTGTGACTTCAACACTTTTGTTTCAAAAAAAAAAAAAAAACACACATAATTAATGTGACCGGCAATTTTTGTAATGAAACGTAATCAAAAGATTAATGATATACACAATTAAGTAAACGATTGTTAACTAACACAAATACAGTTAAGATGTGGCACAACTTGGTATTTAGCCAATATTTTATTATTAACCTACACAAAAATAACAGAAATTTTCTACTCTGTTCCGCTTGTATCAATTCATATGTAAGGTTGGTCATTCAACTCTACGGCTCTGCGGAAAAACAAGTTCATAAAAAAATTTAGGGATTTAAAGAATAACTTCAGATGATTTTTATACCCTATACCACTATGTGGTTTGGGTATAATGACTTTGTGCTGCTGTTTGTAACAACCAAAAATATTTGACCTAGACCCGTCTTTAATTATACCGATCGAATCAGAATCACTTTTTGAGTTGATTTAACAATGTCCGTCCGTCCGTCCGTCCGTCCGTCTGTGTGTCCATGTAAACCTTGTAATCAAACTGTAGGTCGCAAATATCAATATATTTTGACGAAATTTGGCATATAAGCTTCTATCAGCCATGGGATGAACGCTATTGAAATTGGTGAGAATCGGTCCATATTCAGACCTAGCCCCCATACAAATTACCCCTATGAAATCGACATAAATTGCCATAAGATCCAAATTGTCATATAGATCTTACTCAAATTGGTTTTGTATGCATTCATTACATCTATTAATGAGTAGTCCAAAAATGATCCCTTTGGCCCCATATAGGGCTGCTTCCCGATCTTCACTTAAATCTATTAAAAAACAAAAATATTGCACTGATTCTTCTCAAATTTTGTTTGTATATATTTTTGCAAAATACAAGAGACTTTACCAAACATGATCAGGATCGGTCCATTTTTGGACCTAGTCCCCATATAGATATAGCATCCGATATGAACTTTTTCATATCTGAAGCCAAAAAAATTAATAAAAATCCCACTCAAATTTGGTTTTTGCTTATTTTCTATGTCCAGTTAGTTGGGCCTAAGAGATAGGGTTTCTAAACGCATGGTATAGGGTATCGTATAGTCGGTCTAGGCCGACTATAATTTTCTTACTTGTTTTTTTTTAGAAAAAATTAATCTTTCCCGGACTTTCTATGTCGTTTAGTTCGCTTAAAGGATTTTAAAACCATTATCCGCAAAATATAAAAAAACAAAACATTTGTTGAAAAAAGCAAAAGTTTGTTTTATTAAAAAATAGGCTTATCTAAAGAGCTATAATTTTAAATATACGTAGACATTAAGACTCTAAAAACTCAAGCTCATTGGGTTTGATAAAATTTGGCAAGAGTTTTTTGACTTGATACACTAAGAAAAATTTAAATGTTAGGACAAATACCTACAGTTCGTGAAATATAGTGTTTCATGAAAAACTTGCTGTAGTCTGTCGTAATTGTATTTAATTTCAAAAGTTGATAACATATAATTCTAATCGAGGTCTTATTTCGAATGTCATGCTATGTCCTTATATACTAGATAAAACAAAATTTTATTGTCAAAGGTTTTGAACCGGAGAAGCTCAAAGAGCAGTATATACAAAATTTATAAAGTAAAAGGTTTTACTTTTTGTCTTCATTTTGTTTGTGCTTAATTTAACTTGTGAGTTGGTGCTGAATTCTGAATTATAAATGAAACGGTAATATTAAATAAATTGTTTAATTATATTTTATATTCTTAAAGTGTGTTTACCACATCGTTGCTCTTAAAAGCTAAATAGTGTGATATAAAGTTGCCAGAGAACTGCAAAATATATTTTTTTTAAAATGATTTTTTATTGTTTAAAAGAATCGAAAATATAACTTTCAAATTCATCAAATCTTATTTTGTTCTTCATTTCAATTTTTATTTATATCTAAAAAATCCAACTAAAAGAGATAACCCAATAAAAGGATCTAATCGAACTTGGTGTCGTACTAGCAAATATAAAGCTGATGCATTTTGTGAACCTTTAAAAAAATATCTCGATCCTTCCTATCAACACATAATAATGGAGAATATTATTATTATTAAAGAATTCTTAGAATCTCCCTGCCAAATGAATTTGCCAATAAAATCGAGAAGTTTTTAATAAAATCACAAAGTTTAACAGTTCTATAGCTCTTGTACATGATGAAATTGATCCAATAGTGCAACAGGCCATTAAAAAAAAACGTTTTTTTTTCTCATACTAATATATAATTCACTATTGAGAATGTCTCACTTTCCATCGCAGTGGAAATATTGTGAGATTATTATGATACTTAAGCCCGGCAAACCTGAATTTTCTGCCCCTGTTTTTTCGAAGCATGACTTAATTTTTATGATATATCATACCTATGTTAACAATGAAGATGTACATTACACTTATAGAGATTTTCGTGGCATTGACTATACAGCGTTAAACCAGCGTATTGATTGCGTTCATTGGGATTCAATTTATGGTCTTGAGAATGTTAATGATCAAATTGCGTTCATTCAAAATAACCTTCTCACAATATTTTATGAAATTGTGCCTGAAAAAACAAGAACACTTAAACCTATACAGCCTCCTTGGTTTACTTCAATTATAAAACGTTTAATTGATAAACGAGATTTGGCATATAAACGTTGGAAGAAATTTAAAACGCCTGAGTTACATGCATTATTCAAATCCATTAGAAAGGAAGTTGTGAACTGCATATATATTGCAAAATCCAGTTATTATCGACAGAAATTCTCTTCAGCTATTGATAGCAAGAGAAAATGGAAAGAGATCCGTGAAATAGGTATTGGGAAAAGAAATCCTTGCACTGTTGGTTCTGATGTGGACGTTGATAAGTTAAACAAACAATTTGTCGAAATTCAAGTGAATAAACCAACTGAAAATGAGTACGAAAAAATTCATACTGTGCCTATTGAGAACTGTTTTGATTTTCGATGTGTGGATCAATCTGAAGTTCTTAAAAGTATTACATCAATTAAGTCAAATGCTGTGGGCTTAGATGAAATTAATCCATGATTTTTAAAAATTGTCGTTCCTAAACTTCTTCCATTTCTTACGTATTTAATTAATACAATATTAACAAAATCAATTTTTCCTGATATGCGGAAAAAAGCAAAAATCATTCCTATTCCAAAGAATAACAGCGACTTCCGACCTATTGCGATACTACCATTTTTATCCAAGGTTATGGAAAATCTTATGGACCGGCAAATGAATGAGTATTTAAAGAATCAACATCTCCTTACGGATAGACAATCTGGGTTTAGACAGGACAGAAGCTGCATTACGGTTTTGATCGATGTAGTGGAAGAAATTAGATCAAAGCTGGATAAGAATATGGTATCATTTCTTGTGCTTTTAGATCACAGTAAGGCCTTCGATACTGTTGATCACTCGATTCTACTCACTAAACTCGAGAAAATCTTTAATTTCTTATTTCCTCTTACCTTATTAATCGTAAACAAGTGGTTTCTTTAAATGGAGTGACTTCTAAAGCAGCGGATGTTGACAGAGGTGTGCCTCAGGGGTCCATTCTTGGTCCATTGCTCTTCTGTATGTATATTAACGATTTGCTTGAGGTTCTGAATTACTGTGGCGTACAAATGTATGCTGATGATGTACAGTTGTACTTAAGCAGCAGAATAGAAGATGTTCAACATTGTTCTGACTGTATTAATAGTGACTTGGATAATATACATAAATGGGCATGTACAAATGGCTTATGTATAAACCCTGACAAATCAAAATGTATTTTCATTTCAAGAAGTAATAAAAAAAGACTGAATGACAATATTTTTCTACATATTAACAACTCAAGAATCGACTTTGTTCAAACATCATCGAACTTGGGAATCACATTTAATGCTGAACTTTCTTGGTCTAACCATATAAATATATCAGCTGGTAAAGTTCATGGGATGTTGAGAAACTTGTGGGCTGTGCAATCATCGACGCCGTTTGAAATAAGAATGCTTTTGGCAAAAACCTATTTAATACCAGTTCTACTGTACGGGTGTGAAATATTTGCAAATTGCGACACTATTGACTTTAATCGCCTCGAGGTCACATATAATAATATAGCCAGATACGTTTTCAACAGAGGTAGACGAGATAGTATATCATCATATTCATACCAGTTATATAATACAAGTTTTAAAGATTTACTAAAATATAAAAGCCTTTTAATGATGCATAAGATTATTTATCTGAAGAACCCAGAATATCTTTTTAACAAAATTATTTTTGCACAATCGCCTCGTGGAAGAAATTTGATATCACAAAAATACAAATATCTAATGTCTACTAGACAATTTTTCAACTACACCACGTGTCTTTGGAACAATTTACCATCATATATCCAAGTACAAAGCAACGCATTACTTTTCAAAAAGGAACTTAAAAAATTTTTTGTTTGAATCTATGTTAAATGTCAACTTTATTATGTTCATTATTATGTTAATTTTTATGACTAATTTACTTTATTTTTATTAATCTCGAAATTTACTGTAACTCAATGTTAATATTACAAATGTTACTTGCTATCACTGTAATTTATAAGATTTATTCTTGTTGTGATAGCAATTCAATAAAACAATATAATAATAATAATAATAACCTGAAAACGTTACATCTTCATATAGAGCCATCAGTATGTTGCCAACTTTTGCCAAAATTTTTTTTTTATCGTCATTTTGGCTTTCGTTATAAACATGGATTACCAGAGTAGTGTCACCGATAAGTAAACATTTTAACAGACTCACTGGGAAATAATCTAACCCATAAAAATAAAGTTTTTATAAAACTCTTTCTTACCTTATGCATATGAGTTTTGAATATCTCCGTGACTGTTCGTGACTTGGCCACAACAAGTCTATGGACAAAGTTTCAGATCCATCGGATGAGGAGAAGTGGGGTTTTAACCCTAGCTTTGGCACTATATACATATGTAAATATGTCGATTTTCAAAATGCTATAATTTATTTATTTGCGAACCGATTTGGATATGGTTTGGACTCAGTGATTAATTTTTTATGTTCTACTTGAAATTATAAAAAATAAAAAAAAAATATTTTTACAGCTATCTTTTGGATTTTGCGATTTTTCTTCATAATATGGCACTATTTATATTTGTAAATTTGTTTATATTATGTGTGTTTTGCATAAAATTCATTTTAATTTATTTGATTTTTACAAGAATATATTACAAAAAATTAAAGATCACTCTTTTAGATATTGTTTCCATTTTGTTTGAATTTTGCTGTGTTCAATGCAAACAGGTTTTTTACATTGACCGCATATTTTCCGAGTTGAGCGTTTTCTTTTGCTTTCCTCGTGATAGCATATATAGCAAGCACCTTTTACTTTTGAATGCCCATGGTCATCTTCATCTGGGACAAAATCCCCTGCTGTGAATTTCTTTAGGGCTTCAATAGCAACACCCATTATGCATTCAATTGCATTCTTCGTTGAAAAATATGATATGACCCGGGGTATTTGGGCTCTATTCAAAATTATTGGTTTACATAATTGCTCCGCTAATTCTTGAAGAAAAAAACGACGACCACCCATTTTAGCAGAAAAAACTAATCAAACGTAATAATTACCTTTTTTTGAATATATTATACAGGCTGCAAGTGCCGATACGTCTAGCATATTATAAAAAAGAGCAAGGGGCCGGCGATTTGTTTTGCGTTTCGTTGAATATTGGCGCAACATATGATCCATTACATCAACGCCTCCATTTGTGTGATTATAGAATAATGTTATGTTTGGTTTTTCTTTTATGTCCGAAATTGTGTCGTCACATGTCATTGTGGAAAGCAAAACAACCGCCTTGTTCTTTTTGGGAATATAGGAACAATTGGTTCTATTTTCACCATAACCGAATATGTTCGAATGTTCTGCTCGTTGTGGAGAGGGTTTGAACTCCGAGGGCAAATATGGCTTATTTTTTTTCATTTATCCAACCATAGACAACTTCCAACTTGAGACTGTGTCGGCTAGTGAAAGACTTGTAAAAAATTGTCGCAGGCGACATTCCGTCCGATATTTTTATATTGTTTTACCAAGTCCTTGACTACTCTTTCTCCTAGGTTTGTCTCTCTATGATTGCCCGATTTGCCTGTATATATTTGCCAAGTAAGCGGGTAGTCCAATTTTGCATCACATACCCACCACAACTTTATTCCGTATTTGGCAGGTTTGGACGGAATATACTGCGTAAATGTGGTACGTCCTCTAAAAGGAAAAAGCTGTTCATCTACGGTTATATTTTCACTTGCCCTATATTTTTGATGCAAATTTGCATTAAGCATTTCAATAATTTCCGAGATTGGTGCTGCTTTGTCTGTTAGGGATCTTGCCGCTCTCGTAATTTGCTGATCAAACCAAATAAATCTTGAAATACCTAAAAATCGTTTTGCCGACATAGTTGCTCGGTACAACGGAAAACCATTTTTTTGCTAAAGCGCTTCAAGTTTCTCATTGTTGGAATTATGCCTTCCCATTGCTATCAATATGCCAAAGTATGCACGAAGCTCCTCTTCAATAATATTCTCCCAAATTTATTTTCTGGAGATTTTTTGAACGCACCTTTTATATACGAAATACCAATGTAAATATGATATTCACTTACCTTGTATTTCGGCTCGCCGTTTTGCAGCTTTCTAGTTTTTCATACTCAGCCTTGCCTTTCCTAATAGTATTCCTACAAATAATTGAATGGATTGTTGGGTGCATTAGAACCAAAAATGTGTCAATAATGCTCAAATTCTTGGTATTTGGGTAAGGTCCAATAAAACGGCTCTCACGAAATATGTTTTGCTGCCGTATCCGTTGCAATCAAGGTGGAGTTTTGCTCCATTTTGTTCTATCCTTGCAAAGAAAATAGTTTTCTTTCTCAGTGTGTGGAAATTCTTCTATTTCTTCCTCATCCTCTACCTCCAACTCATTTTCTGAGTCACCTTCATGTCCTAACTCTATTGGATATTCAGAGACTTCAATATCAGAGGCACCACCATCCATTTCGTGAAACGATATAGACGTACCATCTTCATCGGTTTCAATACTCGTAGGTGCATCTGCTATTATTTCCTCCTCATCGGAGTCAATGTTCTCAACAAGGTTTTCAAAACACCTTATTTGTTTATCAAGAGGAAGCCTAAGATATTTGGAATTTAGAAGTCATGCTTCGAAACTTTCATTATATTCTTACCGGTACTCAAAATTTTAAATTTTTTATTATAACTTTCTATTTTCACTCATCAATAACTAAACTGAACAATAACTGAATAATAAAACTCAAGATTTAATAGAGCAAAAGCGAATGTAACGGCATTTCCAAACAAAGAGCAAAAAGAAAACAAAATAGTTGAAAAGTCATAAACAAAAAACGAAAGAACGTAAACATATTTACAAACGTAAATAGTGCCAGGATTCGAAGAAAACAATTGGTGGCAGAGCTAGGGTTAAATTTTCCGAGACTGTACGTGACTATGCCTGACAGTGCAGGACTATGTCAAAGTTAATCTTTTTTCACAGCAAGTCTATCGACCAAGTTTTAGATCTATCGGATAAGGGAAAATGGGTTTTAAATCACTCCGTGACTGTGCGTGACTATGTGTGACTGCACGTGACTATGTCGAAGTTGATCTTTCTTTACAGCAAGTATATCGACCAAGTTTCAGATCGGCCGGTTGAGGGTAAATGACATTTAGATCACTCCGTGACTGTGCGTGACTAAGTAAAAGTTAACCTTTTTTCACAGCAAGTTTATGGACCAAGTTTCAGATCGATCTAAAGAGGGGAAATAACATTTAGATCACTCCGTGACTGTGCGTGACCACGCGTGACTGTGCGTGACTAAGTCTAAGTTAATCTTTTTCTCACAGCAAGTGTATGAACCAAGTTTGAGATCGATCGGATGAGGGCAAATGACATTTATAACACTCCGTGACTGTTCGTGACCACGCGTGACTGTGCGTTACTACCCCAAAATTAATCTATGGTCACGACAAGACTATGGGCCAAGTTTCAAATCAATTGGATAAGGGGGAATGGGGTCCACCCATGGTAGACAGACAGACAGACAGACAGAAAGTATGAGTTTGGTATAGAGGTACCTTATGTAAACTTTGATATCTCTTGCCAAATCCACGAAATTATTGCCTGGGTTCCACAGGGGAGTGTATTAGGTACTCTATTGTACACTATATATACATCAGAAATACTTTACATTAAACAGTTGCCACCTATGCAGAAGACACTGCTCTATTAGCATCAAACATGCCACCAAATGTAGCGTGAACTTTATTACAAGACTAACTACATAAATCAACTACGACGATGGCCAATCAGATGGAAAATATGCATCAATGTAGAAAAATCGCATCAACTTAACTTCACTTTAAGGAAAGAGGAATGTCCCACATTGTATATAAATGGCTCTCAAATTCTTGATCAACGACTAACGTAGAGACATCACATTTTAGCAAAGAGAGGTCACCTAAAAATTAAAACGAAAAAAATGTGGTGGCTATTATGATCTAATTTTCAGCTAATCTTGGAAAAAAATCCAGCTTTACAAGTGTGTATTAAAACCAGTGTAGACATATGGCCTTCAGTTGTGAAGTACAGCCAGCAACTACAAAGATATCAGTCAAAAACATTACGTGTTGTTGCAAATGATCCATGGAACATGACAAACAAACAGATACATAGAGATCTTAAAATTATTCGGGATGATTAGTAATCACAGTAATATGTTCGCAATATCTTTACACTCAAACTTGTTTTTGTGCGGTTTCTCTTTGTGCGATCTCTTATTTGTGCGATTTGTTTTGTGCGTTCCTTTTTTTTTTGTGCGGTATATGTAATTTGAAAATTTGAATATGTCTTATTTAAGTAGGGTTAAACAAGTTCCAATTTATTTCCGATTGAAGTTCATAACTTGGAAAACTCAGCAACTGAACTCCCGATTCTTAATTATACCACTATGTGGTTTGGGTATAATGACTTTGTGCTGCTGTTTGTAACAACCAAAAATATTTGACCTATACCCATCTTTAATTATACCGATCGAAGCAGAATCACTATCTGATTCGATTTAACGATGTCCGTCCGTCCGTCCGTCCGTCCGTCTATGTGTCCATGTAAAGCTTGTAATCAAACTGCAGGTCGCAAATATGAATATATTTTGACGAAATTTGGTATTTGATCTTCTGTCGGCCATGGCATGAACGCTATTGAAACTGGTGAATAATCGGTCCATGTTCAGACCTAGCCCCCATGCAAATGACCCCTATGAAATCAACATATATTGCCATAAGATCCAAATTATCATACAAATCTTAGTCAAATTGGGTTTGTATGTATATATTACATCCAGTAATCAGTAGTCCAAAAATGAACCCTATTGGACAACTCTTAGTCATAGGCCCCATATAGAGCTGCTTCCCGATCTTCACTTAAATCTATCAAAAAACAAAAATATTGCACTGATTCTTCTCAAATTTTGTTTGTATATATGTTTGCAATATACAAGAGTCTTTACCATACATGGTCATGAGCGGTCCATTTTTGGGCCTAGTCCCCATACGGATATAGCATCCGATATGAACTTTTTCATGTCTGCAGCCGAAAAAATTAATAAAAATCCCACTCAAATTTGGTTTATGCTTATTTTCTATATCCAGTTAGTTGGGCCTGAGAGATAGGGTCTCTAAACGCATGGTATAGGGTATCGTATAGTCGGTCTAGACCGACTATAATTTTCTTACTTGTTTTTTTTTAAATTTGGAATATGGACAAAAAATTAAAAATGTTGTTGTTAATTAATACCTACTTTTTAAATTTTGTAAAAAATCGAAACTTTATATAAAAACCAGACTCTGGCCTGAAGATAACAATGAAAATTACTTAAGTGTACAAGCAATGTTCATAGAGGTTTTTTGAAAGTTGATAGAAATTATCTTGTATTTTTATTTACAATCTAATTTATCGCCTTTCAGCGAATTTTGGCGGTACTGTTTTGCGGTTTTTGTTGGAAAAAGTAGGCGTCGATAGTTATATCTATTTTCCATATACAAAAGTAATTTAATAGGTACTAGCAGATTCCAGCCCTCCAAATTCGAGCGCAAATTCTAGGAAATTTTATTTTTTAATTAAATAAAGACCCTAAAGGTATGCTAATCAATTATAGCCAATTCACAAATCAACACAAAAAAACAAAATTATTTTTATTACAAACACATTAACATATTTAATAAGCACACACATAGCATTGCATAATTTTATGTATGCGTTAGTAGCAACTTTAAATGCCATTTACTCAAAATAAAAGAAAAAATATAAAAATCTGTAAATCTGCAAAACGGCTAAAATGAAATACCTTTCAAATAATATACGCTTGGTAAAAATCGGGATAAAACGGTAGAACAAAACATCGGTCAGAAGAAAGCGCCTAGCCTATTAATATTATAGATTGTATGGCATTATTTATTTTTCACTAGCCAGGCCCGGTCCGCGCTGCTGACCATAAGAAGACGCTTGGTTTATTATATATTGCATCTAAATTTTAATACACAGTGTCGAACAAAAGTAAATCACGAACACTCCTAAAGTTTAAGCAGATATCCAGGTACAATATTAAAATTTTAATTTGCAAAGCCCCTCCGCTCACATACCAAAATCAAACATCAGAATTCACTATGTCACCCGCCATGTTAGTTTGAAGATTCCCTGAAAATTTCATTTAAATCAGTGCATCGGTTTTTATATATAGATGCTATTAGTTGAACAATATTAAAATCAAACACCAGACTTTACAGTGTCATCCACCGGGTTATTCTAAAGATTCCCTGAAAATTTCATTAAAATCGGTCCATCCGCTTTATACATATATACAGAGATTCAATTAGTGGTACAATTAGTGGTAATGTACAGACTTCACAGTTTCACCCGCCAGGCTATTCAAGATCGGTTCAGCCATTTTAGAGTCCATACGAAACATATATACATACATACATATGCTAAAGTTAAACTTATGTTATGCCAACAATTAGGAGGGATATATTATGACGCTGATTGTTATTGTGAACTATAATATGACGATCCATTAAACGGCTGCCTATTGTAAAACAATAACTTGGGTCTGGCTCATTATGGATTTTGTTAAAGAGCTTAGTAGTCAATTGGTTGCTGCGTATAAGTATTCCTATGTCCATTGATGTGTGTGTTGTTTTGGCCATTCAATATGTGTGAATTATACTTTTTTAATATAAAACAAAATTAGGTTTTACATGAACAAAAACATCTCTGGTTCTCTGCCATATTTATAGACTACATGGTTTGAATTTTATGTGAAAAGACAAAATTATGCATACACTGTCATTATGTTAACTTTTTTATAATCGGATGTACATGTATTAGGGGTATGCATGTTTTTAGCCCCATTTTATGGGTAATAATTAAGTTTTAATAATAAATATATATATATATTAGGGTGGGTCATTTACTTATAGTCCATGGGCTCATCGCGATTCTATTACTATGGGCCATAACAAGTACATTTTTAAAAGTGAATGTATTTTATTGTTGGCATCACCTCTAGCAATCAGAAAAATATTATTAAAAAAATTATGTGGCAACACTGCCACTCTGCCATGCTATCAAAGTTTAATCACGTGGAATTAAATCAGCTGTCCTGCAGTGTTACATTTTTTTAACAACAAAGTGTAAAAATAAATTATAAAGTCTATATATAATGGAAAGTCAGGCCCAAGGAAAGTAGTTTTAAAGCAATATTTAAAATTTTATATGTATTGTGTCCTTGTCAATATTTTTGAATGTTGTAATTACGTGGTGTTATAATCAACATAACCTATATGTTTCGTAGACAAAAACTTGCATTTGGGCAAGAAGTTGCATGATCATACATACGCAGAAGTGTTCGTCGAAGTGTGTGTTATATTTTTAAATTTAGATCTAACCAGCATTTTTCAGCAAACTCCCACAATTTTCATTTCACTTTAGCGCAATTTTCGTTTAGCCGTGAAGAAATGCTATCGTTTTGGCAAGCAAATGGACGCAGAAACAATATAATAATTGATTGGGTACTGCAAAGAATTAATAAAAATCTAAATGTTAACATAATAAATGAAATAAAACATTTAGTGTATAATTGCTTGTCACATGTAAAAAAATATTTACCGAAGCACAACAACAAATTGGAGAGATTTAAACAAGCCCATTCAAGGTGGGTTTCAACAAATATGATTGTCAATATTGAGCAAATTGACCACATTACCCCACCATCAAATAATGTACAACGACCTCATTTAACATATAATGAGGGAAGCTTGCGACTAAAGCGAAAACTAGCATCTGATTTGTCCGTGGACACAAGGACACAATACAGCACTTCTGGTTCATGCTGCTGCCGTTTCTGCAAAGAAGACAAAAGAGCACGACGTTTCATTCGTTTTGAAAAAAACATTGGCTACGACTGCAATATCAACAGAAATAAGAAAAAAAAAACTGTCAATTCAAGGACCGGTTTCTATGGCCCCGGATGAAGCTTTAGCATTTTTAATTGAAAATGGGCTTTCAAAACAGCAGTATATAAACATAAGGCTTCAGAATAAAAACCACAACTGTGACATATACCCCAGTTATAAGCAATTGCTTGCTGCTAAGGTGAAATGTAGACCGTGTGGGGTACAAATTTCAGAAACCATTGCCCAGATGTCGTTACAAAATTTGTTGGACCATACAGCGAGTCGTATAATTTTAATGCAACAAGAAGTATTTAGTCAGTTTTCCGATATTAGCGAAGTGATATTGATTAGTAGCTATGGATTTGATGGTTCGTCGGGGCAAAGTACGTACAAGCAAAGCTTCGAAACAGAGAGATCAAATTCCACCGATCAGTCATTATTCGTCACAACTCTAATACCTCTTACGCTTTTAGACCGTTTGGGCAGAGCCCTTTGGGTTAACAGCATACCACAATCCATTAGATATTGTAGGCCGATTAAAATTGAATTTGCTAAAGAAACCAAAGCTCATATTTTGGAGGAAAAATCAAACTTGGACTCTCAAATAGACAATTTGAAACCATTTCCTTGTAATGTTATTGAGGGGATTAGCACTAAAATCAGTTACAACCTAAATATGACACTCATTGATGGTAAAGTTTTAAATATTTTAATAGGAAGTAATTCCTGTCAATCTTGTCCAATATGTGGAGCAAAACCGATACAGTTTTTAAAAACAGACGATCTGAAGTCTAAATGTTTTCAACCGAAACCTGGAACACTGTGTTATGGAGTTAGCCCTCTACACTCTTGGATATGATTTTTTGAATTTTTTTTTTAAAATATCATATAGAATTGGGATGAAGAAGTGGCAAATTAGAGAGCAAAAAGATAAATCTATTATGCAGGCACGTAAAAATGAAATTCAACGTAGAATGTGGGTTGAAATAGGATTGCAGGTTGGCAAACCGATACTAAATGGTAGTGGTAATACCAATGACGGCAATACAGCGAGAAGAACCCTTTCCAATATTTAATTGTTTGCATCAATATTGGACTTCGATTTGGATGCCCTCAAAAATTTTCATATTGTACTAATAACGGTATCGTGTGACTATAAAGTTAACGTGGATAAATTCCAAAAATTCTGCGAACGAGCTGCTAAATTATACATGAGCAAATATCCTTGGTATCCTATGTCAGCCACTGTTATACATGGTTCAGAGATCATTGCAGCTGCTATACTGCCTGTGGGGTGCTTAATAACATAAGTGATGTTTTCCATAGAGCTTTGGATTCTTCGGATCCACTACTATCAAGTCTGTGTCTTGCCAAGAGAAGACTGAAAAACAAGAAAACTGCATTTCCTCGAGAGGTTATCGATATGTTAGAATCACCGATATTTTGTTCCACAAATAATAATTTGGATGACGACGAGAGTGGATCTGACAATAAATGTTTTAAAAATTCTTACGAACTTGATGTGGAATAAAGTTTCCCCACAAAATTAAAAAAAAGCATGGGTCCTATTTTAATCGCCACTAGTGTATATCCACACATATTTTTAATTATTATTTTAAGTTTTTAAAAAATGTGAAATAAATGTTAAAATCCATGACAAATATTTTTGTTCTTTAATTTATTTGCCGATTAAAGCTTATTGTAAGTATTTAGTGCGAGTGGGCTGCGGGCGTGGTCCGATAAGAAAAATTATTTTTCTATTTTCTTAGTGATCTTTAAATATACCAAAAATTAAAGCTCTAAAAATATTTTTAGAATTTATGCCAAAAAAATGAATTTGGGACCACAGTGCAATGTGACAAACAAACTGGTTGAAATTTGTAATAAACTTGATGCTGGAATTACGGAAAAACGGAATATTGTGAAAAAATTGAATATTTTAGTTGACAAATATCGAACCGAAAATAAAAACAAAATGCAACAGCCATCATTCGTAGCATTTGTATAATCCACAAGAGAATTATTTTATATGGAAAAATGGAAATGCGACTCGAAAGCTGCTGTAGGCTCATGTGGATCAAATTCAGAACACTTCAAAGAGTTCATGAAGGATCAGCATAATTAAGAAAATCTGCGATAATGGAATACGTGACAGAAATTGATGAGTAAGTACCAATCAAAATTCTGGCAAACTATATAATCAAAGTGTATACGTCAATGTTCCTTAATATTAAGTTTTACAACTCTGTGGTGTACGGTTGTCTATTATTTTATAAATTCATACGTTGAACTCAATATATGGATTTGAATATGAGACAAATTGTAAATAATGTTGTCAAAGAAAATGCGTACTACGCTCACTCGGAAAATATTTTATTAGATTAGACTATAAAAAAAATTTCAGACTAACGTAAACCATAAGGAAGATCCGATGGAACCCAGACTTTATAAAAAACATATCATAAATTTCAATTGGATGGACTGCACGAATATGATTGACATGAATGATAAATCAAACATATTCGAACCATCATTTACTCTAAGCGTTCCTTATGAACATCCAGAACAATATCTAGAAAACGATGAGCCATTGCTGCCTAATCCGAAAATTCCGTTACACATACAAGGAACGGCAAGACACGTTCCATAGCTGGCTAGCGTGTCCAAACGAGTTTTAGAACAGAATCGAGAAGGAGTTATATCTGTGACATTTGAAAGCCGTCAAAAAACCAGAGACTTGAAAGCAAGAAAGACTTTCAAAAATAATTCAATTAAATTCTATTCTACAATAACTCGTCTTTTCATTCTTTGTATTACTGAATTCAATTTAATTTTTTTCATTTACATTTCATATGTTTCTATTTTTTAAGTTGTATTTTGGTTAAAATAATAAAGAAAATCAAGAAAATATATAATTGTTCATTTAAAGAGTATATAAAAAAACGAATTTTTTGATTTAAATTTAATGAAATCGATATCGGTCGTATATGGGTACCCCACATTATTTTCAGGGCTGAATATTTTGGACTATATTAAATATGGGAAAGTCATCGATTTTTGCAATAATTTCGTCAATTTTCCCCAAAAAGGTGAAGAAAAAATCCACAAAAATGTACGGAAACACCCCTTGGCATCTGTTAAAAATAAAAATAAATGTATACACATTATACATTTATACACGGTACACACATTTTCAATAATTTTTTTTATACATTTGAATGAGTATTATGGAAAATATCATGAAAATATCTTCATCGAAATTTTGGCAGGCTCGAAAATGATTTTAGAGGCATGGTTACTTGGTCGAAAATACTTGTTATGGCTAGTACCAAAATCGCGATGAGCACATAGAGATTGCTTCGGCACCTACAATTTGACCCACTCTAATATATATATATATATACATATTGGGTTATTTTGACAAAAAAAAAAAAAAACACCTCGTAACTAACTCTGTTTCGAGAATATTCCAGATATGAAAATATTATACGAGGCCAGTAGCAAGCTGACGTATAGATGGCGGCAGTAGTTTGAAACCAATTACCTAATAAAACATATGTTTTAAGTTCCAAGGCGCCACGTTGTTTGTTATTTTTTTTGAGCCCTCAAAAATAAACGATCGCAGTGAGTTTGTAAGCATGCAATTTAACCATTATTAAAGTGGAGATAGATTCTACTCTGGGGATGCTACTACTTCGTTTACGATAATAAAGTATTAGGCTGTAGTGTTTAAACGAGGCCGTACGAGCTGCCAAGACGAACACCGTAGTGTCGGCCAATTGATGTGGTCACGTCAGAAAAGTTAAAAAAAATGGTATTGGCCGACCATCAGCTGAACGTGTGTGAGCTATCTGTTATCATGAGCATTTCAGAAAGTTTTTACATCGCATATCTACCGAAAATTTTGAGATCAGAAAGCTGTTCGCAAGGTGGGCGCCATGATTGCTCTCAATAGAACAAAATCAGCATCGTCGGGATGTTTCGATAGACTGTTTGGCGATGCTTCACCAAAATAAATCCAAGTTTTGTGGATTTGTAACCATGAATGAGACATGGGTTCACTACTTCAGTAAAAAGAGTCAAAATATTGGACTTAAATGGGAGAATCCCGTTCAAAAAAAGCGTAAACAAAGTAAAAGAATCAACTTATCGCAGCGTATTAGTGATGAAATTAAGGAAAAATAACGAACTTGGCAAAAAGAAAGATTTGTTTCATCAAGACAATGCAACAGTTCACAGATTCACTATTGAAATAGCCAAAATCCAGGACTAAAAGTTTGAATTGCTTTATCATCCATATTATACGCCAGATTTAGGTCCCGGATTGTGGCTGGAGTCTGCCGTTGATACCTGCTTTGAGGAGTTCAGCAGTTCTAACAGGGTACCGAAGGAAACAGGGTATCGAAGCAAGTGAATATGTTGAGAAATAAAGAAAATTTTTTTATTAATTTATTATTAAAAAGAAATCATCACATCCGATCACAGGCGAAATGTGTAAACATCTAGTAATTAAAGATTGTTTTATGGCACTTTTTTAAAGTCAAACACTTATAGCGATCAACTGCAGCGGCTCTGCAAATATAAAATATTTATTATTATTTATTATTTCAACCGGTTAATTTTTAATTTTTCGTTTTTAATTTTTTATTTTTTATTTAATATTTAATTTTTTATTTAATTTTTCATTTTTTATTTAATTTTTCATTTTTTATTTTTTAATTTTAATTTTTTATTTTTCATTACTTACTTTTATTTTTTATTTTTCGTTTTTAATATTTCGTTTTTCGTTTTTTTTTTTTTACATTTTTTAATTTTCATTTTTCATTTTTTTCTCATTTTTCATTTTTTATTTTTCATTTTTAATTTTTCATTTTTCGTTTTTCATTTTTCATTTTTAATTTTTCATTTTTTATTTTTCATTTTTCATTTCCTACTTTTAATTTTTATTTTTTGTGTATCATTTTTCATTTCTTATTTTTCATTTTTTATTTATGTTTAAATTTTTTTTTTTCATTTTTATTTTTTATTTAATTTTTCACTTTTTATTTTTCATATTTCATTTCTCATTTTTCATTTTTCATTTTTCATTTTTAATTTTTTATTTTTCATTTCTTACTTTTTCATTTTTTACTTAATTTTTTATTTCATTTATCATTTTTTATTTTTCATTTTCATTTCTTATTTTTCATTTCTAATTTTTTATTTTTCATTTCTTACTTTTAATTTTTCTTTTTTAATTATTAATTTTTTATTTAATTTTTCATTTTTTATTTTTCTTTTTTTATTTTTAATTTTTCTCATTTTCATTTTCATTTTTCTCATTTTTCATTTTTATACCCTATACCACTATGTGGTGTGGCTATAATGACTTTGTGCTGCTGTTTGTAACTACCAAAAATATTTGACCTAGACCCATCTTTAATTAATCCGATCGAATCAGAATCACTATCAGATTCGATTTAACGATGTCCGTTTGTGTGTCAATGAAAAGCTTGTAATCAAACTGCAGGTCGCAAATATGAATATATTTTGACGAAATTTGGCATATAAGCTTTCATCGGCCACAGGATGAACGCTGTTGAAATTGGTGAGAATCGGTCCATGTTCAGACCTAGCCCCCATACAAATGACCCCTATGAAATCGACTTAAATGGCCATAAGATCCAAATTATCATATAAATCTTAGTCAAATTGGATTTGTATGTGTTTATTACATCCATTAATCAGTAGTCCAAAAATGATCCCTATGGGACAACTCTTAGTCATAGGCCCCATATAGAGCTGCTTCCCGATCTTCACTTAAATATATCAAAAAACAAAAATATTGCACTGATTCTTCTCAAATTTTGTTTGTATATATTTTTGCAAAATACAAGATACTTTACCAAACATGGTCAGGATCGGTCCATTTTTAGGCCTAGTCCCCATATAGATATAGCATCCGATATGAACTTTTTCATATCTGCAGACAAAAAATTTATAAAAATCCCACTCAAATTTGGCTTATGCTTATTTTCTATGTCCAGTTAGTTGGGCCTATGGGTTAGGGTCTCTAAACGCATGGTATAGGGTATCCCTAAGTCGGTCTAGACCGACTATAATTTTCTTACTTGTTCATTATTCATTTTTAATTTTTGTGTTTCTCTTTTTTATTTTTCATTTTTAATTGTTTTTTTTTTCACATCTTACTTTTAATTTTTCATTTTTTATTTTTATTTTTAATTTTTATTTATCAATTTTCATTTTTCATTTTCAATTTTTTATTTTTCATTTCTTACATTTAATTTTTAATTTTTTATTTTTTTTTTAATTTTTATTTATCAATTTTCATTTTTCATTTTTCATTTTTAATTTTTTATTTTTCATTTCTTACATTTCATTTATAACTTTTTCATTTTTTATTTCATTTTTCATTTTTAATTTTTTATTTTTAATTTTTTAGTTTTAATTTTTTATTTTTATTTTTCATTTTTTATTTTTCTTTTTTTATATTTCGTTTTTCGTTTTTTATTTTACATTTTTTAGTTTTCATTTTTCATTTTTTTTTCTCGTTTTTCATTTTTCATTTTTCGTTTTTATACCCTATACCACTATGTTGTTTGGGTATAATGACTTTGTGCTGCTGTTTGTAACAACCAAAAATATTTGACCTAGACCCATCTTTAGTTATACCGATCGAATCAGAATCACTTTTTGAGTTGATTTAACAATGTCCGTCCGTCCGTCCGTCCGTCCTTCTGTGTGTCCATGTAAACCTTGTAATCAAACTGCAGGTCGCAAATCTAAATGTATTTTGATGAGATTTGGTATATAAGCTTTTAACGGCCATGGGATGAACGCTATTGAAATTGGTGAGAATCGGTGCATGTTCAGACCTAGCCCCCATACAAATTACCCCTATCAAATCGACATAAATTGCAATAAGATCCAAATTGTCATATAGATATTACTCAAATTGGGTTTGTATGTGTTCATTACATCCATTAATGAGTAGTCCAAAAATGATAGAGCGGCTTCCCGATCTTCACTTAAATCTATCAAAAAACAAAAATATTGCACTGATTCTTCTCAAATTTTGTTTGTATATATTTTTGCAAAATACAAGAGACTTTACCAAACATGGTCAGGATCGTCCATTTTTGGGCCTAGTCCGCATATAGATATAGCATCCGATATGAACTTTTTCATATCTGCAGACAAAAAATTTATAAAAATCCCACTCAAATTTGGCTTATGCTTATTTTCTATGTCCAGTTAGTTGGGCCTATGGGTTAGGGTCTATAAACGCATGGTATAGGGTATCCTATAGTCGGTCTAGACCGACTATAATTTTCTTACTTGTTCATTATTCATTTTTCATTTTTCGTTTTTCATTTTTCATTTTTCATTTTTAATTGTTTTTTTTTTCACATCTTACTTTTAGTTTTTCATTTTTTATTTTTATTTTTAATTTTTATTTATCAATTTTCATTTTTCATTTTTAATTTTTTATTTTTCATTTCTTACATTTAATTTTTAATTTTTTATTTTTTTTTTAATTTTTATTTATCAATTTTCATTTTTAATTTTTTATTTTTCATTTCTTACATTTCATTTATAACTTTTCATTTTTCATTTTTAATTTTTTATTTTTCATTTCTTACTTTTAATTTTTTATTTTTAATTTTTTATTTTTAATTTTTAATTTTTAATTTTTAATTTTTAATTTTTAATTTTTATTTTTCATTTTTTATTTTTCTTTTTTTATATATCGTTTTTCGTTTTTTATTTTATATTTTTTAGTTTTCATTTTTCATTTTTTTTCTCTCGTATTTAATTTTTCATTTTTCGTTTTTCATTTTTAATTTTTTGTTTTTTGTTTTTCATTTTTCATTTCTTACTTTTAATTTTTATTTTTTATGTATCATTTTTCATTTTTTATTTATTTTTCATTTTTTATTTAATTTTTCATTTTTTATTTAATTTTTCAATTTTTGTTTTTCATTTCTTATTTTTCATTTTTCATTTTTCATTTTTAATTTTTTATTTTCAGTTTTTACATTTCATTTCTTACTTTTTCATTTTTTACTTAATTTTCTATTTAATTTTCCATTTTTTATTTTTCATTTTTTATTTTTTATTTTTTCATTTTTCATTTTTTATTTTTCAGTTCTTACATTTCATTTCTTACTTTTTCATTTTTTACTTAATTTTCTATTTAATTTTACGTTTTTTATTTTTAATTTTTTATTTTCCATTTCTTACTTTTGATTTCTTATTTTAAATTTTTAATTTTTATTTTTAATTTTTTATTTTTCATTTTTAATATATCGTTTTTTATTTTACATTTTTTAGTTTTAATTTTAAATTTTTTTTCTCATCTTTCATATTTTATTACCTATTCATTTTTCAATTTTCATTTTTAATTTTTTATTCTTCATTACTTATCTTTAATTTTTAATTTAATATTTTTTATTTTTATTTTTAATATTTATTTATCAATTTTAATTTTTTATTTATCATTTTCTATTTTTATTTTTAATTTTTCATTTTCAGACAGGAAGTACATATCATAAGTTTTTCACCAATACAATCATAAGTCACCCCGATTTTGTCTCATGTCTTACATGTTACGCTGGTTTTGTGATTGTATTGTGAAATAGAAATTTACCCCCCTGCGCGTATAGATATTTGCACATCAAAAATTCAAGCGAGATTATGGTCTTGTTCTTCCCTTTAAAATTGGCTTTCAGATCAGCTGTTGTCGTTATTATAGATTTGTAGGTTGTTTTTGACGTTGCTATTTATGCTGTGCCCGAGTATAAATCCAGAACCACTTCGGATATTTTAACCTAAAAACCTACAGAGTTCGTATAATTTTTAATGTTCTCTAATATATCATATCCCTAATGTTTTGGAATATATTGTGAATTTGCATAAATATTTAATGTATTAATTTCGCTCAATACTCGCATGTAATCTTAAGTACAAATGAATATTCATGAATAAGTCATAAATTTGATTAGGTAATTTTGTAAATGTTTGACATGCATAATTAATTAATAAGATTGATTATTTTGGATATATGTATGTATATAAGGTAAACAGCCAAGTACAGAACATTTGGTAGCCTCGAAACGAAATTGAGTGCCTCAGCCCTTTCAAACTGATTACAGCAGACTAAATGTTGTTCGCGGTGATACATAGTGTATAACTCTTTTATTTACTAAAATCATGTTTTATTAGCTGCGTTTAAAATTTCTAGAGATTTATGTCGATATTTAGAGACTTTTTCAAAACAACAGAAAACCATTTCATTACTTTAATACCATTAAGTTCTGAATTACATTACAATTAGCTTTACAAAAACTAATCACCGAAGTCAAACAAATTTTAATCATTCTCCATTACTGTTAGGCCTTTCATGGTACTAACTGCATATGGGTTTTCATAAATTATAGGCTTTTAATATTAATACTAACTGCAAACAGTACACACAAAAACCCACACATACACATAGTCTGATGGTGGCCGTGGTACTGGTCATATGTATGTTATTAGATATTCAACTCTATGTTTTCGTATTACATTAAAGTTAACCATAAAGTTATTATCAATGCCATCAATATGGACTAAAGTACTCGTAAATGTAATGCTGACAATACTCTCGTATATTGCGATAAATCGTATGTGAATTTTGAATTTTGTTGTAATCTCCAAATAACATACTTCATATACACTTTCCGGAAAAAGTATTCGTAAATCTTAAATAAAAATTAAATTAAAAAAGAAACTGACTTTTTTAGAATAAATTGTTAAGCTATTTATTAGTTTTTTTTTTGCCTATTCAGGTAAAATAAAAACGAAAAAATCACAAGAAAATGCATTCTTACATTTGAAATGTTAATATAAAAAAAAAAATAATTAAATTTGTATTAAATATTGCTTAGATTTGTAGCTTGTAGAATATCATTTGCAGTTTGGAATTTCTGTTTGCTGATTTGACATAGACTTCATCTTGAAGAATTTTCTTCACATATTTTACGCTTTTAAATATTTCCTTTGAAGTTATTTTATGTTGGCGGATTCTGCGCTCCAGTAAGTCCCCCAAATACTCTATAAGATTAAAATCGATTGATCCCGGTGGTGATTGCCCTTGACTTTTTCTATTGCAGAGCAAACACAGCTTTATGTTTCGGATCATTATACCACTGGAACCAAAATACTGAAATTTATTTTATTATTTAAGGAGTATTTACAAAGAAGACTAGTTCCTTTCATAAGCCAACACAATCTGTTTGGCTCCACTTAGCATTCTGGCATTAGGATGAGAAAGCTCTTATAAGGAAAATCGCAAAACTGTACGGGGCTTTGGCTAGTAGAAAGATACCGGGCTCGTGTGAGAAGAGGGCTGAAGAGCACAAAAGAAGTGTCTCAAAATGTGAAACGGCAATGGACTACTCGTTTCAAAAAAGTGACTGAAACCATTATGGAATTCCTAATTGAAGGATTTCCTTAAGTCCATAAGTACTTTCTAGTTCTATAAAAAATCGATTTTTTGTAAGCTTTAATACAATTTCAATTAAAAAAAAAATCAAAACTCTAGCTTCAATAGTTTCCTTATTATTACATTTTAGATATTTTACGATTTTTCCGATCTCACTCCTTATTCAATTATATACACAATCGTCGCATTCGATATCGAGTAAAATCAATTTAAATTCCATGCTTTGGTTTATGATTTAAAGAAGACGGATAATCGGCAGACCTCGTTTCGCTTTTACTATTAACTATGGACCGTAACTCGTTAGCTGTGAGAGAGTAAAATTATACTTAGTATGTTATTTTTTAAATAAAAAAAAATTTTTTTTTCTAAACGTTTATTTAATTCAAATTCATCTTAAACTATAAATAAACAAATAGTAGGAATCTATAATATTAATACGCCAGGCGATTTCTTGTGACCGATGTTTTGTTCTACCGTCTTATCCCGATTTTGACCAAACGTATATTATTTGAAATGTATTTATTTTTAGCCGTTTTGCAGATTTACAGATTTTTAAATTTTTTCCTTTGTTTTGAGTAAATTACATTTAAAGTTGCTACTAACACATACATAAAATTATACAATGTTATTTTTTATTTTTATTTATTTATTTGATGACCTAGCACAACAACACAAAAATTCTATAAATTATAGTGCTAGTGAGTAATGATAACATAAATCATATTTAACAATAACATAAAAAGAAAATAATATAAAAATTAAATTTATAAGTAACTAATGTATAAAGAATTTAATCAAAGAGAAAAGAAATTAGTTGATAAATTGAATTTAACAAAGGAATTTAAGCAGCTCATTTTTAAACTTGTTAGCGTTGCTAATGATTTGAATTCGATTAGGAAGAAGGTTCCAAAGACTAGTGGAGTAAATGAAAAACTGACGTTGTGAAAAAAGGCTTTTAAATCTTTTTTGGATTATATTTTTGCCACGAATAGATCTAGCAAATTGTATCCTTCTATAAAGGTAGATAGGTAACGTTGATGTTATAACATTGTGTAAAAAAATAAGGCTTTTAAATTTAAGGAGATTTTCAAAACTCATTTGATTTATCTGATATGAATAAATGGATATAGATTCACCGCGTCCTTTGTTGTAGATATATCTAGCAATATTGTTGTAAGCAACTTTGAGTTTTCTAAAGTCATTACTATCACAGTTTGCATAAATTTCGCAGCCATATAATAGAGCGGGGATGGGACACGATTTAGCTAACAACATACGTATATTAAAAGTTGTGGAGAACTTTACGACCCAAAGATTTCGAAGCATTCCATATATGCGTCCTACGACGGAATTGATATGGTTAGACCAAGTTAATTTATTATTGAATATCACTCCCAGATTTTTCGAAGAATTTACGAATTCAATAGTTCCGTTGTTTATATTAAGTTTAATATCATCATTTAAAGATATATTCCTTTTTGAGAGAAAAATACATTTGGACTTTAAAAGGTTTATGCATAATCCATTGGCTGAAGCCCAGTGGTATATGTTGGCTAAATCGTAGTTGATATTATTCACACACGAATGAATGTTGTTCAAAGCTGCACTTATAAATTTGAACGTCATCGGCATACATTTGAACCTTGCTGTGAGTTATTATATCTGGTAAGTCATTAATATATAAACAGAAAAAAAGAGGTCCTAGTACGGATCCTTGCGGAACTCCCTTGTTTACATTAAGGGCATTTGAATTTTTACCATTTAAACTTACAACTTGGGATCTCCCAGTAAGATAGGAATTGACAAGCTTGCACGGTGATTGAGAAAAGTAACACAATTTTTCAAGTTTTTTCGTTAATATGGAATGATCTACTGCGTCGAAAGCTTTACTATGATCCAGTAGTATTAAGAATGAAACCATACTGTTATCAAGCTCAGCTCTTAAATCTCAAATCACGTCTGTTAGCGCTGTAATACAACTTCTTCCCTTCACAAGTCCAGTTTGGAAATCGGACAAAATATTATTCTGACCGAGATAATCATTCATTTGTCTGCACATGAGATTTTCCATTACTTTAGACAAAAAGGGGAGAATTGCAATAGGCCGGAAATCATTGTTTTGCTTAGGAATATGGATAATTTTTGAGAGGTTCCATCTTTCAGGAAATACGGATTATGCAAAGATAGTGTTGAATAGATGAGTAGGAAAAGGCAAGAGCTTTGGGCTTAGGGCTTTTATAAATAAAGGATTCATTTCATCTACACCAACAGCATTCGATTTTATTACTAAGATACTTTCTAGAACTTCACCCTGGGTTACACAGTGGAAACTAAAACGATTTTCAATGGGAACAATGCATAAATCATTATAAATATTGGATACGGACGATTGCACATTATTATTTTGACCTAGTGTGGGTTGTAGGTCTAGCTGCGTGTAGTACATAACCGGTTGTAAAAGATCCAATATACCCTCAAATTTCCGAGATATCGGGAAAAGTGTATTTTTTTGGACTGGCGCACTTAAACATTTGTAACTCAGTCATTTTTTAACCGATTTCAAATTTTTAAACGGTATTAATAAGAAACGAACGCGGTCTTTCCAATGTATACACTTTCACTATCCTTTTAAGATAAATATGTACAGAATAATGTCAAAATTTTTCAGTTTTTTTTTTTTTAAACTTTTTCAACTTCTACGAGAGTTTTTTCGAATCTTCTTTTAAAAGAAAAATAATCTTAAAGTCAGTGTCCTTCTGAGTGAAACAAGCTTTCATTTGATTAGATCGGTTAAAAATTTCCAAAGTTATAGTACTTTTTGTAAACAAGAGAGATTAGAGCTCCTTAAACAATTTTTTTTTAATTTTTGTTAAAGAATCGCCGTTAAAACCCAATTAAAATTGGCTTTTGTTTTGTTATTTATGTTTAAATTAACAAATTAATTAAACTTTACTTGTTTTTTGCTTACTCAATTTCGGCGTATGCCAAAGCCAACTTAAGGAACTCAATGCCTGGTTTTCACTATGTCATATAAGCTGACAACAAACAATTGCCTCAACTGACATCTCGTAATTTTCTATTCATTACGTATTCATTACATCTTATAAACGAACAAAAAATCCGGCTGTCAAACACAAACAAATTGCCAACATGCTGGCAATTTCACTTCAGATGTCAAATGTTTTCATACAACTGACAATAATTGGCAACAATTGCCATTGAAAATGATATAATGAAAACCAGGCATAAGTCAATTACAATTCTAGCTTTAGGACTTATTATAAGAATGTACTAAACAAAAGCTAGTATGACACAAACAAGACATAAATGCGAAGGAGAAAGAAACAAAATCCACTCTGCATAGTGTAGTACTCTATCATTGTTAATAAAATATTTTTAAAATATTTTTGTAATAATACTGTTACTTTTTTTTTGATACTAGCAAGCATGTTGTTTATTGGTTAGTATTTGTGGTGCAGCTTCAAAAATACAATATATTTTTTCATGAAGAAAAGCTAACCTTACAATGTGTAATAAGCGTAATCAGTTTTGTTACATTTGCGGCTTATTCGTTGACAAGAAATATCGATTAGAATTGATTAAAAATAAAGCAATGGTTTTAGCTTTCAATCCATACTTTGATCGCTCTTACATTAGAAGTGTTTGGTATGAACCCGAATATATTTGTTTAAGGTACTCCTCGGCACTCAAAAAATGGATGTGTAGAAAATGCGATAAACAACTGTTTCCATTCTCGGTCCCAATGGTTTGGCATCGCCAATTTTTTCATAAGCCAGATATATGCTACTTATGCCAAACAAATGTCGTTGGTCATCGGTACAAAACCCGTGATCGCATACAATATGCTAATGTTTCAACAGTATGTAAGCCAGTCCTAAGAGAAATTGAAGATAAGGAAGATGAAACTACAGAACTGCAAATTTCATCTAACCTATTAATATAATATTTGATAGAATGGAAAATGACAATACATTTTTACCACTGGGAACATTATCTTCGGAACGTCATTTAATAACAAACGAAGATTACAGTGATCTTGAGCGTGATTTGGGATTATCGTGGAGACAAACCGAAACTTTGCGTTCCAGATTAAAACAATGGAATGTAGTGGAAAGCAGCTTCGAAGCTACATTTGGAAGAAAAACTATGCTATCAACGTCGTTCGAAAAAATTTTTAAATAAACAACAAGCTCGTATCTTGCTCGGATGTGGATGAGACAAACAAATAGTCTCAGTCACGAACATCGATCACCAGATTGGCGGTTATTCTTAGATGGGTCATGTAAATGTAAGTATTCTATCGATCATATCTGTAAATTAAAAATTTATAATTCATGAATTTGTAAGGTCTGAAAGCAGTCCTTTTACATAACAAGAATTAGTTGCCATCAGTTCCTATAACATATGCTACTGATATCAAAGAAACTTATGCAACATTGGTGAAGATTCTAAGTTTAATTAATTATGAGAAATTCCAATGCAATTTGTCTCTGACTTAAAAGTATTGACAATTATTTTTGGAATGCAAGGAGGTTTCACTAAATTGCTATCTTTGTGAATGGAATAGTCGTGAAGAAGACCATTACAAATGCAAAGACTAGTCGCCAAGAAAATCATTTCAACTAGGCGAAAAAAATTTTGTTAACATCCCACTAGTCCGAGCCGAGAAGATTATTTTTTTCGCCTTTGCATTATAGCTAGGCTATATGTAGCAATTTGTTAAACAACTAGACAAAGACAGCGAGGCTTTTTCACACTTAAAATCTGTATTTCCAAAACTAAGTGACGCCAAAATAAAAGAAGGTATGTATAAGATATTTTGAGACATAGAGTAGTTACACCCAATTGTTTTATGTGCTGATTTACAGGTATTGTTGTTGGACCACAAACCACAAATTAAACGAAGTTGAAAAAAGAGCGTGGATGAGTTTCATAAAGATATGAAACATTTTTTTGGTAACAAAAGAAGTGCTGACTGCACGGATGTTGGTAGTGAATTTCTAGAGGCGTATGGAGAAATGGGGTGCAGAATGTCAACAAAAATACATTTTTTGCATTCTCGCTTGGAATTCTTCTCAGAAAATCTGGGCCAATTTAGTGACGAGCAGGGCGAACGCTTCCACCAAGAGCTATCAACAATGGAAAAGCGGTTCGAAGGAGAAAGTCAAATCAGAATGCTAGCGAATTACTGCTGGTCGCTAAAACGTGAAACCGAAGATTTGTCTTACAAACGTGCTAGATTAAGACAACATTTTTAAAAAATAAACATAATAAAAACAACTTTAAATTATTTCTCTTTTTTTTAATCATATAATCGAAATCGGTTTTTCATTGTTTACAAAAAGTACTATAACTTTGTCAATTTTTAACTGATTTAAGCAGGTGAAAGCTTGTTTCACTCAGAACGATACTGGCTTTAAGATTATTGTTCCTTTAAACAAGATTCGAAAGAAACTCTCGAAAAAGTTTAAAAAAAACTGAAAAATTTGGATATTATGCAAAAAATCTGTACATATTTATCTTAAAAGGATAGTGAAAGTATACACACTTGGAAAGACCACGTTCGTTTCTTATTAATAGCGTTTAAAAATTTGAAATCGGTTAAAAAATGACTGAGTTACAAATGTTTAAGTGCGCCAGTCCCAAAAAATACACTCTTCCCGATATCTCGGAAATATGGGGTACATTGGAGCTTTTAAAACCGGCTATGTACTACACTCAGCTAGACCTACAACCTACACTAGGTCATTATACAAGTTATTGCAATTTTTTATTTTTTGTATCATCGTGTTATTATTCACAGTGCCATATTCGAGCTCTCTAGTATACTAAATATTATTTAATATTTTGTTTTTGAAAATAAATAATACAATTTAATTGTGTATATAGTATATATGTGATACTTTTATATAGATTAATTAATGTAAGGAAATAAATACCAAAAATCAGTATTTTTATATTTAAAAAAGATAAAAGCTATTGTCAAAGGATAAAAAAAAGAAGTGGAAGTCATTCATTGAGCCACCAATATTTTTTAATATTTATGTTCGGTATCATATTTTTAACATCTAGGTAAACGCTAGTATCAAATCTGCGATTTACTACAGTCAGTTTATTAGAATGAATTGCTTTAATAATGCCTCGCCTATAAATGTGGATGTAACCATTTCTATGTAGATATATGAACGCTTCTGGTGGTATATAACCATTTTCTAATGCATTAAAAATATATTCTTCACTTTCATAATATGGAGCCTTAATTAAATTATTAACTTTGCATTTACTGCTTTTAATGATGTGATTTCTGATCAAATGAATCATAAAATTATCGATTCTACTTATCTTCGCTGTCTTGTACACTATTTTGTTTGATATATATTTATTAAGATCATTATTAGGGTCTCTATACAGTGATGTACACGCTCTTAGGCATTTCCTTGCAAATACTCTTATTTTCTCCATACAAGATGGTGCAATATTGAACCAAATTTCGCAACCATATGTTAAGATATATATATATTGATTCCTATGGTTCCAAGTTGGAACAAAGGGCCGTATGTTAAGATAGGCCTTATTAAAGATTTGTACAACATGACTTTAACTTCGTGTTTAATATATCGTGAAAAAAATAGTTTTTTGTATATGAAAAATGCATTTCTTGCTTTTATTAGCCGTAAATTAATATGGTTATTAAAGTACAAAAATTTATCTAGAAAACTGCCAAGATATTTAACCACATGTTTGTTTGGAATATAAATATGACTATTAGATTTTATACCAAAATTTTTCCAATTTTTTTTTAATATCATAATTACATTTTCCTACTGGGGGACGAAACAATATAGTTTCGCATTTATTAATATTAATTTTCATTTTCCAATCAGCTGCATAGGTTTCTACAATGATTTTGTAATTTATCGTTAATTTTTTCAATTTTGTTATCGGAATGATAAATAATGTTATATTATCTGTTTTATTAAGGAGGTCATAGATGAACAAATTAAATAACATTGGTGAGTTAACAGTTCCTTGTTGTAAACCATTAACTATTTATAATAAAATTTTTAGAACTAATTTGTTTATTGTTACTGACAAAAAAGGATTTGTTGTTTAACATATTATATATAAGTATTATTAAGTATTGCGGAAATTTATATTTCCAAAGTTTATATATTAATCTAGGAATCCAGATACTATCGAATGCTTTTTCGAAATCTATGAGACACGCGCCCGTACAAAAAGATTTATTCATATTCCAATTTATATTTGAGATAAGTAGATGTATTGCATGGATTGTTGAATGTTTATATTAAAATCCGAATTGTCATTTTCGAAGAAAATTATTTTGGACAAACAACATTGAAAATGAAGAACTTTTTCCAGCATATAAAATATAAATACAAGATCAACACACACCTCAGACTAAAACAATATTGAATGACAACAATAAATTGGCTAAACAATCAGAAAGGCTGCAGTTTCTACTACAATGCAAGAAATTCAGTGCTATTCCCGCACACTTATAGCACAGTACAAAGGTCACAAACTTATTCAAACAACCAAAAATAAAAAAACAAGCAAAAAAAAATAGAAAAAACATTACACGAGAGGATATTAAAACTAGAAATAAAAGCAACAATAATAACAATACAAGAACTAAAGAAGAATATGAAACATAATACAAAAGCAATAGAAACTGAACTTGACAACGTCGAATCAAACACGTTTTTTGAAGCTCAAAAGAATGTTCATAGTAAAATAAGACGAACAACAAAAATAACACATTTAGACAAGCTGAACAGAATGATAAGAGAATTATTAAATGATTTTGGGTTTATTTACAATGAAGATTGGTTCCACAATACAACAAATATACAATTTCCAAATGGCAAATGGCTTTTGTCGCTCGGAGAAAAATTTGCAATACCAATAAATGAAGAAAATTTTTCACCAATTAAAATTATAGCGTACATCGAACAAGCAATCCTCTTACTTGAGACAGATAGAGAAAGAGAAGTGGCGAGAGTAAGAACCAGCAACAGAGTTTCCACTTACAAAAATAAAATAAGAAATACGGAAAAGGAAAAATTTATATTAGCAGTGTACAAAAATACAATGGCATTTTTAAAGAAAAATAAAGATATTATTGTCGTTACAAAAGCAGATAAAGGGAACAAAACTGTGATACTTTACAAAGAAGACTATATGACAAAAATGAATCAACTACTGGATGACAAAAATACATATAAGACGATGAGAGAGGATCCTACACGAAAATTACAAACTAAAAATAACAACATAATCAACGATTTACATAAATCAAAATTCATAAACACCCGGGAAAATAGTTCAGCAGCCCAAGCACCAAAATTATACAGACTTCCAAAAATACACAAGGATGGTACATCATTAAGGCCAATATCGGCGTCGCAGAAGGTCCCATGTTACAATTTAGCAAAGTATATAGGATAAATTTTACAAAATATGGTCTCCAATGAATACAGTATTAAACATGTTATTGCGCTTTTCACCAACATTCCAATATACACGGCGATAAATATAATTATCAAAAAGTGGGACATTATAAAGAAAAAAACGAACATTCCAAAAACACAATTCCTTAAAATATTACAATTTTGTCTAAAAGACAATAATTATTTCAAATTCGAAGATAAAATATACAATCAAACTTTTGGCATGCCTATGGGAAATCCACTATCACCAACTATTGCAAATATAGTATTAGATGATCTGCTAGATGAAACTAAAAAACAATTAAATAAAGAAAACATAGAAGTAAAAATAATATTAAAATACGTAGATGACTTTTTCGCAATAATTAAAAAAGATGACAACACCAAAATTCTAGAACTTCTCAACAAATATCACAACAAACTTAAATTCACTTCGGAAATGGAGAAAAATAATCATTTACCATTCTTAGACGTAAAACTTCACCGAAAAGACAACAAAATAGCTTTTGCCTGGTACAAAAAACATTTAGCTTCAGGGCGAATTATCAATTTCCATTCCACACAACCTAAGAAAATGGCTGTTAACACTGCCAACAACTTTATAGGGAAAATTTTAACAATCAGCGATCCTGAGTTAAAAAGTAAAAATATTGAAATAATAAAAGAAACTTTATCTAAAAACAGTTTTCCAAAACAAACAACTAACACACTTATACAAAATTATACCTGCACGAAAAATAAAAATCAAACAAAAATCAACAAGATGACAACCCTGAATTAAAAAGTTATTTCTCAGTTAACTTTATTCCGTCGCTCACAGACATAAAAACAATAAGAACGATCATACCAAATACAAACACACAATTTGCTCACAAATCGAACACCACACTGCGAACTCTTTTCTCCAACACGAAAGGGAAAACAGCGAAAATGGAACAGAGCAGCGTTGTGTATCAAATTTCGTGTAAGGGGAATGAAGATAACGGGGAGCAGTGCTATATGTTTTATATTGGAGAAACAAAAAGAACATTAAAAACACGGATAGCAGAGCACGAAGCTGATACAAAAAGAAGAAAACAAACAACTGGATTGGCACAACATATGTATGAGAATATCCACAGAGCGGATATCACCAACATAAAAAGTTTAGATATTGAGTGGAGGGAAAATAAAAGACTGACGTTGTGGAAAGCCTTAGGATACAACAAAAAGGAGAGTTTTCTATGAACACAAAAGAATATAAAAACGACACAAATTCTGTTTATACTTTATTATTGTAGCAACTGTGATATTAGTGTAGTAATTATTTGTGCAAGTTTTATTTATTATTATATTTTTTAATTTTACAACTTTGGCAACCGCCTTTTGGGATATTTATTTAATTAATACTGGACGACCATTTACGATGTCAATTATAATTGTTAAATAATTTCCAAAATAATAAAAAATTAACCCTGAAGAGTCGGCATAGACCGACGAAACGTTGGGAAACTTATGAAATAAACTTCGCTTTATTTGCATAATCAAAATCGACCAGTAAGCTCGAAACAACAATAAATTCATAAAAAAAACTAAATTTTTATTTTCACAGAATTTTAATATATTTTTGTTAATTATAAACTTATTGCACGAAGGTTCTGCGGGTTGTAAGTATCTTTGTCTTCCTTTGGTAAAACCACAACTTTAGCTTCTTTCCATGCACGAGGGAAGTATGAATTTTAAACATATTGTTGAACAGAGTACAACACTCAAGAATTATAACCTCTGTAATGTTTCTTAAAATAATATTGGGAATGTTATCTATACCAGACGACATTTTCTTTCTTAATTTATTGAAAATATAAAAAATTTATTCTTTTGTTATGAAATAATCATTCTCAAGAGTATCGTTTAGTTCGTTGGCCTTTTTATTTGCATTAAATATTGTTAAAGTTGTTTGGTTTCTTTCATATTCAGAAATCGTTTTAAAAATGTAGAGAAATAGTTAATAACCTCGGTATGTATTCTATTATCAGGACCAATATCTTTGCAAGAGTGAAGCGATTCTAAAAAGGACCCTATTGTATTAAGAATTTGAACTTGGTCTTTTATAATGAAGTTATATTTATCACTTTCTATTTCTAATTCACCGGGATTAATTCCTGCATTTCTAAGAAAAGTTTCTTCTTGTTGTGGAATTTTTATCATGTTAATACACAACGGTTGTGACATTTTAAACTGTTTTTTGACTTCACTAAACATATTTGAGGCATCTTTCTGATTAATGCTTCCAAGTTTTTCCTTAAAATGTGTGTTAACTGCTAGAACAAAATTATCATTTATAAGTTTTTTTTTTATGAGTTTTAATTTGTTTTTCTGAAAATTCAAATCAGCTGGGGTCAATAAATGTTCCAATCTATTGTGTTTTTTGATAATTGTTAGGGTTTTACTTTTTTCTAGTTGCAATTTTTTAATAATTGCGTTGGAAAATTTTTCAACCGAATTTTCGCTTTTAAATTTTGGGACAGACTTTTCTATTGTACTAGTTGTAAGTGTATTTAATCTACCCAAATAGAAATCCATTTCCGAATTAGTTAAATTCTTATTATTTGGTATTGTTTCATTGCTATTTAACTCATTTAAGATATTGTTTTTTTTATAATTGGTTATCGAAAAATTTCGATAACAAGTGCAACGATTCGACCCAAGGTTTTTAAAATATTTTTCGAGCGATTCCTTGATTTTAAAACTGATCCTGGAAGCTGTAGTTCTGGGATTATATTGTTCTGATGCCAAAATTGTTCACTTTTTCCACTCAGTTAGTTTGGGCGGGCGAAGGGAGCGATGTTTTTTGTAAAAAACATAACAATTATCACAATGTTCAATAAATCGCTGATGAAGGCTGAAATGCCAGAAACCCGTCCGATTAAGAATACAGTGCAGTTATGAATTTTTGAAATGTATGCTTTCTTCTTCTTTACCACGCACCATTTAAACAAAATTAAAAATTGCATATTAATTACAGTAGTAATTGCAATATGTCTGAAAAATGACTATAAATCTAACAAACAAAAAAATCTTTCTTCGCTTCACAGCGTCATCTCAAATATATGTAAAGTGCATATGTAGGTATGTACAAAAAACCGTACATCACATATGACAACTCTTACGAAAACTGAGAATAGTGGAAATTAGAAGTAAAAATGCAAAAAATATTCAAAAATTCAAAAATAACGATTGTTTGTTTGGACAGAGTTGTATCTTCTGAAATTAATACAAAGTAAAGCTGTATGGTACGAAAACTGAAAACTAACCACACTGCTCGTAGGCCTGACTTTAGGTGAGTGTGTTAAAGCGCTGACCAAAAAGTGCAAGTACGAGTGTATGTGAAAGGTTCACGGTTCAAAACCTCACGGCCGCCCTAAGTAGAAAAAATTTTCATATAGAAACAACCTATTCGATTAAAAAACATAACAATTATCACAATGTTCAATAAATCGCTGATGAAGGCTGAAATGCCAGAAACCGGTCCGATTAAGAATACAGTGCAGTTATGAATTTTTGAAATGTATGCTTTCTTCTTCTTTACCACGCACCATTTAAATGGAATTGATATATTTGTAGTTTTTAACGACGTACTGCACTAGGAAGTGGCTTCTACCTATAATCAATTCAGGAAGAGATCTACTCTCATTTCTAAGCTTTAGGATAATTTTTCGCTCTTCAGCACTGATTTTTTAATTTAAGTATCTGTCCCAAAATACAGTTTTGAAATGATATCTCATTAATTCAAATGAAACACAACTACATGTCGTTGCTTATTTCATTGGATTTCTTTTCAAAATTACAATTGAAAAATTGCATTTTTGGTGATGTAAAGAAGAAAAAAAATTAAGTAGAATACATAGAATATATATAATTTATGTGTGTGTTAGTAGCAACTTCAAATGCAATCTACTCAAAACAAAGGAAATTTAAAAATCTGTAAATCTGTAAAACTGCTAAAAAGAAATACCTTTCAAATAATATACGTTTGGTCAAAATCGGGATAAAACGGTAGAACAAAACATCGGTCACAAGAAATTGCCTAGCTTATAAATATTATAGATTTGTGAGACGGTTTATCTGGTGTACTGCGGTATGTTGTTTTTGAAACCCAAATTGTCCATTTGCCAATTGGTATAGTTTCAATAGCACTGTAAATTCGATTTTGAATACCTTTCTCAAATAATTTGCCAAAAATAATTGGACTGTGCTTAGGCTTATTTGGTTGCGAAAGATCAAATATTTTCGTCTCTTTGAAATGGTTTGGAAAGTAGTTGAATTTTAAACAGCCTATAAAAATTATTAATAATAATTTTACTGCCTTAGGAGGTAATTTTTTATTAAAATGTTGTAGACATCATCTGGCCCAGGAGCTTTGGATGTTTTGAGAGTAGAAATTAAGTAATTGAACTCATTATGCGATATCAAAGTTATATTTTCAGAATAGGCATATGTGGATTTGAGTGCATTATCCTTAGAGTTAACAATTTTACCGATAGAGTGTTTGTACGTAAACGTAAGATATTAGACTCACAAAAAGTGTTGGCTAATAGCTCTATCTTTTCTTTATCAGTGTTAATTTTAATATTTCCTACAGCAAATGGAAAGTATTTAGAATTGAAATCGATATTTCAATATAAAGAAAGTACCAATATACAAAAATGTCATTGATTTTTATTTATTCTCTTTTCTTTTTTTCTGAATGCATATTTCATGGACACGCTACAACAAGTGATGATAAGTGGCTAAAATTAATAGCAGGAATGCTTTCTTCATATGCCAACCTAAGTCGCAATAAACTCATTGAACTAATAAATACTAATAAATACCTAATAAGGACTGTGCTTATTGCACTGTATTTTGGTAATGACTTCGTTTGCTGGGTATGATGGTCCACACTCACAAATATTAACAGTATATAAATTGCAACATAAATCTCTTGCTGTTTCTGCTAATGTTCCATAAACAAAAGCTTGATGTTCGTGGTATTGTTATATTTCAATGCGAATTTATTATCGTCTATAATTAAGATACACGACATGTTTACATAGATAAAACTGATTTGTTGTGAACAACCGCAATAGCAACTTAATTAATTGATTATTACGGCCGAACTTCTGGTCTCCTATTCGAATTTATGTTCTAATAATGACTCGATTAGCAGCAAATTTAGTAACCACAAAAAAAAAAAACAAGTAAGAAATTATAGTCGCTCTAGACCGACTATACGTTACCCTATACCATTGTTTAGAGACCCTATCTCTTTGGCCCAACTAATTGGATATAAAAAATAAGCATAAACCAAATTTGAGTGCCATTGTTACTAATTTTTTTGGCTGCAGATATGAAAAAGTTCATATCGGGTGCTATATTTATATGGGGACTAGGTCAAAAAATGGACCGATCCTGACCATATTTGGTAGATTCACTTCTGTTTTGATTGAATATACACAAATCAAATTTTAGAGAAATCTGTGCAGTATTTTTGTTTTTTGATAGATTTAAGTGAAGATCGGGAAGCAGCTCTATATGGGGCCTATGATTAAGAATTGTCCTATAGGTATTTTTTGGCACTATTAATTAATGGATACAATAAACACATATAAACCCCATTTGACTAAGATCTATGTGATAGTTTGGATCTTAAGGCAATTTATGTCAATTTCATAAGGGTCATTTGTATGGGGACTAGGTTTGAACATGGACCGATTTTCACCAATTTCAATAATGTTAATCCTACTGCCGATAAAAGCTTATATACAAAGTTTCATCAAAATATTTTCATATTTGCGACCTTGACTTTTGACTACAAGGTTTACATGGACACACAGAAGGACGGACGGACGGACGGACATCGCTAAAACGACTCAGAAAGTGATTCTGAGCTGATCGGTATAGTAAAAGATGGGTCTAGGTCAAATATTTTTGATAGTTACAAACAGCAGCACAAAGTCATTATACCCAAACCACATAGTGGTATAGGGTATAAATAGTTTTCGTTGTATACAAAAACAGACAGTGAATGTAAATTTTTAATTTTGAGATTTGTTTGTTTTCAACGTAATTTTTTTCAAACCGTCTGCAACTAATACTATAATTAATATGCAGATCATTAATATTGTGTGTTAGAGTAAAAGCAAATACACAAATTTCTTAAAATTATAACTGGTATGTTAATATTTTAATCAGGCCGGGTTATGACATTAAGTCTTCAACAGTGGATTATATTAAATATTTACATAAATTTCTAAACATTTGTTGACGATAACTGTAGAGAAAAGCCTGTATAATTAATAAAATTAATATTTTTGTGGACAAATCTAATCTGCAAAATTATTATGGTATTGAAGTGGCTTTAAAGATAAATTCCATTAACATTACCAAGAATAAATTTCATTTCTAAAAATGGTTGGCAGTACACAGGGGCGTATGTTTGTTGCAAAAAATAATTTATATGATTAATGCTATGTTCACACGGACAGCAAGATTCGAGGTTCGGCCTCTCATTCACGGTTCGCGCCCGAATCATGATAGAATCTGTATGATTCGCCATACAAAATTTTGATAGCGAACCCATTTGGTTCATTTTGAACCTAGTTGTGAACCTAGAAAAATTGAGTATCATCTCCAATTCTGGTAAAAAATGATCGCTAGTTTATCTGAACTAGCTGCCAAAAATATATAAACAAAAAATTAATGTGTGCAATAAAATAACTAGAAACATTTAACAAATAAAAAGTACATATTTACATACATATATTGAAATAAAAATGTAAAAAATGAAATTGTGAAACGTAAAGGATGTCTTCAAATATTTGCACAAAAAATATAAACGTCAAAATGAAACAAGAACACTCGTCTGAACACCAAGGTTCGCAATCGTGATGCAGAGAGTGAATCAAGTGGTTCATTTTGCCGTCTGAACATGCTATATCATGCACATGGGGGAACAAGATGATTATGTTTTTCTGAAGTAAGAGATTTTATCAAGTTAGTTATTAAAAAAAGTTATGAATAAAAATTTAAAATAAAAGGGTTAAAAATAAAAAAAATAACATCCAATTTAAAATGAACGAATTTTCAATTTTCGATTGGTTTCATAAATGTAGCAGAATAATAAAGGTTTCATTTAGTTTCCTAGAACAATACATTATTTTTTACATATCGCACCTTAAATACAAAAGTGACACAACTCAAAATTTTCAAATATTAAGGAGAGGCAAAAAACTGTATACGTAAAAATTATTGTGTTATTTAAAAAAATTTAGTTTTATTTTGAAAAATGTCCATTTTGAGGAAAGTTTTGGTATACTTTTTTTTTTTAATATATATTGTATTTGTGGAAATAAAATATAATTTTGAGTTATGACTCTCTGACTTAAATTTTTTCATTTGACTAGTGATATTATCTCAAGATGTGCCCCAGATATACCGGCATTTTTGATGTTAAAGAAGATATTTATGAGAAATAAATTTTTGCAGTAGTTAGAAATGTGTACTGTGAATTAATTTATGGAAAAAAGTCAATTTTGAAAAATTTTGAGTTGTGTCGCTTTTGTATTTAAGGTGCGATATGTCGTAAATGCGGTCTCCTTTTTTTAGCTCGATCCGACGGTGCCTTTTGGTGCCTAGTGAGTTCTAAAGTACTCGTTTCTGTAATCTTTTTCTAAAAATGCCATAAAATCCAAAGCTGTCCTTGGCAAATAATGGGCAAATAATCGGATTTATCCCAAATTTTGGGAACGGAAGACATAAACATTTGTTTATAATATTTTAAGTAAAGCTTTTAAAAATTCGACAGTATTTGCAAAATATTTGAATTTTTTAAATAAATTGTCTTTTATTAGTTTGGGATCATATGTGACCCCAATTACAAGAGGGCTAGTGGGCTCATAATATTTTATTCTGAAACCCTAGGCTATTCAGATAAAATATAGTATTTAAAAGTAGAGAGGTGACTAATTTTTGATAAAAAGAAATTCGAAAGATTACATATACAAAATATTTCACAAAAATCCTTTTTTTTCTCGAAATACGCAAAAATAAAATCCTTGTCAAAAAAATTCTGGCCCAGGGATTTAACTAAAAATTTAAGCAGTTAATCTCTTAAATGTACTTAACAAAACCTTAAAGTGCCAGATCCATATTTTTAAATTTTGTTAAAGAAAATTTTTTAAAACTACAGAGTTACATGAAAATTATCGTTTAGCTAGGAGAATAGTAACCAAAAAAATTAGAGATGCTAAATCTAACTATTACGTCGAAAAATTCAACAACGTTATAGACACAAAAAAAAAGTGGAAATCAATGCAAGAGATTGGAATTGGTAAAAACAAAAATAGCAATAATATTATTAATGAAAGTCCGGACGGTTTAAACAAGAAATTTATCAATGTAAATATGCTGGAAGCGGATAAAAAATCTTATGATGATTTCCACGTGAATTCTCTCCCAACACGCCTTTTTTGTTTTAACCGTGTCACACAGAACGATGTATATTGAGGTTGCATATCCATAAAATTCAATGCTACAGGCATTGATGGTATAAAAAGGTTTTGAAGATGATACTTCCGTCATTTTGCCTCAAATTACTTATAGTTTTAATAACATTATTACTACCAGCACTTTTCCTTCACGATGGAAAGAAGCTAAGATTTTGCCGATACCAAAATCACCCACTGAATATCGACCCATAGCAATCCTACCATTCCTTTCTAAGGCATTGGAAAAAATACTACATAATCAAATTACTTCATACGTTAATGATAATCGGCTACTTACTAACAGACGATCTGGTTTTCAGGCAGGGCATAGCTGCATCTCTGCTCTTACTGATGTATCCGAAGATTTAAGAAAAGAAGTTGATGATGATTTTTTTACCATGTTAGTATTGTTGGACCATTCCAAAGCATTTGACACTGTAGACCACAACATATTAACTCAGAAATAACAGAAAATGATGAATTTTTCTTCAACATCGGTCAGCTTAATGTCATCTTATCTTAAAAACAGAATGCAGTGTGTGGAAACCCAGTCTGGAATGTCAAACGAGGAGTTCCACAAAGGTCAATTCTTGGACCGCTTCTTTTTTCAATTTACTCTAATGATCTTCCCAACCATTTGTTGCATTATAAGATTCGCTTGTATGCTGACGATGCACAATTATATATAAGCAACAGAAATGAAGGTGTTGAGGACTGTATCAGAAAATTGAATGAGGATCTTAACAGAGTTTTTCTTTGGGCCTCAGCAAATGGATAAAGTTTAAATCCACGAAAATCTAAATGTATTGATATACGCAAAAGGACTAGCAAAATTATAATTAGGCCAAACATACTTATAAATAATCAGCCGATTGAAATTGTTGAAAGCGCAAAAAATTTAGGAGTTATCTTCAATAATACGCTTACTTGGTCTGATCATTTAAATGCAGCATGTGGCAGAACTTATTCTATACTTAGAACACTCTGGCCCACACAATGCTTTACACCTATAAAAATTAGAATTTTACTCGCGAAGACATATTTTTTACCGATGTGTATGGATGTGAGGTTTTCTCCTATTGCGACTCAGAAACTAAACGAAGATTAAACGTTGTTTACAATAACATTACTAGATATGTATTTGGACTGCGGAGATTTGACAGCATTTCATCATATTCGAAGAAACTATATGGTGCACAATTTAAGAACCTATTGAAAATACGTATTTTAATCTTTTTACATAAAATTATTATCGCTCGAGAGCCTGACTATCTATTTAATAGATTAAAATTCAGTAGATTTAATAGAACCAAAAATATAATTCAAATCAGGCATCATAGATTAATATCAGAATGGCAATTTTATATTAATGCTATTCGTCTTTGGAACATGCTACATGGAATCGTTAAAGATATAAGCAACGCACGTTTTTTTAAGAAAACATTTTTTGAGCTATACTCGTAAAAGTTATATATGTATTGTTTTTCTTTTTTTTTTCTATTTTTTGTATTATTAAAATACTTATATCTATTATTTAAAATTTCAATACTGTTTTTGTTTATTTAACTAAACTTATTGATATAAATTTTAATTAATGCATTTTATATTATATTTTTTATTTTTAATTCTTAATTATTAATTTTTAATTTTTGATTTTTAATTTTTAATTTTTAATTTTTAATTTTTAATTTTTAATTTTTAATTTTTAATTTTTAATTTTTAATTTTTAATTTTTAATTTTTAATTTTTAATTTTTAATTTTTAATTTTTAATTTTTAATTTTTAATTTTTAATTTTTAATTTTTAATTTTTAATTTTTAATTTTTAATTTTTAATTTTTAATTTTTAATTTTTAATTTTTAATTTTTAATTTTTAATTTTTAATTTTTAATTTTTAATTTTTAATTTTTAATTTTTAATTTTTAATTTTTAATTTTTAATTTTTAATTTTTAATTTTTAATTTTTAATTTTTAATTTTTAATTTTTAATTTTTAATTTTTAATTTTTAATTTTTAATTTTTAATTTTTAATTTTTAATTTTTAATTTTTAATTTTTAATTTTTAATTTTTAATTTTTAATTTTTAATTTTTAATTTTTAATTTTTAATTTTTAATTTTTAATTTTTAATTTTTAATTTTTAATTTTTAATTTTTAATTTTTAATTTTTAATTTTTAATTTTTAATTTTTAATTTTTAATTTTTAATTTTTAATTTTTAATTTTTAATTTTTAATTTTTAATTTTTAATTTTTAATTTTTAATTTTTAATTTTTAATTTTTAATTTTTAATTTTTAATTTTTAATTTTTAATTTTTAATTTTTAATTTTTAATTTTTAATTTTTAATTTTTAATTTTTAATTTTTAATTATTAATTTTTAATTTTTATTTTTATTTTTATTTTTTTTTTAACTTTTGCTTTTCATTTTTTTGATTTTTAATTGTTTAATTTTTGATTTTTAATTTTTAGTTTTTAATTCTTAATTTTTAAATTTTTAATTGTTATTTTTTATTTTTTTTATCTTTAATTTTTATTATTTTAATGTATTAATTTCTTCTGAGACTCTTATTACCAGTTTTGTTATTACTCTCATCAAAAGCAATGTCAAGTTATCACATTTGTCCATAATGTACCCCTGTGTTATTTTAAGACTTCAGTCTTGTTACACAAATAAATAAATAAACTAAACTAAAACTTAAAAAAGGAGTTTTCAAAATTTTATCAAAAAATTTCAGATTTTAGATCTCACTGCGCAATAGGTTAACAACGTGTTTATAAAACAATACTTCATATATGAGTACCTATAGGTATAGAGAAAAAAAAATATTGGCTTTAATCAGTTTCTTAAAGTTGAAAACAAAGCCATCAAATATCATGACCTTGTTTTGTTTTTCTTTTGGCACAAAAAAGTCTGGGGCATTTGTATTTCTTGGTGAGATTTTTATTCGATTTTGAAGTTATATAGCTCCTTAAAGAGACAATTTCATACTGAAATCGATGCATATAACAACTTGTCGAAAAAATTAAACTTTAGAACGAAATTTTCCTAAAATCTGAAAAGTCATATTTTCCCCATATAGACACACTTGAAATGTTCAATCGATTTCCGGCGCGAGTTTTCTTTATTCGATGGTCCCCAAACTTTACATTTATTAGTTTAGTCTAGAAAGGCAACAAACTGGACCAAAATCCAATTTGAAAAATGTCCATATAACGTAGGACTATTCCAGTGTTCTTCTATGCATTTGTATAGGAAAACACAGTGAAACATATTGTGCATGTTTACCACAAAACTCATACGTAATCAACAGCAGTGAAACATATTGTGCATTTATAACACGGAACTCATACGTAATCAATACCTTAGTAAACATTCATTTGCATTTGAGCGATGAATTTATACACACATAATCGCTGTTTCGCTTTCAAATCAATCAAACCATATGATTTTTTTTTTTTTTGCATATATGATTTTAATAAGCGGTCTTTTTCACACCAATCATTATGGATGTTTGTTCGTTTAGCTCCAAAACTGTTATCTTAATGAAGAATGAAACAGAAACACGAAAATGAACGTGTATGAGGTTACTCATGACTCATGACTCAAGTAAGAGCAAAATATTTTCAATAACAAGAAAAAGGGAGTTAACAGTGTTAGGAAACACGGTTTTTGGTAATAAATTTTTAAATTTTTACAGACTGGTATAGTGTACATTAGGGTGGCCCTTAATAAAAATAGTGCTCAAACTGTCGGTCTCACCCCCTAGAAATAGGCGAATAGCAAAAAAAAACTGAGAAATACAAAGTTTTGGGCCAATCAAAAAATGTTTAGTCGTGGCGCAAAGCGATTGAAAATTTCAAGTGTGTTTATATGGGGGAAAATATGACTTTTTTCCAGATTTTACGAAAATTTCGTTCTATAATTTGATATTTCCGACAAGCTGTTACATAATTCGGGATCAGTATTGAAGTGTCCTTTCAAAAGGCTATAAAACTTCAAAATCGTATGAAACCTCGCCAAGAAATAGCAAATGCCCCACACCACTTTTGTGCAAAAAAAACTAAGTCACGAAATTTGATGACATTTTTTTCAACTTTGAGAAATTGATGAAAGCCATCATTCTTTTTTGGTCTCTATACTTATAAGTACTCAGATATGAAGTATTGTTTTATTGCCACGTTGTTAACTTATTGCGCATTGAGGCCGAATATTGGAAATTTTTTTGATAAAATTTTTAAAACTCCTTTTTCAAGTTTGAAAAAATTTTCTTAAACAAAATTTAAAAAAATTAATCTATCACTTTAAGGTTTTATGAAATACATGTTGCAAATTAACTGTGTGAATTTTTAAGTAAATCCCTCAAGGATTTTATTTTTGCGGATTTCGAGAAAAATTGGATTTTTGTGAAATATTCTGTAAATGTACTCTTTCTAAATACTTTGTATCAAAAATTCATCATTTTTCTACTTTTAAATATTATATGTTATCTTAATAGCCTAGGGTTTCGGAAAAAAACAATATGACTCCATTTACGCTTTTGGAATTGGGGTCACATATGAGCCCAAGCTAATAAAAGACAATTTATTCAAAAAATTCAAATATTTTGGAAGTGCAGTCCAATTTTTAGATGCGACACTTAAAATATAATAACCAAATATGTACCAGTTTCGTTCCAAAAATTTGGGATAAATCCGAGAACTTTAACCCATTATTTGCCAAGGCCAGCTTTGGATTTTAAGATATTTTAAAATAAAAATGACCTAAAACGAGTTTTTCTATTAAACTCGTTGATACCACTATTTAGAACTTAAGAAAAGTAATTCGGTTAATTTGTATTTATTTAACCATTCAGTGCTCCTGGGATCAAAATAATCCATTGTGATATATCTTTGGTGCAATTATCTGCTTATTGCTCGCGAATATAAATTAAAACAACTTTTAACCAATTTTGTTATAAAATTACTTTATGTAATAAAGTAATAGTTGAATTTCTTGCTGTCTCACCCACCAATTTGGTGGATATTGATAAAAAACGCCAAAAAAAAATTTTCAGGTCAATCGGTGAAGATGCCAATACTTATAATGGTTGACATTTTTTGATTTTTTATAATCGGTCGCTTTATCTTCAATGTCACCTACATGTTTTGAAACTTCTACCATTTTAATTCCCAGTTTTAAATAGTTTATTAAATAAAAGTAAATTTCAAATATAATAATATATATAAAAGTTAGTATTAAATTAATACTACTCTTAATGGAATAAATTACAAAATTAAATCAAAGTGAATTTCAAAAAACGTCCTATTTTTTAATAAAACAATACTTCATATCTGAGTATTTATAAGTATAGAGACCAAAAAAGAATGATGGCTTTAATCAATTTCTCAAAGTTGAAAAAAATGCCATCAAATTTCATGACTTAGTTTTTTTTTGCACAAAAGTGGCATTTGCTATTTCTTGGCGAGGTTTCATACGATTTTGAAGTTTTATAGCCTTTTGAAAGGATAATTTAATACTGATCCCTAATTATGTAACAGCTTGTCGGAAAAATTAAATTATAGAACGAAATTTTCGTAAAATCTGCAAAAAAAAAAGTAAAATTTTCCCCAAATAAACACACTTGAAATTTTCAATCGCTTTGCGCCACGACTAAACGTTTCTTGATTGGCCCGAAACTTTGTATTTCTCAGTTTTTTTGCTATACGCGTATTTCTAGGGCGTGAGACCGACAGTTTGAACACTTTTTTTCCCTCCATATAACGAAGGACCACCTGAGTGTACATTCCCCAAACCCAGAGTTGCTTATAAAACAATGCGATATTTTGAGCCTTTTGTATTGAAATTTTTTAAAAAGGATTTATTTCTATTTGATTTGTCATCGATTGCATGTTAAAATGTAAACTTTAAAAGTTTTTAGATTTTTATTTTGTAAAAATAAACTCTTAGTATACTGAATTTTTAAGTTATTAAATACACTTTTTTCGGGTAGGTTTGTTCCGCTTTTTTTTCTCTTATTCAATATCTACAACTTTGTTTCAGACACAAAAGAGATATTGCAGTTATTAAGCAAAAAAGTGGAAATGGGCGAAAAATGGGGAAATGGGCATTTTTGCGATTTTTAAACCACTGGATCACTTTTTTTGGGTAGGTTTGTTCCGCTTCTTTTTTTTTTTGCTCCTATCCAATATCTACAACTTTGTTTAAGACACAAAAGAGATATTCTATTCAGTCACCGACTTATAACCGTTTTAAAATATACAAAAAGCGATAAAAATCCAACTTGAGCAAAAAATTTTTTTGACCATTAAATTATAATTAGCAGATTCCAGCCCTCGAAAATCGAGCGCAAACTCTAGGAAATTAAATTTTTCATTAAATAAAGACCCTAAAAATATGCTAATCAATTATGGCCAATTCGCAAATCAACACAAGAAACGAACTCATTTTTATTACAAACATGTTAGCAAGTTTAATGAACACACACATAGCATTGTATAATTTTATGTATGTGTTAGTAGCAACTTTAAATGCAATTTACTC